>NDFG01000610.1:1515348-1811910 GCA_002167245.1 Sporophila hypoxantha | reverse complement strand
GTTCAGTTGTGAGCCTGAAGGAGCAATGGGAAAAGATTATCTGCTTTTACAAGAAATTCATGCGGAAGAATTCTGATTGCAAAGTAGATAACATTAATATTGTAATTTTAAGCTATTGTTACGTCTTGGCTTGAAAGACAAGTGTCTGCCAAGGAAGGTGGGAACCTCCAATGGAATGGAAAATATGACCCCCTTCCCTTTGAATTATTACAACAGTGGCAGCGAATCCTCAGGGCAGCAATGGTCCAGCACCAAACCCCACCTGTCTGTGCTCCAATCCTGAGAGACAGAGAGAGAGAGAGAGAGGGAGGGACTGGAGCCAAGCCCAGTCTTTCACCCTCCAACCAAAATCTCCATGTGTGAAAAAATGCTAATTACTTGGTTTTAAAATTTTAAAAGTTTAGTAGTAATAAAATGGTTATAAAAATAGCAATATAATTAGAGTAATAATAATTTGAACAATTGAGATTGAGGACAATATGAGACAATAGAAACAAAGAGTTAAAGACAGTCCAGGTACCTTTTTCTGGGCAAAATAAGCCCAAAAAAGGACACCTGTTAACAGAGGATTAGCCCTTAAAAACAATAGCCTGTTGCATATTCATACACCTCATACATGATGCATAAATTCCATTCAAACAAAGGATTCTGTCTGGTCAGTGTCAGCTTCTCCTCTTAATCCTGATGGCATCTTCAGGGCTGAGGGAGGTGGGAAGAAGTTTGTTTCTTTTGATTATGGAGCAATAAATTCTCTTTCTCTGCAAGATTTAGGTGTCCTGTGGCTGCTATCTCAGTGCAAGTCCTTTCTTTAGAAAATATTCTACATAGCATAGTTTCTATTTTAGCACTATTTTGTAACCTAAAACTATATTTAACTGCTTAAGAAAATTAATACAGCATAACTTTCTAACATAACACATATAATGTTCATTTTAATATTTGCAAAAAGCCAACCATAAAATACACATTTTTCACACAGGTATCTCTGCTCTTCCTAAGAGAATGCCCCTCACCTACATGAGTGCACCCAACTGTACCTGTCCTCCTCTTCCTCGGCTACATCTTTGGTCTCTCAGGCACTGTGGTTATCATCTCTTAGGCAACAGATGGGATAAAAAAAGAAAAATCCTAACCTCCAGCATGTTACAATGGCACAAAACAAGCTGGCCTTTGCTTCATACCCATGTATACATAATTTGCATGATGTGGAAGCTTGTGACACAGGAAGGAAGTCTCAGGCACAAAGTAGCATCAGCAAGCTGAGGAGGAGAGGACTCTCATGATGGAAGGGGAGAGAGACCTTCAGATGAATGTGGACACTGATAAGCCCCTTGGCGTGCAAATATTTTTATGTGGATGCAAAACGAGACATACACTGATTTGATTTCTGGATTTTCTTTCATTTTGAAATAAGAAGAAAAAAAAAATCAAACTACGATTTTCCTGCAAGGTAGAATAGAACAGAATTACAGAATCACAGTGTTATAGATGGATAATGAGATGATTGGCTCTCGCAATTAAGGGATAACTGTTGTGTGAATATTAAGAAAAGCTTTAGTGATGTACAGTTATGTTACTGTAGTTTAGATGTCCTCTGTTCTCCCCACAGTTCCCTTTCCCCCTGTATTGCTGCCATCAGACAGCCGGGGCTGTCTAGGACAGGTACAAAGAAGGCTGCACATGTGTCCCTTGCCTGGGGCAGTGGGGAATGGAAAAGCTCAGGGGGTTGCTCAGGGGGTGCAGCATGGCAACACCTGACCTCCAACCAAGTCACAAGAGAGCAGTGTCCACTGATAAATGGCAAAGAAGAGCTGACTGACAGACTTTGGGAGGGCTGGGCTGGCTGATGCAACCCCAGGGGTATAAAAGCCTGAGCATCCATCTTGAAGATGAACTGGCCATGTGGTATCCACGAGGGCAGTTCCCAGTGCTGCAGCTTTTTCTTTATGTAGTCCTTTTGTTGTATTTTTGTTAAGGTTTAATAAACCTTTTTTAAATTTTCAAAGTGAGCAGTTGTTTCTCACAACAGAATGGTTTGGGTTGTAAGGCACCTTCAAGATCCTGAAGTCCATCCCCCTGCCATGGGCAGGACCACCTTCCACTACCCCACACTGCTCTAAGGGCTGTCCATCCTGGCGTTGAACACTTCCAGGGGTGGGGCTGATTCACTCCAACGCTGAGCTAAAAGTCACCTCAGAGACTGATTCAGTGAGGTGAGTATTTGCTTTATTCAGTGCTGGGTACACGGAGATCACTCCTGCTAACATGCACAGCCAGCACTTCTACACAGTGCAATATATGGTTAAATTTCATGCATATTCATGACATTRCTTGGGATAGGCGTGGTTATACAAATTGCTTCAAGGAAATCATTAATATAATTAGCATATGTGATGWGCTGGTGCAGTGTACTCTGGTGGTTCCACTGAGGAAGGCTCGAGTCTTCCTCAGTGGTCATTCCAGTGCAGGCCAGCAGTCTTCCTCACTTTGCACTTTTCACCTTTCTTTCTGAYGCATGTGCAGTCCTTCACTGGCTGGTTTAATGTTTTCTGCTGACAATAGGTTTTGTTCCTCTTATCTTGGCAAGGTGCATTCTGTTTCTCTCATCTTGACAAAGCTAAGGTGCTTCTTAGGCTTGTGATTAGTATTTGCTGACTCTTAATAGTTAACTCAGGCTTACATGAGTTAACTATTGATCAACTCCTTTCAGGGCAGCCACAGCTTCTTTGGGCAGCTTGTGCCAGGTCTTACCCACCATCACAGGGAAGAATTCCTTCCCAATATCACATCTAACCCTGCCCTATGGCAGTGTGAAGCCATTCCCCCTTGTTCTGTCAATCCAATGCCTTGTGAATTGTCTCTCTTCATCTTTTTGTAGGCTCCACTGAAGAAGCCTGAGCTTCTGGAATGGGGAGGGGATGCAGAAGGGTAGAGRAAAACAGGGCAACCCCAACGATGGGGAGAAATGGCACATCTGACTCCACTGATATCAGAAGACTAATTAATTACTTTATTATACTATATTATTCTATACTATATTACACTACATCTAAACTGAATCTGCCCAAGCACTCAACTCAACAGCATCTCGTGACTGTCAGCTGACAGTCCTGACACACACACTTGGATTCAATTGGTCAATGAATCAAAACACACCAGAATCCAGTTACCAATTCCCTTCAGGTAAACAATCTTCCACAATGCATTCTATTTGTTTTAAGACATAGGAGCAGTAAATGAGATAAGAATTGTTTTTTCTTTCTCTGAGGTTCCGAGCTGCGATTCCCAGAAATATCCTTGGGAAGTTGTGCCTTGCTTTTCTCTGTGAAGAGAATTACGGCTACAGAAGGGGGGCTGACATCCCCAAAGATGAGGTAGAGTAATTTAAGTGCAATAAGGAGTAATAGGTAAGAAAATTCGCGGCTTAGATAGAGAAGAAGGTATTTTGCAGTGCTGTTCTGGGTCACACAATATTAGGGTATTGTAAGTATTTGGGGGTTTGTATTTATCAGCAGAGTGCCTCTCATGGTTCAGTTATGCCTGGAAAAACTGACACTCAGAGCCTGCAGCTTCTTCTGCTTGTTGTAATTSTTATTTTTTGTTTCATATGTAACTGAGATGAAGGTGTGGAGCAGAAAATGCATTATGGGAATGCAGTGTTTTGTACAAGGCAGCTGAGTGACCCTGTGGATATTAGGATAATGCTATTGTTGCAGATAACAAATTATATTAGCTGCTAGGCAAAGTTATTATATTGTCAGATGTGATGATGCTAAAAAGTATTTAGCATCCCATCTTGGGAGTTCTGTTCTGTGATGTATTCCTCATTGGCTGCAGGCCTCTCAGCCCTCCCCGCTCTGACCTCCCCCCTTGACATGGGTGTTAGGAGCCAGCTGAGGTATTCCCTTCCCTTTGAAGAGCCAASAGCACTTCCAGGTGAAAAGGTCCAGTTCCTCAAAGTGAGGGAAAGGTCAAACTGTAAAAGGGGAAAACTGTTTCAAAACTATGTACAATCCTCTGGGTGGACTTTCTTCTTTTACATAATGTGGTGGTTTAAAACCAGCTGGGAATTAAACTCCAAATAAGCTGTTCCTCCTCTCCATGCCCCCCTCCAGTTAGAGAGGGGCAAAGGCAGAGACTATGGGTTGAGATAACAATTTACTGGAAGCAAACAGCAATAGGATGAACAGTGTGAACAGTAACAGCAATATTAATGACATGAGGATGTATTAAGAGGAGGTGCTTTACACATCGAAGATGTTCATCGCCTTGGCTCAGTTCATGTGGTGGCCAAGGCAAAGACAAGGTGGTGGTGTTCCCASAGCCTGGCAGGGACATGCAGGTTTTCCTGAGACAAAGACAAGAATATTGTGTGCAGTTTTGGGCTCCACAATACGAGGAAGGCATTAATGATTAGAGAGAGTCCAAAGGAAGGTAGCAAAGATGGTGAAGGGCCTTGAGGGGAAGCTGTAGGAGGAGCGGCTGAGGGCATGTGGTCTGTTCAGCCTGGAGGAGACTGAGGGGTGACTTCATTGCAGTTACAGCTTCCTTGMGAGGGGAACAGGAGGGGCAGCTCTCMGATTTCTGCWCTCTGGTGACCAGTGACACTCCKGAGGGAATGGTCTGAAGRTGTGTCAGGGGAAGATTAGATTCAATATTAGGAAAAGGTTCTTCACCCTGAGGGTGGTTGGTCACTGGAYCAGGCTCCCCAGGGAKGTGGTCACAGCCCCKAGGCTGCCAGGGCCCAAGAAGAGTTTGGACAATGCTCTCAGGCACAGGATGTGACTCTTGGGGATGATGCTGTGCAGGGCCAGGAGTCAGATTCGATAATCCTTATGGCTTCCTCCAACTCAGAATGTTTGGTGATTCTGTGAAGGTGGCAGCTGTTTCTGCAGGCAGCGTTCCCCTTCCCCAAGCCTAAGACAAAGAAAAACAATGACAAACAAACCCCCAAACCATCTTGTCCAGGCTCTGCTGCTCTGACTGCTCCCTTGGGCTTGGCTGTGTCTGGCAYCATCAGCTGAGCCTGGCTCAGCTCGGCTCAGCTCCGTTTGCTGCTACTCTGCTCCCTGTGGCTGCTTCCAGCACTGGTGCCCGTGGCAAAGGAACTCTGCTGGACCTGGCTGTGTTTGCTGCTTGGAGCTGTGCTCTCCTGAGGGGTGAGAAGGGACAGGCAGCAGTGGGAGAAGAGTTCCTAGTGGCAGCTGTGGCAACTTCGAAGAAGAAGAAGAGAATGGCACCACTTCTGGTGTGTGTTCATCTTTGCCTTCCCCCCWAAGCTGCACCCTGGTGATGATTTGAGTGATATAGAATAGCAATGTTGCTATTTTATAACAACCGTGCCCACATGGCTCTAGGTTTTGCCCATTCTCCATACCTGTGAGAAAAACTAGGACATTATTTCCCCCTGATGCTCTACCATCTACTCATGCCCAGATCCTACACCTCTCAAGACATATAAATATACACAAGCACAGATATAATTTCTGTGGTCATYGCCATCCCTCCRAGATGTCTGCTGAYTTCATTCAGTCCATGACTGTGGGTCCTATCCCTCCTAGGTGTCTTCCAGGGCATGAGGGCTGGTGTGCTGTTGGCTGGTTGCTGCATCAGGAGCTCCTGGCTGGTGTATCTGGAGCAATCCATCACTGGCCATGGCAGTTTTGACATACAGTATCATTCAACAACCAGTATTATAGAATTCAGCATTACAGACTGTTCTGAAAAACCAGATTCCCATCCAGGTACACATTGTGTTTCCCCATCCCCCTGCATTACCCACCAAGTGCACCCAGGCCCTTGAGCAAAAACAACCCCAAGGATGTGTTTGCCTTTACTTGAGGCAGGATTAATCCAAACTCTCTTCCCTAGCACACTTCTCATAGGTACCATGAGGACTTTATCCCTTTCTGTGGTTTGTGGAGGTTTTGATTGGCCAGGACCAGCTCAATTGGTGGAGCCTCAGTTGTTAGCTAACCACATGGCCTTCTCTAAACACAGATCCCAGTGTCTGAAGGTCCCACTACCCATRGCTTTCAGRGTGGRTTTTAACAGTCCATTGCTCCATTCAATTGTCCCAGAGACGAGTGCATGACAGGGAGTATGATGCACCCACTCAGTTCCATGGTCTCTGGCTCAGGTCTCTACAAGGCTGTTTTTGGAATGAGTCCTGTTGTCTGACTCAGTTCCTTCTGGGGTGCCATGTCTTGCTTTCCAAGGCCCAGGATGGTGTTCTGGGCAGTGGTGTCATGTTGGAAGCRGGGACATTCCTCTGAACTGCCCTGGAGGACTAGAGGCCKTAGCAGGGGGCTCAGAGACCTTTGCACAGAGTCAGACACATGTGCATTCGATTTTAACCTATGGAAACAATTACCAACTTTGTGTGAGGAGTTATAAGCCACAAGGGTTTGATAGAATYATAATAAAATTCTACTTTTTCACCCTGTGAAAAAATAGAATTTTMGGGATTTAGAATGGGGGTTCAAGAGGCAAGATGGAGGAATCTGGGCATGTCCTGTCTTTCTCCTTCTTCTTCTTGTCTTCCATCTTCTGCTGTAATGGTAGCACTTTTGGATTGGTTTAGAGTAGAGACAAASTGTCTAACATAGGTGATAGGTATTGGAAAATTACTGTAAATAAAGTACACGTAGTTTTAGTATAAAAAAGTAACACCARCCCAAGGGCGGTCAGTGTGCCACTAACCYACCTGCTGGACAAACATCTGCAGGTCCAAAAMAGAATGTATTAGATAAGAGAAAATAAACAACCTTGAAAACCAAATCTGAGAAATCTCAACTTCTTCTTCAAGCAGGGGGCTGAGAAAAAAGACTCTTTAATATCCCAGGAGCCATTTCAGCAACAACYAACCRGAMAGTGTCAGGCACAGGGTGTGTCTCCAGCCATCCAGTGGTTGCTTSTAAAACTCTGAGCACCAGAAGCCCCTTCCTTGGTGGATTGTGTGAATGTGGTGTAACCAATCTGCCACACAGCCATGCTGGCAATGAGGGGCTGCACTTGCGCTCTCCCCTTCACTGTAGGCTCCTCTCCTTCTCAGGAAGTCCCAGAAAGGTCCCCTCCTTCTCAAGGCTAAGTCCCAGTGACACTGCAATGTGCAAGGAGGGACAGAAGTTCAAGCCATGGRTTTATGTTAATAATTTCAAGAGACAGATAGACTGGAATGATGCCTTCCAGTGTGGCTCCTGCAGACAGCTCCTGTGAGGCACACAGAAGGGATGCCAGTGGTTTGGGGGAGGTTTTTTCTCTTATAACCATAGAATCACAGAAACCTTAAGGTTGGAAAAGCCCTCTGAGAGAGCARTGAATCCAACTGTTCCCTCAGTACTGCCAAGCCCACCCCTTATCCCATGTCCCCAAGTGCCACATCCACATGGCTTTTAAAATCCTCCAGGGATGGGGACTCCACCACTGCCCTGGGCAGCCTTCTAAGATGTGCTGTGTCAATGTTCTTTTTCTTTCTTCTCCCACCCTATTTTGCCATTGGGTGTTGGAAGGGGAGGAGTGGTTCTGCTAAGGTGTCTTAGCACTTCACTCCTGTGGCTTCAGTGGCTGATTCCCCATTTTGCTTTGTGATTCTGAGCCTTCCCCCAAGACCACCATGGGTTTTTTATGGCAGCTGGTAACATCCTCCCTGCTGGCACTGGGAGAAACCCAAATGTGTCCTTTCTCCTTGATTTAGTTTTCCTTTCCTGGTGACTAGCTGTGGGAAGAGCACAGAACTCTCCAATTCCTCACAGGCCATGTTCTCTCTCCCTCTGGATTACAATGAATTTTTAATCCTTTTCCAGCATCCCATCCTAGAGTTTTGGAAGGAGTTTTCTTGCTGTGGGTGAAAAATGCATGCAAGCAAGATTGGGRACTAGGGAAAATTCCTTCCCTYAAAGGATTGTTGGGTCCCAGGACAGGCTGCCTGGGGCAGTGGTGAAGTTCCTATCCCTGAAGGGATTTAATGGATGAGTGGATGTGACACTTGGGGACATGATTTAGAGGTGGCTTGGCAGTGCTGGGGGAATGGTTGGACTCAGTGGTCTCAGAGGGGTTTTCAACCTGAGTGCTAAGAACCTATGCCCCTATGGCCTGGGAGACACCCCTCTGGGATAAGCACCTCCACAGTGCCAGACTGCACAGCTCCCTGTTTGATCTGCTGTCTATTTCCCGTCCTTGGGGCACTTATAAACATTCATGCAATAAAATAGCAGCTGAAATTCATATATATAGGGCTTTTTCCTCAGGAACACTTGRCTCTGAGAAATGACTTGTTGAGAAGAGTCAAACTATCCTATATGTATCAGGAGGGAAATGCTGGAACCTTACCCACCATTGCTGGGTAAGGATAATCTCTGTTTTATGATGCTGCAGCAAATACAGGACTATTATACTGAGGTTTTATGGATATTCTTTAAAAAAGATGTTAAAACATAAAGAGGGTTGGAAGAAAAATCCAGGGAATTGTTAAAAGTTTGGAAAGTGTGTCTTAACAGTCTGGGCCTCTYGGCACTCATTTCATATGGAAGAGTTGGATCATCATGTGTGAATTTACATGGGCCACAGGGATCTGGTGTCAGACAAAAAATAAAAGAAGGTCTTGTGGTGGGAAATGAATTACACCAAAGGGGGAATAAAGCTTAAGTTTTTAACAGTGAGAGTAAAACAAAAAGAACATTTTGCTGGTCATTATGAACTGTTCTTCATTGTTAAACARTTTGTTGGGGGAAGGATTTTAACTGAAAACTGAAAACAATTGAAGTAGATCAAACTATATTGTTGTACTGCAAGGAAATGTCAGCTCTTCTGGACACAAAGGTCACAGTATGCAAAAGTTGGCAACAAGGGTGAATTTATGATACCTGCACATCCAGAGAGAACAACCAGATGTGCTATGACATGGCACCTCTAACTCAGGCCAATCCTGCAATTCCTCAAAGCTCATTGAAGACCTCCTTGTCCTGTGAAAGCCCTTCAGGCACCTCAGCGTGGTGTGCTGTTAGTGTGCCAGAAAGGGCCCTGGTGGTTGTCTCTCCTTTGACATTTGTGCAGGTCTCCTCTCTTGCAAATGGGGGACCAGTGCTGATTTTTTATGTGCTAACTGATACATGGGCCTCTGATGTTCCCTGGCTGGATCCCATGGTGCCTCTTCATGTGGAAGAAGAGCATGGTCCCCACTTTTAGACAYCCAAGATGATGCCATGCCATTGCCTGTGGTGGCTCTTACACAGCTCCTGCTCACATGCTTGTGACAGAGAGGATGCTCTCTGCACTGGGGACTCAACAGGAAACAGTGAAAGTCTGTAGAGATTTAAAACCAACATCTTCCACCCAAATCAACCACTCTGTTTAGATTAATTCTTTCTCATCACTTTTTTTCAATGAATTCCCATCCATGTGTACATTTTTGGTAGTGGACAGTGCAGGAAAGTCCATGTCATAGCACATCTGGTTGCTCTCTCTGGATGTGCAGGATGTCATAGCACATCTGGCTGTCCTCTTCTCCAGCACCCTTGGCTGCAGGCCCATTACTTGGAGGAAGGCAAGAGATTGATCACAGCAGGGTGGTATCACTGCATGGGAGACCAGAGACCCTTCTAGGCTTACAGGGACTGGTGAAGCAATGGGTTGAATCTGGACTGAATCATCATCTCAAGTTAAAAATATTAACAAATGAGCGAGGCGATAGCACAAAGCTACTCCCATATCTCTGTTTCACACCCCAGTGCCTTTAATGAGCTTTGAAAGGTTCTGTTAAACAGATCCCATGGGAAAGACATAAATTTCAGTCTGCTAATCTCAGAAAAATCCAGGTATGCCTCAAAAGGCAGAGATTTGCACTAGATTAATGGCCTGCTCTGGAGGAAAAAGGAACTGAATAAACTCTAGATGAACAATCCRACTTTCTGATGCTTGATAGCATTGAGAATTGGTGGTTTATTGTTTGTTGCTTCATGTTGGTTTCCCTAGTGCAGGAGCCTGTGACTCAGGCTATTGGATGTAAGGAGTGGTTGATGGCACTGTACTGCACACAGACATGGTTTCATCCAGCTATGCCTGCTCTCTTTTTAATTATCTTTTACTTTCTCCACAGCTCTGCAGTTGTGTGAAGTAATTTTTAAAGTTTCCTTACCTGGGAACAATGAAGTCCAGGGTCACCTCTGTCATTTGTAGGGAATATAACTTCTGTCACCCAGGAAAGTATTAAARAGAGGAATTGAAAGAATGCATCCTTCATGGTGGAGAAAAGCATAAAGAAACATGGTAATGCTCTAGTTCAGCTTTATTTAGTGCATTAATGGCTTTATTTAGTGCATTGGTGATTTAGTCACTGAAGGATATGGAACAAACTAGAAAATTATGAATATTATAGCAAGTTGATTAAAAGAATCATGGAAATAGGCTGAAATACATTTATTTTACCAGCATGTGCCCTTGTTTGGGGAAACCACACAGAACGCCTACGGTGATGATGTCTTAATAATCAGAGGAGTGAAGTAATAAATAAAATAAAGGTTTCATTCCTCCTTTGGAGTTGATCTGTAGCATTGAGGGGATGACATGGACAAGTGACAGTGTGATGAGGCCAAAGGGATGACCAACACTGTCACAGCAACAGGGAACCRCAATGTCTGGAAATGGGCACTGAAGTCCGAGCATGTGGATTGCCCAGCTGCCAGGGGGTCACAAAAGCAGTGGTGAGCCATGRTTTTGTGTCTGTAAGCTACTGAAGGGGTCAGTGTGATGATGGGCCCAGGTGTCTGCAGAGCAGGGATCCAGGTGCTCACTGCCAGCTGGATGCTCACTCTTGTCACCTCAGCTGGGTAATGGGGGTGGCTGCAGGTGGCAGGTAATGGTCATAAGCCTTCCAGTGCTCTGAGAGTGCTGGAAAGGGACTTTGGACAAGGGCCTGGAGMGACAGGACAAGGGGAATGGCTTCATGCTGACAGAGGGCAGGMTTAGATTGAATACTGTGAAGAAATTTTTTCCTGTGAGGGTGGTGAGGCCCTGGCACATCTTGCCCAGAGCAGCTGTGACTGTCCTATCCCTGGAAGTGTTCAAGGCCAGGTTGGARGGGTCTTGGAGCAACTCAGTCTAGGGGACAATGTTCCTGTCCATGGCAGTGGGGTGGAATTGGATGATCTTAAACCTCCCTCCCAAACCAAATAATTCTGTGATTCAGTGATGATTCCATAAAACAGGCTGATGTCCAAGATATTTCCCTAAGGAAATTTGCAGAGCTTCTGTGAGGAAAACCCTTATTGGACCAAGGCTTGTAGAGCTGAGCACTTTGCAAAATACAGCTTAGCCCCTCTTGTCTCTATCTCATAATTAAGATGATTTGGATTCTCTGTTGGAGATGTGGAGTTTGTCTGTAGATAGAATGTTCTTCAGCCTTGGGCACAAAAGTCAAAGAAAGTCAAGGTCAAACACACCTTSCTTTGGGTGTTCTCCATTCAGAGGSTCCCCATGTGGACTGGTCATTTGGGATCCTTTTCTGGTCTGTGGGGAAAAGGCACATTTGGGGTCATGCAGGTGCTTTGCACTGAGGAGAAGTTGAGCCATGTTATGGAAATGCCTACTTCTCTAAGGGAATTCAGGGAATTGGCTCAGGAGCAGTCCATCAGCCTCCTTTTTTTGCTAGATTACAATCTTTGCTACCCAAAGTCCTCCTCACTGTTTTTCATACTCCAGCTGCCACTGGTTYGATGCTTACAGCATTTTCCATGGCCATTGCAGTTGTGTTCTGCRGTTGTTGCTGAACTTCAGAGGAAAATGTAGAATTTCTTTTGACTTCCATGTTGCTTCCTCATACATAAAATACTAATGATAATAATTTTCACTGCAATTATTTTGGCTGATGGAGGCCATCATCATGTTCTTTACCYTAGTAAGAAATGTTTCATGACATTCAAAGATGCAGTAACAAAAAAGTCAGAATGAACAAGTGACTTCAGCTGAGATGAGGGGGACACACCCTGGCAGTTTACAGCCCTTACACATCTTTATTTTATGTAATGTAGCCCTACAGTTGTATTATTCATATAAACTTATGATGCTTTTTGGTTTTGTCCAGGAAGGTTAAGACAGTGTGTGCAACTCTTTCCCATTTATTTTACATTTAAAATTCTCAAGGTACAAAGATTTTCTTCCTTTTTAACAGAAGTACTTTGTTGCTCATAAGGATTTAATGCAGAAAGGCCTATTCTCCCAAAACCTATGCTATATACTTATTTGCTGCAGAAAAAACAGCAGCATTTTGGAAACTTCCAACAACTTTGATTCAAGCCACCAAAGAGCTGCTACCCTTTCATGGGCACAAATCCTTGGGAATTTATCTATTTTCTCTAACAGTGTGTAAAATCATAACTAAGACAATACTTGTAAGAAAAAAAATACCCTTGTATTTGTTAGGTTTAAGCTAAAAAAAAGGAGASATCAGGCTTAATTAAGGTTTTATGCCATTCCTTGTTTTCCTTATCCCAGTTTAAGAGAGGGGAAATAAAGCTRACTTGGAAATGTTTTGTGCATGGCCATGAGTAGTTCAGAGTAATGGTTGATCTCATACAATTTCTGAACTTTATTAAATCTCTGGTAATTTTCAGATAGTTTTACCTTTCACCAAGAAACTCATCTCCATAACCATATAGGAGGGATCCATTTAATATTACTAATAAATAGATTTTCTGCCACTCCAAGATTTAAATGCAATTGATATTTTGTTTACTMTCTACCTCTCACCTAATCTGACCTTCTCCACTTCTCATCCTTTTTTTTTTTTCAAACTGCTAAGCTTTGAGGATGTAATTTATACAAAAATTCTGTGCTATTAAAGAACCCAAGATAGTTTATTGTACCAAAATAAAATTCCCAGCATGTGAAGTCCTTAAAATTAGCATTGATTTGAAGTTGTTTTCAGACATATTAGTTTAAATTCTCGTCCCTTGGAGCCTGTTGACATGGATTACAATCATATTTTTCCATTCTGGTCCCCAACAGAAAAAAGTAAATCAAAATGAAACACTTAATTAGTCTGAAACATATTTTCCTGTTAACTGAATAGTTGCAGCAATAACTCACTGGTACTTTGGAGTTAACATGGTTTTCCCCTTCCTTAGTGTTATCCTTAGTGGGAAGTGCYTAACTCCTGCAATAAATCAATGGGCGCAGCTACTGCTGATGCTGATCTCGTTTGAGCACGCTGCCTTGCCCTCCAGAGATGCTCTCCAGGAGGTTTTCTTGGCTTGAGCCCACACATTTATTTAACCCACATGTTATTTTCCCAAAGGACCATCTCAACAGTTTTGAATCCCCCTCCCAGCAGATGGAGACAGTGCAACCATAAACTCCGGAGCAGCAAAAGAGGAATTTCCACTACCCAGCATTTGTCATGCAGTGCAAGTGGGCTGTTGTGTCAAGGCCAKTGGGAATCTCTGAAGGAAGATTGGTTGTTTCTTCCCAGTGGTATCTTTGCTGTAAACCTGCCCTCTCACAGTGGGGAGCCATTGCCCCTTGCCCTGTCACTCCAGGCCCTTGTCCAAAATCCCTCTCCAGCTCTTTTGGAGCTCCTTTAGGCACTGGCAGGGCCTCTAAGGTCTTCCTGAAACCTTCTCTTCTCCAGGCTGAARGCCTCCAGCTCTCCCAACCTSTCTCAGGAGCAGAGGAGCTCCAGCCCTCAGAATATCTTTGTGACCTCCTCTAGCCCTGATCCAATAGGTCCATGATGTTGTAGCCAGGTGGGAATCAGTCTTTTCTCCCAAGTAACAAGCAACAGGACAAGAGGAAAGAGCCTCAAMTTGTGCCAAGGCTTGGGTTGGATATTGGGGAAAATTTCTTCTTGGAAAGGGCTTTTCAGCCCTAGCACAGTCTACCCAGAGCCCTGGTGGAGTCCCCATCCCTGGARGGATTTAAAAGCTGCATGGATGAGGCATCTGGGGACATGGGTTGGTGGTGGGTTTAGCAGTGRTGGGGGAACAGTTGGATTTGATGATCTCAGAGGGCTTTTCCAACCCAAATAATTCTGTGATTTTATATCCTATTATTGCCAGAGCAATTTCCCACTTGAATTTCTGATTGCATACAAGCAGAGATGGTGTTCCTCATGGTGGAGTCCCTGGACACTCATATTAAAAATCTTTCCTGTAAACATTTGGGAGAAGTTGTACTTCCAAACGTGGTTGGTTTGAAATACTAATTCCTACACTTGGGGGGCAATACCAGTAAAAACAGTGCAAATTGGTCTCTCAGTGACTAGGAGCTCTTTGGAGTTTTAGGAATGCTTTTCATAATAATTAATATCCAGGGACAAACACAATCAAGGCTTGCACAGCTAGGGCTGGAGCATGCTGGAGCCTCAGGCAGCCTGAGCATCAGATGGCCTGGGTCCTAGAGAGCATGCAGTGGGACTTCTAATGAGATTAAATCCTTTCAACTCTATTTRATTTTCCAGCTCTGCCCCGTGAAGGATCTCCAGGGGATTTGGGCTGTAGAGAAAGCCCAAAGCTTTGCAGATGTGGGGCATCATCCTAGAACCTTTTTTTTTGTCCAGCTGTAAGTAAACTGATGAACACCACTGTGTTCTGTGGATGTCCCAGGGTACATCAAGAGTTTTCATTTTCCTAATTATGACTCGCTGGGAAATACTTTCATTTTCGCATAGATCCTGGAGTTAAAGAGAAAAGATTCAGTGAAACATTAATTTATGTTAAAAAAATTATTACATTGAGGCTATCTGAATTAACTTTTACTCTCTTTATTTAATTTTTTCTTAAAATTAAAATAACATGCCCACAAGTCTTTTTTTAGCTATTCATAGAATCACAGAATCACAAAAACACAGAATCACAGACTGGTCTGGGTTAGAAGGGGCTGTTAAATGTCATGTAGTCCAACCTTCTGCCAGAAGCAAGGACATAGACCAGGTTGCTCAGAGCCCTGTTCTCTCCTTCAGTAGATTCCTTTACTGGTTTTGTAGAGCATCCCCTTCTCAGCCTTGGGGGGAGGGGGTGGGGGTTCAAATTCCCCAYTTTGTACATTTGGGGAGTTCAAATGTCAGCTCTGCATTCACCTTATCTTCTTCCTCTCCACCCTGCTCCCTACTAGAGCTGGGCATGATCCCATACAGGACCAAATAAATGCCTCAGAAATAATGATCCCAGCTTGCCCCAGTTTAAAAAATTACTTACCACACCACTGATTTGGAATTTCAAAAGTTCTGGGTAGGAAAATGCTAATTTATTTTTATGGAGATAAAACACTTGCTATCACTCTTCAGCTCCCCAAGCTCCCCACTCTTCAATTTTACCAAGCATGCACAATCAGTTCTTAATAAAATAGTGGAATTAGGGCAGATTAATAAATGGATATGCTGTGAATATGGTGAGTGACATGGCTGGATCTAATCTCTATTTGGAMGCCATAAAAATGCATTTCCCTGCAGCATGTGAATTTTATACAAATTGCAAGAACAAGAACAGAGAGAGGTACAGGGTCAGGGGGACAATGACACCCTCCTTCCCCATTGTCTTTGTGCTTTTCCTGTGCACCAAGCATGTGCCATCCTGTTACAGAGGGGTGAAGAASTTGGTGTGATTCCCAAAAGCACAGTCAGTCTCTGCAGCTCATGCCACACAGCCTCCAGGGTGCTGTTCAGGTGAGCAGCCCCAGATTTACAGGTAGAGATGTGAGTTTTTTGGGGAGTGGGGTGAAAGGTAGGTGTCAGTGGGTTGATTCATGGGGCAACATGAACAGCCCAGACTGGACAAATGAGGAAACTGAGGCTGGTGAAAAGCCACAAGACCCTCTCAAGGTGCAGATGTGGGTGATCCCAGCTCATACAAATCCGTGAGCAGTGGGAACCCAGAACTGGCTGTTTCAGTTTTTTATTTTGCTTAGCAAAAAAAATTCAGTTAAAGTAATTATTTTTAATTTTCTCACTTTGCCCAGAGATATGCATAGAAATAAAACTAATCTGGAGGCCCAGGACTCCCTGGTGAGCTGCTGGGCTGCAGGATACAGGATGTTCARGTCTTCAGGCATTCCAGCTCTGGGACTTCACGGGCTCCCGACTGGCATGGAGGAGTCTCCTCCGTCTGTGCTCTAACACTGCCACCCCCTGGCWCATCGACACTCCCCGGGATGGGGAAGCCACAGCTTCTCRGGGCAYCCCTCACAGGGGAGAATTTCTTCCCAATATTTAATGTAAATCAGAGAATCACAGCATGGTTAGGGTTGGGAAGGGCTTTTAAAGCTCATCTCATTCCAAGACCCCTGCCATGAGCAGGAACACTTTCAATAGACAGGGACACCTTCCACTAGACCAAGGTGCTCCAAGTRTTGTGCAAATGGCCTTGAATATTTCCAGGGATGGGGTATCTACTACTGCTCAGGGCAACCTAAATTCCCAAATTTTGCACTGTGGCTCCAYGTGCATCCAATGAAGCCACCAGTGCATGCATCAAAACCCGTGTTTTTAAGGGCTTGTTTTA
The DNA here is from genome assembly GCA_002167245.1 of Sporophila hypoxantha. Classification (NCBI taxonomy): domain Eukaryota; kingdom Metazoa; phylum Chordata; class Aves; order Passeriformes; family Thraupidae; genus Sporophila; species Sporophila hypoxantha. Next base: position 1,795,420 of record NDFG01000610.1, on the reverse strand, counting down.
CTTCTTATTATCCTGCTCTGATTTTGTTAGCAATAAATTCACGTTATATTTCAAAGTTGAGCCTGTTTTGCCCTTGYTGGTATMTAGTGAGRGATCTCTCCTAGTCCTCATTTCAATTTACAGACCCTTCATTACATTCTCTCTCCACTGTTCAGCTGCAGCAGGGAAGTGAGTGAGTGGCTTTTTTTGAGTTCCTGGCATCTGGCCAGTGTCAACCCATGACATGTGGAATATCACTCTGGCCAATTCGGGTCAGCTGTCCCAGCCATGCTCCCTCKCAGTTCCTTGTGTGGCTCCTCACTGGCACAGCATGGGACAAGGAGAAGTCCTTGATTTAGAGTAAGCACTACTGAGCAAAAATGTCAGTGTGTTCTCAACCTCATTCTCGTACTAAATCCAAACCCCAGCACGTTGCCAGGTACTGAGAAGAAAATTAACTCTATCCCAGCTGAAAACAGGACAATGGAAAGTGTTGGCAGCACAGGAAAACATGGGGCCTGCTAGGAGTGGAGTGGAGGGGCTGCACAAATCCTTGACCACCTGAGCATCAGAGAGAAGAGAATATGAGGAGGCTGAACCAGGAGGGATAACACAATGTTGATGGAAAAGGAAAAGCTGCTGAGTGTAGGGGAACCACAGGCAGATTGAAGGGAGGTAGATGAAGATCTTCATTCACTGCTCAGCAGGAAAGAACAGACAAAGGAGGATGCAGGGAATGCAGAGGAGTTTGGTAATTTCTTCTTTTAGCTTTAATCTTCATAAAAATGCAGATAATGAAAGGGGAGGTGAGAAAACAGGTCACAACAGGAGAGGTAGGATAAAGGAGAATGTAGATGTATACCATGTATTCAGTGTGGGGTGTCTGGGAGAGATTGTGAACGTGCTGGAGAGAACAGGAGGAGGAACAAGCCCAGCCAGAAAAAGAGAGCTTATCAACCCATCTTCAGGGTGATARTGAATAACTGTTCACTGGATGCTTTTGTGTTTGAGACCATTTGTGCCACAGAAGATGATCTCAGCAGGTTTTTGGCTTATGGCATGTCTGGGTGTCCCTGTCAGATGAAAATCCAGAGTCCCAACAGAACTATTGCTAAAACCCAGACAGAAAAGAGATCCTAGAGGTGTGCATGTACAGCAATCACTGCAGTGCTATGATTGGTGTATGAACTCTGGCTATTTGGGCTTGTGCCATGTCCCCAGCCCCAGGGCCTCAACATTCCCACCAAGGACCAAATCTCCATTGGCTCCTGAAGAGGATGATAAACTGGAGGCCAAGTTTTGGGGCATCTTGCAGGAGTTTGCTGAGGGCTGTTCTGAAACAGGGGGCTGGGTTAAATCACAGTGCTGAAACTGTGGACAGTTACCTTCAGGAGCCAGCTCCATGCACGCAGGATTRCAGATGGCTTCATGGAAGGGGAAATTTTTCTAGGCTAATGAAGTGAAAATCTATGGTTACTGCCTTAGCAGAGCCAAAATAGGYTATCATTCCCCACTGCAGCCCACAGCATCAGCCAGGCAGACTTCCTCTCCTCATCCTTAGACCTCTTGTTTCCAAATCAGTCCCAGAGAGAAGTTGGGAGATTGGGCTCAGGTCCCATGAAAATGAGGGGCTGCAGGGCCTGGCAAGAGTGCTGAAGGTGGCCAGGCTGGACGTGTGAACTGATGTGAGCTGGTCATGGCAGGTACCCTGAATGGTCCATGGGGAGAAGCAGGAGCTTCCTTTAGTTCATTCAGTCAAAGCAGATACAAGGCCAAGGACTAATTCTGATATATTATATCCACATAGGCCTGATGGCCAAATGAAGGCCACAATATGATGCTTGAAATTCCAGTTGGTCTTCAATATTTATTAAGGATTAAAGCTTTTTTTTTGCTAAATTTGCCAAGCTGCAGATGTTCCGAAGTTTTCAAGTGGAAAATGGTCTGGTCRTCAAAGTTTGTTTGCCAGACACCTCAGCTGCCTGCCCTCTGGGCTATCACAGTCACTGATTCCAAAGCAACCCTGGAGACAGTTTGCTTAGATCCAACCTCCACATCTGATTTCCTCCTTTATTTGTTTTTTTGTTCAAAAGCTTGAACTGAAATAACATTTCAAAATCTTGAAATGCTTCAGGAAACCAACTAAATTTTCTCCACTCTAGTCAGAAAACTGTGGGAGGAAGAGAAGGCAGCAAACTGACTCTGCAGGGCTGAAGCTCCAGCCTTGAGGCCTTCCCTCACCAGCAGCAATGTCTGAGCATTGCAGAATAATAATGTGATGCATCTGATTGCAGATGTACTGAAATTAACATCTTTAATAACCATGGCTTATTGAATATTTTTTCTGTTGTAGTACCAGATGATTTAAACCATGGACTATGAGTCTGGTGCTGTAAAACATAGAATCACAGAATATCCTCAGTTGGAAGGGACRCACTCAATTCCAWTTCCCAGCCCTGCACAGGACACCCCAAAAATCCCACCATGTGCCTGAGAGTGTTGTCCAAACAGTGCTTGAGCTCTGGCAATCTTGGGGCCATGACCATTCCCTGGGGAGCCTGMTCAGTGCCTGATCACCCTGAGTGAAAAAACCTTTTCCTGATACCCAAACTAAACCTCCRGTGACTCAGCTTCTGGCCATTCCCTTGAGTCCTGTCAAGAGGGAGGAGATTGACACCTGTCCCTCCGTTCCCCTTCATGACGATGTTGAAGATTGTAAAGAAGTTTCTCCTCAGTCTCCTCCAGGCTGAACAGACCAAGAGACCTCCTCACACAGAGCCTTAAGGCCCTTCACCATCCTTGTTGTTCTCCTTCAGATGCTCTCTAAGACAATGTCTATTCTATTTCATGGTGCCCAAACCTGCCCCAGCACTCGAGGTGAGGCTGCCCCAGAGCAGAGCAGAGCAGGACAATGTCCCCTCCTGCCTGGCTGGCCATGCTGTGCCTGATGCCCCCAGGAATGGATGTCCCTCCTGGCTGCCAGGGCACTGCTGACTCACGTTCAGCTGGCCAAGGACCAGGAGCCCCAGGTCCCTTCCTACAGCTGCTCTCCAGCCTCTCCTTCCCCAGCCCATGCACACAGCCCTGTCCCAGCTGCAGAATTTACTTGTACACAGAATGGGCTAGGTTAGAAGGCACCACAGTGGGTCATCTGGTCCAGCCTTTRTCCTCAAGCAGGGTCATCTCAGAACACATGGCATAGGGTTGTGTCCAGACAATTCTGGAATATCTCAAGTGAGGGAGACTCCACACCCTTTCTGGATGATCTGTTCCAGTGCCCAGTCACTGKACAGGAAAGAATTTCTTCATGTTCAGGTGGAACTTCCTGTGCATCCGTTTCTTTCTGTGCCCTCTTGTCCCATTGCTGGGCACCACTGAGCAGAGCCTGGTCCCTGCTCTGASCCCTCCCTGCAGGCACTGACWGACACTGATGAYGTRCCCTGTCAGTCATCTCCTCTTGAGGATGAACAGCCCCAGCTCCCTCAGCCTTTCCCCATAAGAGATGCTCTGGTCCCTTCATCACCTCTGCAGCCTCTGCTGCACCTGCTCTAGGACCTCTATGTCTCTGTTGTCCAGAGGAGCCCAGAACTGGACACAGCACTCCAGAGGTGSCTCACCAGGGCTGAGCAGKYGGGCAGGATCAGCTCCCTTGACCTGCTGTCAATGCTTTCTCTTCCTAAAGCCCACAGGGATTGCCCCATTGGCCAGTGCACCCAGGCTTGGAAGCACCTGGGGGGAAGGAACRAGCATCAGCTTTCATACCTGTCATCTCCATTGCACAGTCCCAGAATCACAGAATGAACTAGGTTGGAAAAGACCTTTGAGATCATCAAGTCCAKCCTATGGCCTATGCACCCCAAMGCACCCACTGGCCTCCTTGGCCCCCAGGGCACTGCTGGCTCAGAACATCATGRTGTCCACCAGGACCTCGAGGTCCTTCTCTGCAGAGCTATACTGCCTTGCATGTGAACTCTGCTTTGGTACATTATTGCTTTAAAGATCAAACCTGCTAACTGTTAATGTAAAGAGTTCTGATTCTAAAGGAAGTTCAGGCTTGGCTCTGAGCATGCATTTTGTGACTTGTGGCTGTTTGCAAAAAGAAGCATCACAGGAGCACAGCACTCCTTGCCAATCCTTGTTTTGAGCTCTCTGTGAAATCTTGGCACCATGTCCCAAGAACACTGTATGTAAATAAAGCATTTTTAACCTACTTATGTGGGCTCACCTCCTGTGGAAGTGATTGTCTGCCTGGTGAAATCTGTAACTCTGGCTGCCTGAACACCATCATCACACAGAAAGCTGGGGAAATAACTGCAGGTTATTATCCAAATAAGGTGCCAGAGTTTATTCATGGAGAGATGACATTGAAGATCCTCTGATTGACTGCAACACAGCCAGGACAAGAGGGAAATATGATCCTCTACTCATGATGGCTTCAAGCCTGGGGTCCTGTTTGTAGGCTGACCCCAGGAATTCCATTTCTCACACAAGGGAGGGAGGGATCAGCCTGAAAACCTTCTCCTCTTTACTCCTGTAGCTTTGTCCTTGTGGCTGGTATTATGAAGACTGCAGACTGTGCACACTGGTGTCTGTGGGTGTGGAGAAGAACAGGAAACATGAGAATAATGTCCTGACCAGGTGAGGTTAGAAGACAAAAAGGTTTTCATTTAGTTAGGATGAGCCTGCCTTGGTTGCCCACTGTTGTCCACATGTGCCCAGCCAGCAGAGAATGGGCAGGTGGAAAGAATGAGTGAAGAATCTCTCCAGACAGGAAGTCCTCCAGCAGTAATGAGACAGGAGGTTTCACATCCTGAGAGGTAGCTAGCAGATCATTCCCCATATCTGGAACAACAGGAGGCCCTAAGGAATGAGAGGAACAAGTCTTGCATGTTGCTTCTGTGGACTCAGAAAAGGAAAGGCACAAATGGATGCTCCTCAGAAAGCACTGGAGATGCATTTGTGATTAAATGGCATCTCCTTGGTACCTTTCCCTGGCCAGCTAATAAACTGCCTTCCCCTTCCAAACACCCAAACTCCATGTTTGGAATATCCAGAMGTGCCAAATATCCAGATGTTTGGCCCCAGATGTGCCCCAAGGTTCTTTAGGGTGGTGCTTGTTGGGCTAGGGACCAACTGCCCGTATTTTATGGACAGTTTTATGAAAAATCCTTTCGTTAGGATTTTTTTCTCCTGAGAAGCTGAGAGGCCTCAGAAACAAAATGTAAACAATGATTATCTGCTGCTGTGGGATGCAACAGGTGCATCTTTGGTCTCATGTGGCTGTTTTTGATTAATAGCCAATCACAGTCTGGCTGTCTTGGACTCTCTGGTCAGTCACAAGATTTTATTATCATTCCATTCCTTTCTATTCCTTTGCTAGCCTTCTTATGAAATCCTTTCTTCTATTCTTTTAGTATAGCTTTAATATATAATTTTCTTTTAATATATCATAAAATAATAAATCAGCCTTCTGAAACATGGAGTCAAGATTCTCATCTCTTCTCTTGTCCTAGCACCCCTGTGAACACCACCACAGTCACCACAGAAAAGGCAAAAAAGTACTGCCCCAGTCCCTGGACAATGTGCAATAAATGGTGGGTTTGGGCAATATGGAATCATAGATTAGAATCACAGAATATCTTGAGTTGGAAGGGACCCACATGGATCATCAAGTCCTTCTCCTAGCCCTGCACAGGACCYACCCAAGAACTCCACCATGTGCCTGAGAGTGTTGTCCAAACACTTCTCCAACTCTGGCAGGCTTTGTGTTGTGACTKTGTCCCTGGGGAGCTTGGGACTTTGGACATAATCTCCATGTTGCCTAAGGCTATGYAAGTCCAGAGACACAGTGTGCTGCTCCCTGTACATGGCTTCAAAAAAAATCCCAAGTAAATCTGTAGTCAGAATGATAATAAATGCACTGAGTGGTGAATCAAGGTGTTGTTGAGAAGTTACTCTTGTTCACTTTCCTCTGGACATAGACAAGGCCCATCAGTATGAACTGAAATGTACATACACATTCATATGTGTATATAGAAATAGGTATGCATGCATACACTTAATCAGCACCCATTCACCACGAGAGGGCAGGCAAAGAATAWGAAAATCAGTTGTCCTGTGTGTTCCCTGCAAATGCCAATGAGCAAATAATTCAGTGGCCAGAAAARATCACCACTGTTTTCTTTAATCATCTCCAATGATTTTCTTATTATAGAATCATAGAATWGTTTGGTRTGAGAGGCARCAAAGCCATCTGGTTCACTCCCCCTGAAATAAGCAGGGACATCTTCAACTAGACRAGGCTGCTCAGAGCCCTGTCCAGCCTGGCCTTGAACACTTCCAGGGATGTGACAACCACAGCTTCTCTGGGCAACCTGTGCCAGTGTTTCACCACRTTCATCAAAAATGTTTTGTTAACATCTAAACAAAATCATCCATCTTTTAACTTYAAACTATTACCCTTTGTTCTAGTGCAACAGACCCTTCTAAAAAGTCTTTATCCTGAATCTCAACCCTTACAGCAACCTCACAGGGCACAGTTTGATAGCTATTTTTTGTTTTGTTTACTTGTTTAGAAAGTRTCTGCATTTTTCAAGGATGAAATGGTCTGAGCTAAGAGTAGTTCATCATGGGTTAAACCCAAGAAATGTCACAAGTGAAAGGCGAGAAGCTTCCTCAGTGCTGTGGCTAAAACCTCTTTCACCTCTGGCATGGGTGTTGGCATGTGTGTGRGTGTGTGGAGAAAGGGAGAGGTCAGTAGGAGCTGTACATCTACTCACTTTTCATTGGGCATAAGTGGATATTCACTTARGTGTGGTAAAAGGACTGGTCCCTTTTCAAGAGTGTCTTGCTTGAGAGCTGAAATGACTGAGATCCAAACCTAGCATGGATAGGTTTGTCCATTCTCATAGTCCTGAGTCCTGGGAACAACTGATTCCATCCATTAAGTTGTGAAGTGTGCTATCAGCAAGAGGGACCTTTTGAAAATGTCCAGTGAGAAAAGAAGACCTTCTCTTCTTTTCACTCATGAGATGGAGAGAATAAAAATACAGTAATCTTGATGCCAGAGAGCAAATCCAAAGAAGCACACCCCTTCATCCGGGAGATGCTTTTAATATGGCATGGACAGACCTTCCAGATGGGCCATGAGATCTATAAGGATCACTGCCTAAACACAGTGTCTTTGATCTGAGGAGGAAAAGGGGTGTACAATCTAACCCCAGAAGCTGCATCCCAATTTCTTAACAAAGATCTTTACATTTTTATATGAGGACATGTTTATAGGGGTACTGAGGCTCTTCATGGAGGAATCCTGTTCAGGGCTTTGCTCAGTGGGATGATGGATGTCAGACCCTCAAAGCAACAACAGAATGGCAGAATCACTTATAACATTTGTAAATCACTTATAACATTTGTAACACATCCAGAGATACCATCATCAACTGGCTTCTCTCAAGGAAACCTGGGAATTATCTTAAGGAATTGATATATCCAACCTGAGCTGAAAAGCTGGGATTTACACCAGCAAGAGGTGCATCCATGACCAGCAAAAAAGAAAATCCCAAAATTCTCTGTTTCCTGACTACAAGAAGGACTAATTTCACTTAATTTTGAATCTATGTCTGTGTTAGTCATTCACCACTCCCTTGTTCACAGGAGAAAGTTGGAGCTCCTTGTGGGTGATTAATCTGCTGGAGAATGAGATGAATCACAAGCAAGAAGAGCTTCTATTTCCCTCCATAAGCTGTGGAGGTTATCAGAACCAGTGTCCTTTGATAGACACTAACCTTGTACATGTCTATATTTGATCAGAGATATCACATCTTTTTCACCTATGACATGATTCTGGGGTTACAATTTTCTATGAGAAAAAGGAGACCAGGAGTTTACTCAGCTCTTCAAACTTGCTGCCATTGCTTTTACCTGTCAAGGAGCTGGTGATACATATTTGAGCATAATTTGAGCATAATCTATGCTTCTGTGTTGTCCATATTTCACCATTCCAGTGTACTAAACTTCCTAGTGGAAAAGTTGCCTGTGCCCTGGCTCTGAAGTTTTTGCTGAGTGCATCCCACCTCTGAAATCAAGATGTTCAGCAGCAAATTAGGTTTCAYTGTTTGGAAAAATCAAATAGATAAGCAGGATTGTTTCCTTCAGTTTGTTGCCATATGTCTGCTTTCCCAGTCCATTGAACTAACTCCAGCATTCCCCTATGTCTCCCAGTGCATCCCCCAGCTTCATTCTTTGGTCCAAAGGGGTTGTTATGATGCCTTAGGATTTTGGCCTTTATATTTTTCAAATCCTGTACTGCATTAGTGCATAACTCTAAACTCCATATAAAGTGTTAGTTAACCGTCTTCACATTTTGGTCAGACAAAACCATCCCTCTAGGCCTGAAATTCAAGGACAGCCTACAGCCTSGGGCCCCGAAAAGTATAAACAAAATTGAGTTAGGGAGGGAAGCAAACTCAGGGAATATGACTTCTTTACCTGAAGGTGTAATTGGGGGATTAACCCCTGATATGTAAATGGACCAAACTTATATCTGTCTGAAAAACTTGTGACCGCTGTCCATCTTGGGTGTAGCGTCTCTCAGAGACTTTCCACTACCAAAGGTGTACCTGTTTACACCCAGAGGTGTGCCTTTAATAAATACCTACTTTTCATTCTCCTAATCTTGTCTAGCCTCTGTTCTAGGTAGTTGTTGGGGGTTGGGTTTTTCTGTTCTTTCCCTGTTTTCTATGGAATTTTGTTCCCATGGAGTTGCCAATAAGCACTGATGGCGGGGAGGGGGAACTCCTTTMGTTGTTTTGGGAGTTTTTCTGGGGGTGGAGGGGGAGGAGATACTGTGAGAATGGAGGCAGGTAAAAAGCAGGTAAAAAAGGAGACAGGGTTGGGGGTGTTATAGATGGATAATGGGACGATTGGCTCTTGCAATTAAGGGATGAATATTGTGTGGATATTAYGAGAAGCTTTATTGATGTATAGTTACGTTACTGTAGTTTGTTGTTTAGATYTCCTCTGTTCTCCCCATAGTCCRCTTTRCCCCCCCTGTATTGCTGCCATCAGACAGCCTCAGTTTTCCAGGACAGGTAGAAAGAAGAGGTGTACAAAAGGTTGMGCTGGGGGGCGTGGCATGACAACACCTGATCTCCAATCAAGTTGCAAGAGAGCAGTCTCCACCAATACATGGCAAAGAAGAGTTGACTGAAAGACTTTGGGAGGGCTGGGCTGGCTGATGCACGCCTTCAACCCCCCCCAGGGTATAAAAGGTGAAGCATCCATCTTGAAGATGTGCCATGTGGTAGGCAGCCATGAGGGAGGCTCCAAGGCCTGTTTCTCCTTATTTAGTCCTTTTGATGTAATTTTTATTAYGGTTRTAWTAAACCTTTTAAAGCTTTGAGYAGTGAGRGGTCGTTTCTGTGAAAAATGTGTATTTTARGATTGGCTTTTCGCAAATATTAAAATGAATYTTATATGTGTTATGTTAGAAAGTTATGCTGTATTAATTTTCTTAAGTAGTGTGTTAGATATAGTTTTAGGTTATAACATAAAGGTTAAAATAGAAACTATGCTATGTAGGATARYTTTTGTAAGAAAGGATTTGCACCGAGATAGCAGCCACAGGACACCTAAATCTTTCAGAGAAAGAGAATTTATTGCTCCATTATCAGAAGAAACWAACTTCTTCCCGCCTCCTCAGCCCTGAAGACGCRYTTAGGATTAAGAGGAAGAAGTTGACACTGACCAGACAGAYTCCTGTGTTTGAATGGAATTTATGCATCATGTATGAYGTGTATGAATATYCAACAGGCTATTGTTTCTAAGGGTTAATCCTCTGTTAATGGGTGTCCTTTTTCGGGCTTATTTTGCCCAGATAGAGGTACCTGGACTGTCCGTAACTCTTTGTTTTCATTGTCTTGTATTGTCCTAAATCCTAATTGTCCAAATGTTTATTACTCTAATTATATTGCTATTTTTATAACKATTTTATTATTATTAAACCCTTAAAATTTTAAAAACAAGTGATTGGTGTTTTTCACATTTCTCTCATTTCTCGCAGGGCTTTCTAGCTTTTCAGCATCAGAGAAGGACAGCCAGGCTGTTGCTTACTGCAGGGAGAATTCACCAGCACTGCTGGAGCTCAGCCCTGAGACACCTCCCTCTATCTGCTCATGTGCCTAGCAGACACCTGTCTGGAAAACCAAGACACACAGTAGCCCCTCCAAGACATCAATTAGATGGTGCAGATACTTTTCTCCRCCTGCAGTATGTTCTACCCGAAGCAGTACACACAGGGACTGGCATGACAGACTGTCTGCACAGCAAGGACCATGCTCAGGGTTCAAGTCAGGATTTCAATCATTTTCCTTCATGGAAAAAAAAAATTCCAAAATATGTCATTGGMGGTGGAAGTTATGTTATTCAAGAGAAGCTAACACACTGTGCAGGAAGCAGAGGCGTTTTGGAAATAACACACCTGTATGCTATTTAAAAAAAAATGACATAGTGATGGAACAAGGGCTTGTTATGGGGAGGATCAAAGGGTTTAAGGAACATGACAAAAATAGAGCATTTCTAAGCAATTTCTTCTCTCCCTAGGATTATGACTGCAAATTTCTTTTCTTTTCAGTGCTTGCCTAAAAAAAACAACATAAAAGGAYCAAAATCACACTCTCAACCAACTGTGGTGAAATCCTTTTCTGCATGATCTGTGTCATCATCAGCTTCAAGGCCTTGTACACAGAATGYCAGTAATCCTCTTACTAGCTTCCCTCCAGTAAGACATCACATAGCCAAAATAAAGAGGTGGAAAGGAGAGGCAACAAAAAGGGAAAATTGATTATTTCAATGGTGTTTGATAGTTTAAATTAATTTTCATAAGGTATGAATCAATAGCAGGGACTGAAAATGCCAGACATGAATGACATTCATTCCCCCACCCAAAAGGAYACCAAGAGAAGGAAGAATGGATGACATTTCACACTTTAAATGGAGCAGGAGGTTTAGAGTGAAACGTGATCTTTAATCCCATTAGCACAGACAACTGTTCTGCTGCTTGTTTGGCACCACCTGATCTATAGATCCTCCTGCTATTGCAGTGGTAGAGTAGAGTAATGAGAAATATTTGCAATAGAAACCACATCAGTCTCAATAGTGTGCAATTCAAGATAAACCAGATTTGTCCCATGGAGCACAGTTTCCCAAACCTGCTGATTAAGCCTTGGGATGTTCAAACACAGGCAAGAAGATATCCCTGGAGATAGCAGTGGGTAGAAAAAGTGGTGGACATACAGTAGTGGACAGAAACACCTGAAATCTGGGTTGGATGCAAGATGCTTCCAACTATCCGAGTTGGCAGGCAAGTGCAAGCAAGGCAGGAGCTCTTTGTCCTTARTGCTCTCTTGAGACATTCACCTGGCAACTCTGCTTGCAAGCCATATGTCAAAGTCTTGCTGGGCAGTGGTGTATGTCAGAGGTCCACAGAGGATGGGAAYTAAAACCAGAGGGCGCTGGAGACCCTAGAGTTTTGTCCCCTCACACAAATTCCATTTGCCCCATTTCAACCCTCCAAAAATTATGGGACTTTGAAACTCCTGTGATATGGGTTTACTTGTCTGGAAGTTTTGCCCATGTCTTTTTCCTTTCCCTTACTGCCTCACTGCTGCATGCCCCAGCAACCCTCACATCTGGGGAGATGTTTCCATCAAAACTAATTTGTATTATCTTCTGTGGTCTCTCAGTCTGCAYAAGACCCTTATCACCAAAGCCATGTCATCTTTATCCTGCAGTAGTACCTTCTTACACCAGGAGRTTCCACAATATCTGCCACTCCAAGTGATGTACAACATTCCAAAGCACTCCACAAATYTCTTGAGCACTGTGACCTTTGCATTCTTGCTCAATTTTTTTGTCATTGCCCGCCAGGGCATCAAGCAGTGCCTGGGGACCCTGTCACCCAAGGGTGACAAGGTGAGCCAGGACCATGCCCAGGACTGTGCTCATCCCTCCAATCATTGATCCATAATATGGGTGCAGCTGACTGCTTCATAGCTGGTCATTCTGGCTGGGGGAGGGTGAAGTGTCCCAGGAGAACTGGACATTTGTCTTTTACCCTGCTTTTGGGGCYAATTTCACAGCTATTTGGGTCACTGGTAGCTGATTTGGAGCTTGTTAAGGTGTGTTTCTTTTGTAGCTGTTCCTGAAGCTGTCTGCATCTTGCAACACCAATGTCTTCATGGCCCAAAGTAAGGTGGACCTTACTTTGGAAGGAAGATTTTGGCTGGGACCACAGGGGACTGAGCCAAGCCTAGTCCAGGGAGATGCCAAGAGCAGCTTCTTCTTCAAGTTCAGCTGAAGACACAGTACCTGAGAGCTGCAGACACCATATGATGAGACTGATATGGGACAGGAATCACACCTGACCTGGACAACTTCCCTTTTCTGCTCAACACCAGCATCAGCACCAAGACAAGCCAAAATCCCAGCATSTGAAACATCATCATTTTCCCAGCATCAAACTTACCTCAGCACTGAAGCAATAGAAAATGGTGCCAGAGCAAAGCTCTTGGACCTCTTGTTCCTCATGTTTGTTTTTTTTAAAGAACAAGCTATAATCGGAGCAGGAGGAAATGGAGCATAAATATTAAACTTTGTTTAGTCTTGGGAAATATAATTTATACTTAGAGTTGGGCATCCTGTTGACATGATAGAACCTATTTTAAGTGTGAGGTGAGCACATGGTCAARCTCTAATCTTTTGCAATTGTATAAAACCTGCCAGTTCTTTTCTTCTTGTCTTCTTTCTTTTGTCTTATTTTTKTTCTTATTTTTTTTCCTTTTTAATGTAATTTCTAGAAAGCAACTGGSCTAARATCAGTTCAAGATAATGATACTTATAGAGGCAGTGATGTCTTGGAGCATCTCAGCAGCTGGAAATTTTGCTTTCTGTTCATGCATCTCTGTTCGTCCTCATGCCAACTCCACCAACCAAGCCTGTTCATCTCTACTTTGGAAGAATGGGAGCCCCATGAGACTTGGAGGGGTGAGGATATGGTGAAGATTGACTTTGTGTGACCAGCACTGGCCTGTGGGCTCTTTGTTTTGAAGCGGAATTTGCCAATTGCCACATCCTGCAGCCCTAGTACAGAAAAATGTAGCATTTGTGCATGGCAGGTACCAGCAGAAATTATTGTAGGACTGATGCTTCCAAGCAGTTTTGGAGGCAAGATCCTACAGGTCTGAAGGGTGTGGTGTCCCTCCTAGAGTCCTRGGGTTCTTTCCTGGGGTTTACATCAGTGCTGTCAGATAACCCAGCTCCTCATATCAATCACATTGAGGGTTAGCTCTCTTGTGGGCACCCTTCCCCAGGGTTCCTTCCAAGCTGGGTGTAGTCCTTGGGTTTTCTTCAGGGTCTGGATCAGGTTGGCTGCTTCTGGTCTGCACAGTCCTTCTGCTGTTCTAGGACAGCTTTGCATGCTGTCCCCACCTTACTCAGGACCCTCTAAAAGAAAGTGAAACAACTGTCTRGGGGTAGTGGGGTCACCATCCAGAGGTACTGAGTGTTACGCACCTGGACATGTCCAACTTCCACTAGAAAAGGGTGAGGTTTGTGTGGATTAGGCCAGGGATCACTCCCTGGGAGAGATATCTTTAATGGGAGAGATGTAACTGGAAAAGTCATCTGCACTTAGGTGTCACTGGGAATAAACCACAGGCTGACCCAAGTTTCTGCTGCCCACACACCAGAGATGGAGTCTAACAACAGCAGGATCCGTAGGAATTATTCCTGCTGCTTCCATGTAGTCTGAAATTTCATTTTGGGAGACTTCCTATCCTTTCTGTGATGGACTATTTTCCTATTAGCTAGCCATGCACCACCTGGGAAATACAACTGGCTGTCCACCTCTAAGCAGCAGGTCCACTGTGGTCCTCCAGGTTTGACTACTGTGACATCAAGTTGGCCATCAGGTTGTCCTGCTGTGGTGACAGGAGGGGATACAATATGTGCTTGTTCCTTGGTCAGTCCATAAGCATAACAGCTTCCAAATAAGCTATTGTGGGCGTTGAGGTGAGTTTTGGTCCATAATAATAATAATAATAGTAAAACCAACGACAACAACAATGCATTTACAGATACACCTGTACATAGACAACAGTGGAGGCAGTAAAAAAACCCATTATTGTTTTCTTTGTTACCATTATGTACATGTTGCTATTAAATTGATTAGTCTTATTACAATCTTATTGCAACAACATGAGCAAAYGGTATTTACTGAGATATTTATCAAACCGCATTTTTCACATCCGTAGATGTTTTCYTCTTGAATCTCCCAGTATGCTGCAGTTCTGAAGTAACTCTGACTCAGAGGAGCTGGTGTGCTACAGAGAGCAAACCTGTTGCAGAGAAGAAAAAGCTGGAGCCTGCAAATGTTTAGCAGAATTCATGAACCTGTTTGGCACATGGTATAAAAGGATGTAGCTTTCAGCTGATTTTAATAAGAAGATCTGGGAGAGGGGGACAGAATTGATGCTGTCTGAGAGGAGGGAGCCAGCACTTCATTTTCTTTGGGTGAAAATTCTTGGCCATTGTTGCATATCTAAAAAAAAAAGTTGATAAAGCATATGATGCAGAAGGAAAACCTCTCCTCTAAGGGAGATCACTCAGTTGAMATGTTTCCTGATTGGAGGTCAGGTGTTGTTACATTGCACCTCTTGGTAATAAAGTGGCCTTCTCTAAATGCCCTGACTAGGAAGGCTATTACAAGGGGGAGGGGGAAGAGGACTATGGGGGGGACATARTACAATAACATRACTATACATTTTAACATCCACATAAGATCTATCTCAATTGTGAGAYCCAGCTATTACATTACATGTATATAACAACACCCAAAGTAAAGGAAGCAAAATTCATCCCACATTCCTTCTTAGAAGGTATTTACATTATTACCCATTCAAGCATTAAATTGAATTTATCCTTTCCCCCAAGGCTGTGTTTGGCCATCCCACTGCTGTGCCATGAAGACACAAATGACCTGTTGGGACACCAAACATGATGTGCTCGCCCCACTCCCATATACCCTTTTCCTACACACCCAATCCTGCATGGACTTGAAATGTAAGGCTTGCAGCCAGCTCAGCGCCCCTGACTTACCCCAACCCCTGAGAATCTCCAGGCTGACAGCTGTGGGACAGGCATGGGRGACTTCAGAGACAAGCACGTGTCCCAAAGCCRGTGGAGGGGATTTTTTGTGGTATTCACAGACTGTTTCATGTGTCAATACGAGAGGAGCATAATTACCAGCTGAGAAACTGCAGGAAATAAGCCAAGGCTGAATGAACAAAATGGAGAATAAAGAGAAGCYCAGAGGACACACATATCTTAAAAGCATTACGGATCTATGTATTTACGTAGTCTSGGGAGCCTGGAAATATAAAAGAGCTTATGACTGCAAAGGAATGAATTCAAGGACTAGTCTATGGGGAGTATTTTTTTTTCCCTGTGACTTCAAACTTCTCTCAGCGCTTGCAGAGTTTTAGTCAGCTGGCATGCAACAGAGGTACGACTTCCCCAAGGAAACTCTTCCTTGGCTCGAGCTGGAAAGGCTGCTGGGAGAGCCYGGGGAAAAAAAGGCTGCAAGCAGAGACGAAATCTTCTCCTCCCCRAGCCACAGAGCAGGTATGTGGAGATGTGCGTGAGCTCGGGAGCCTGCTGGAAAGTTGCACTTTCAACTGTGGGAGAGATGAGGGCTCTGGTGACTTTGAGCTGCAGCCTTTGAAACTAACACAGATGAGGAAGGTACTGTATAAATAAAATGTTCTGTGTTTATGAATAGGCTGAGGAACTGGCTAAGCACCCTGTGTGGATGGCTCTATCCACCCAGTTTTATATTTAATCCATCAGGGACTTGCACTGTGTGAGTTAGATAATTTATATTAAGGAGGCACCACTTAGTTTATAACAGTACAGTTGTCATACACAGTATTTGTTATTATTCTTCATGTTTGCAGGAATAGATAAMGGGGAGATGTTTGGGTTTTTTTCCTTCACAGGACTTCAGTCTATTTATGGTACTACTGCATTATAGCCTTCTGAACTAGGAGTGCTGCAGAGATCAGCATTGTACACTAATTAAATGCCACTCAACCAGCTCTCCAACACTGAATCCTAATATAGCCTTGGGCAAATCACACAGTTCCTGGGTGAAATAGGCAAAATGCTGTTTGGCTGGTCTGCTCTTCTTCCTGTCAGTGCTGTCATTGAGTTCTCCCAGTTGGAGRGCGAGGTGTGAGATGGCAGGGTTATTTTGCTGCTCTTAAGATACTCACATCTTGAATGTCACCTTTGGGTGAACGATGATTTACTGAGACGGCTTTGCTGGATTTGGACTGTTATCATGAGAATGAATGTTTAGGCAARATTTGGAAGTAGTAAAGTTTTAGAAAATCATAGTTTACATAAAAATCACAGTAAATTTTCTAAGGCTAAYCCCAGTTGTAATTTGGATTAAAGTATTTTTGATAAAAGACAAATATGCTTCCCTTAAATAGAAGCAATAATTTGGCTTTGTACAACAGTGATAATTTATGTTTTTTACTAAGATGTATTAATTTATACTCTAAAATAAACATATTGCTCGAAAACGATGAAATCCTCTAGTTTTCAAGAACAAAAATTTACAACCTGTCATCTCTTTTTTAAGCAGATGGTTACATCTTAGTGACTGTATCAGTGCTTGGCCTTTTACTAGTAAAATGATGGGTGGATTCAAGCATGGATATCAGTATTATGTAAATCAAATCTATCAGAATTAATTTTCTTCACCTCATTTTGTTTCCTATTGAATTTTATAAAATCAGTGCACATTTTCCCAAATAGTGACCTRACTGTCTTTAAAAAATCATATTGCTGAATTAAAAGTGTATTTTATAAACTGGTAAGAAAGTATTCTGGTTTGGTTCCTGAATTTGAATTTTTTTCTCCAAGGAGAGTATTTCATGCTCAGATAGTTTAATCTGCAAATGCCAGTACATGTCACTTTTTGCTGATGTAAGAGTTTACATTTTCCCATCTCCCTCTGTCCCTTTGCCTATCACTCACAAATTCTCCAGGCTTGTGGGTTTCATTCAGTTCTTGTTCACTTACATTTCCTTTCCTGKAGAGAGTAGGAGGAAAAAGGGTGAATAAAATAGGGAACCTGGCTAAAACCTCAATAACTGGAAATGTTAATTTTTGGTGGGGAAATGCTGTTGGCTGAACATCTGATAAAGATGCACATGGCAGAAACAGAAGGAAAGAAGGCAGCAGCTTCAAAAGACAGGACAAGAGCCTTGTTGGCTTTACAGGCGAAGGAGAAGTCTCTATTTTGATCTGTGGACTTGGCACCAGGAAGACTAGGGGCTGCATCTGCCTGTGAGATGCCTAGCACTGTGTAGATTGCAGGAACAAAATAAACAAGGAGAATCAGCTTCTGCAGATTCTAGAGTTGTAGAGTGTCAGGAGCTGGAGCTGTGCCTCCTTCTCAAAGTCTGTGGCTCAGAATGGCATTGGGTATTCTTTTTAATAGGGTTAATATTAATGTTGTCTCCATCTCCCCTATTCCAACCAAAAAGGAGCAAGACTTGTCCCACTCCTGTGTTTACAGTTCAGACCTCCTTTCTAAGGCAGGAACTTGTTTTATTTACTTCTCTAGAGAGTTTGATTCATAGCACTTGACACAGGACTCAAAGAAAAGCAGGGCCTTAGAAAGCAGCAGCATTATGAATGGACAGACTCCAAAAAGTCTGGAGACTCAAGACACAAAATRATCATGACATTTTCTTGTTCCTCTGAAACCCTTGGGAACCTGCAGCAGTTCACAGACTGACTGGTAAGAGCCAGCAGCTAGGATTTGCTTTTCCTTCTTGCTCTGGGCCATGGTYGGGAAAGGGTTTGGAGGAGAGGTCTGATAAGGTGCCCCTCACTTTGGGTGACAGAGGATGAAATTCAACTGACATTGACAGAAACTGAGTAGGAAGTGACTGCTGAGATACCACTGGAAAAGAAGGATTTCACAGGGTTTGCAGGTGCAAACCCTTTGTGGTGGGTTTCAGTGCTGGCCAACTGCCAYTGCACTCACTAGAATATACTTACTKATTTCCTGCTGTGAGATAGGATTAGGAGGAAGGCAAAGTAGGCTCAAAGGTAAAAGGATATAAATAAAACTTTATTGACAGTAACCAAAACAAACAAATAAACAAACAACTATATATAATAAGAATCAGAATAAAACTTTTAGAACACTTCTCCTCCCCCCACAACCTTTTCTTTCTCACTCGCAACACGCAGAAACAATTCAGTCAGTTTATCACTTCTAGAATAGTTTTTCTTCATAGRTTACTTAGGGAGAGGAGTCCCTCTAGTAAATTTAAGGAGACCTTTCTACAAGAAAACAGTTCTCTCATAGCTTCTAATTTTCATGAYTAGCAGCTGCCCAGAAAAATTAAATCTGCAATTGTGAAGTCCCTCCCATTTTTCACAGCTTTCCCCACAGCTGTGTTTATGGGCCATGTTAASTTATGGGATGCTATTTTAAGGTTAAGCTATTCAAAAGCAAAGGTTCTCTTTACTTATTTCCAAGATCATCTTCATCTCTGAGAATTGCGGTCTTTTTCTTCTCTCCCTGGGGGCATAGTGTCTTCATCACTCTTCTCTCTCTCTGTTCAAGCTTTTTATGAAATTCTCAGCTATTTTAACATTTGCCTGCTTTAACYCAGGTTTGAACAATCCATCCCCCCATAATTCTTCAATGTGTTATAGGGAAAAAACAGTTTCATGGATCAATTAAATTTTTTCTATAGCTTTTACAAGAGGATTTCAGTCCTAGGATTAAGGCATCTCCTCATCCCTCCCATCTGGAAACTTAACTTCTTCTTCACTGACCTCCTGTCTTAATGTTGCTTCTCTACGTGTCTGCATTTTGTCCTTTTCTCTCACTCGAGGGAGGATTGAAGCACTGAAAGAGTTGATATTTTGCCCAGGCCTGCAGATGCTCAGGTGGCCCCGGCTGGGCTCAGCAGCTTGTGGCGGGAGCTGTGCGGGCTGGGCTGGGGCGGTGCCCGGGAGCTCAGCAGCAGCAGAGCTCAGCAAGCCAGCGCCAGGCCAGAGCTCCAGCAGCCAGAGCTCAGCAAGCCAGAGCTCAGCAGCCAGGCCAGGCTCAGCAGCCAGAGCTCAGCAGCCAGAGCTCAGCAGCCAGGCAGAGCTCAGCAGCCCAGAGCTCAGCAGCCAGAGCTCAGCCATCCCAGGGCAGAGCTCAAGCAGCCAGAGCTCAGCAGCCAGGCCAAGGGCTCAGCAGCCAGAGCAGGCGGTCAGCAGCCAGGGCAGAGCTCAGCGCAGAGCTAGCGCCAGGCAGAGCTCAGCAGCAGAGCTCAGCGCCAGAGGCTCAGGCCAGGCCAGGCCAGGGCCAGGCTCAGCGGCCAGGCCAGAGCCAGAGCCAGGCCCGGCTCAGAGCAGGCCAGAGCTCAGCACCAGGCTAGCAGCCAGAGCTAGCATCAGCCAATCAGCATCCAGCACCTGGGGAGGGGGACCGATGGCTTCTCCTCCCCTGCCTGGTGTCTGTGGGCGAACCCCAATGGTGGCAGAATCTTGGCTGAAGCCGGCCGGGTCTTGTCTGCTCCTGGGGCCCCATTGGAGCCCTGGCTCAGCAGCAGCAGCAAGCAGCCCGCGGGTCCAGCAGCCACGGCAACAGCCCGGCCTCGGCCCCGCGGCTCCCTGCCCTGCCCGGCCCTGCCCTGCTCTGCTGCCAGCCCGTGGGCCCCCGGCCCGCAGCACAGCCCTGCCCGGGCCCGAGCCGGCCCAGCCGAGACAGGGGAGCCAGGCTGGCTGAGTTATGTTATAGATGGATAATGAGATGATTGGCTCTTGCAATTAAYYGATYASTATTGTGTGAATATTAAGAYAAGCWTTAGTGATGTACAGTTATGTTACTGTAGTTTAGATGTCCTCTGTTCTCCCCACAGTTCCTTTTCCCCCTGTAGTGCTGCCATCAGACAGCCGGGGCTGTCTAGGACAGGTACAAAGAAGGCTGCACATGTGTCCCTTGCCTGGGGCASTGGGGAATGGAAAAGCTCAGGGGGTTGCTCAGGGGGTGCAGCATGGCAACACCTGACCTCCAACCAAGTCACAAGAGAGCAGTGTCCACTGATAAATGGCAAAGAAGAGCTGACTGACAGACTTTGGGAGGGCTGGGCTGGCTGATGCAACCCCCAGGGATATAAAAGCCTGAGCATCCATCTTGCAGATGAACTGGCCATGTGGTATCCACGAGGGCAGTTCTCAGGGCTGCAGCTTTTCCTTATGTAGTCCTATGTTGTATTTTTGTTAAGGTTTAATAAACCTTTTTAAATTTTCAAAATGAGCAGTTGTTTCTCACAGGTACACGCTCTCAGGCTGGAAAAGGCAGGGCTGAATTCCCGCGGTTTTTTATTTTTAACTTGAGAGTTCACAGAGGTGTATCAGCTTTCTCAGTGCTTTAACAGATTGTCAATTCTCAAAGCTAATTACTGATTGATTTTTTTTTTGTTAGACACAGAGGAAACTGCTAGCAGCTTCTCTTAGAACATCACTTCTGTGATGCAAAACCAGCATACCCTTTGGCATTTTTGGYATGGGACAACCCTTGCTATTTTGTGGGCAAAAAAGCTTGATTCTCCAATCTGTGTGATGGAGATGATAATGACTGGGSCTTTGAGCAACGTGGTCTAATGGAAAGAGTCCCTGCTCATGGCAGAGGGGTTGGATTATCTACAAGGTCCCTTTCAAATTGGGTCATTCTCTGATTCTATGACCRGGTCTCTGATGCAGGTGACACTTGCCCTGCAGACGTATCTTCCCAAGCCATGCTAAAGTTTCAAGGCCGCTTTATAGTGTAAACTGCTGGGTAGCCCAAAGCCAAAAATATTGAAAATTTGGGAAATCAGCCAAATGCTTTGGAGTCTTTGAAACTGTTTGCTGCCAGATCCCCTTTGGGAAAGGATAAAGATGGCAAGGACAGCAATGATCTTTCCCACTGCAGCTGGTGTCCTCTGAGATTGTGGTTTTATTGAAGCAAAGCCCTGAGCAGTAGAATCAGTGCATGCCCTTCCCTCCTGCTTTGGCATTTGTTTCTGTCCAGGCTCTTCTTTACAGTTCAGCTGGCACAGCTACCTGGTTACTCAATAAAACAGCTTGAGGAGCAGAGCTTGCTTTTTGAAAAGCACAAAATCTTTGCTATTTTTATCCCTGTAAATCCAAACTTCCTAAAGTGCTCTGAACATCCAGGTGTAGAAAAATTGGAAGCTGCCACCATCCTGGCCACCTGCTGCTCTTAATTAYAGGCATGATATTTGTAGTTAAAATCAGATCAAAATATTCTACTAAAAAAAAAAAAGCATTTCTTTTCCTTGGAGACCTCAAATATTTGAGGTTTGCCTTGCAAGGTGTCTGTGCTTTTCAAGTGCTATTGCACACTGCTGACAAGGCAAGCTCTAAACCCAGAGCATCCAAAAGGCATTTAAATCTCTGAATAGCACAGTGGTCCCTYGTTTCAACATGAGTTTCCTGCTTACCCCACGGGGATTGCAGATGGAGGGCTTGACTCCAGGGAGRGTGCCAAAGGGATGAAGAGAAAAARAGCACTGCAAAGTGAAACTCAAGATATGACATGCTTGGGGGAGGGTGATCAAAACTAATGTGATGAGAGCCCAGTCAAGGGAAACTTTTCTGGGATTGTGATAATCTCACTGGTGGACAGTTCTCCTGAGAGCTTAATGAGTATTTTTCTATCCATTGCACCTAATCATGCCCTCCCCTGTTGCCTTGTCATAGTATTTTTATTGCTAGACATGCAACCTGGTCCAGTGAAAGGTGTCCCTGCCCATGGCAGAGYGGCTGGAACTAGATGAAATTTWAGGTCCTCTCCAATCCAAACAATTCTGAGKTTCCATAAATCTGTGATTTATACCTCTCATTTCAGGGCGCATTACCAAGCAAACTAAGAGCCCAGCTCTTTGGTGTAGTATTTCAGCCATGGGAAAACTGTGTTGTGGCCGTTCAGGCTTGTGTCTCTGGGAGAAAACAGCAGGGAAATCTGTGTAGAGGTGGGTTTTCCAGAAGCAGGACTTAATTAGCAAAAGGAAATGAGGAAACCAGCTGCTCCAGCTCTAGAGGGCAGCACAAAATAATAAATAAAAAGCTGAACTTGGGCAATTTGAAATCATCTTCTGCATGACAAAAGSACCCCTTTGCAGTGGGAATTCTTCCCACTGGATCCAGTATATTCAGCACTGTCTACTTACAGCCAAAAATTCAGCAGCTCATCTGAAAATGCCTTTATGGAGGCCTTTAGCCCTAATTCCTGCCTCATGCCATGAAAATCCATCAAGGGTGTTGCAGCCAGCAATGGACCCCCCTCCTGCCAGCAGACAGCAGTCACACTCTCATTACTAGGATGACTGCAAAAAGAAAAGTTATTTCTTCCAGAACAGGTTTCCAGATTTTGGGGTTTATAATTATCAGCCACGAATTTTAAACATTTAATCCGCAAGCACTGTTTCCTTAAAGATGCAGAGAGGGATTTAGGCGCAGGAGCCTACAACCCTCCAGGAATGTAACTTGCAGACACACCCAAAATAAACACACTGTCATGCCCCACGCACACAGCCAAACAATGGCATRGCCAATAAGTTACTTTTTCTCTGGAGAAAACCCACAGCCTGATCCTGACAGTTCCTCTGGCAAGAATCCCCCTGTCTCTCAATGCCTGCCCCAAGGAAGGGCTGCAGGATGTCACACAGTAGCTGACTCRGTCCCGAGCACAGCGGTGGCTAGGACCCAGCACGAGCCCGGGGAGGAGTGGAGAGGAAGACAAGCAACATAATTTAAAGCAGACACTGTCCCAAATAAGGTTATTTCCCTGAAAATGCCTTCATTCTGAAGTTATGAGTGAACTTCTAGGTGTTCTGAATGGGTGAACATGAACCTGAAGAATAATTTCATCGATACCAGAACTGAATCAATTTTGAAGAGCTGGACATGCTTTTTAAAGAGATGATAAGCAGTGTTTGGGGATGCAAGAAACCCTTGAAACAAGGTAAATGTGAAATAGTCACTCTTTTTACCCCTGAAGGCTCTAACTTAACAGGAAAGAGTCTTGTGTGGAAAAGGATCAGACCCTGGGGAGTGTGGTTTTTGTTCTGTGTGTTCTCTTGTATTTAACTTTCCTTGGCACAGGAGAGCATCTCCGTTAATTGTCTAAGCAATAACAAAAATTACGTTTGGGGGAAATCTGGAAAGTGCTGCTTTTATTATGCAAACAACATCTGTGAAGTAGTTTCAGGATTAATATTTTGATAGAGATGGAGGCAAACATTGTTCTGAAGTGGAAACTGGGAATGAATTGTTATTATTCCATAGTTTGAAATGTGTATTGGGGCAAATTACTGGTCTTTGCCTTCTTTGCCTTTCCTACTTTTTAAGTGGACATGCTGACATGGTTAGGGTATGCTTTTTCTAGAATTATTTGACTGACTTATTAATACTCCTTGGGAATGATATTGACTTGAACCACCTTTATTTTTCAGCTGGGGTTGACACTGCATGATTTTGAAGTGCTGTGATAGAAAGCTGTGGATTTAAATAGGGTTCATAGCTCAGTCCTCTGAGTTATGCTGGGGTTTCTATCACAGCTTCCAGTGGGAGCAAACTGGCACTGATCATGAAGCTACTTCAACTCTGGGAAAGCCTCAAAGCAATTAAAGCTCCTTTAAGTTGAGTTGTTGCTGCRGCTGCTCCCAAACTGTTTTTGTAAGCTGTGGGCGGAGAGATCAATGCCAACAGGAAGGGTTTAGTGTCAGRAGACATCCTCTTGCACACCAAGGGAATGGGGGTCCTGTAACCCTGAGCTTGGCACTGGGAGAGTGTGGGGGGATGCTGAGACCTGCCCTGAGGGTAGAAAAGAGGGGGATGCACTGATGTGTCACACTAGAGGTTGCTGAGAAGGATCGAAAGGTTGTTCAGAGAAAAACTATGCAGGAAAAGCTCCTTGTTGGGGGGGGGGGGGCGATGAAATCCTGGCTGGGAGGGCAGCACACACACCCAGCAGACCTCGGGGGCAGCAGCCAGGGGCAAGGAGCAGCGGCTCTGGGGCAGAGGCAGCTCCGTGAGGCTGCACCTCGGGGGCAGCAGCAGCCAGTGGCAAGGAGCAGCGGCTCTGGGGCAGAGGCAGCTCCGTGAGGCTGCACCTCGGGGGCAGCAGTCAGAGGCAAGGAGCAGCGGCTCTGGGGCAGAGGCAGGCTCCGTGAGGCTGCACCTCGGGGGCAGCAGCCAGGGGCAAGGAGCAGTGGCTCTGGGGCAGAGGCAGCTCCGTGAGGCTGCACCTGAGGCTGTGGCTTCCCACGGCAGTGGTGTGACGCTTCACAGCCTCCACCCTCGGGCGGGGGGAGAACACGGCCGGCCAAGGGAAGCGAGCAGACACTCTCTGGTACAAAGTTGGAGGTTTATTCCAACAGGGGGGTTACAGTAACTGGGAAAGCAGAGAGCATCTGCCGAAAATCGCTGGGTGCAGCCAGCTAATAACGGGAGAAGGTGAGGTGAAAGGGTACTGCTACCATTGGCTAAGCAGCCTGAAGAACAGAGCTTGGGACCAATAACAATACAAAACAGGAGGAACGAAGGAGGGGCTGTGGCACCTGCTCCAACCACCCTCAAGCTCGGAGAGAACCCTCTGGAACTTGGGCTGGATTATAGAATGATAGGCAAGCCACATGGGAAGGAGAATAACCTGATGAACATAACAACACTGAACTGGGATTGGAAGGTGAGAGGTGAGGGAGCAAACTGACAGTTAACGACTCGGGCACCTTGGGGGGGGGGGGAAACCTGGGCAGAACCATTCCGAAATTTAGGGGGTTGGGATAAACCAAATAACCTTGCATAGAACCAGAATTATACAATAGAAATCTGAAATAAAACAACACACCACAACAGCTCCTCCTCTGGACAGCTGAACTGAAAACTACCATAGGAWGGGAATCTCCTTGAGCAAGGAGGCTGGGCTGTACCATGACAGGTCAAGAGGAAGTAACTTCAGGTTGTGCCCAGGGGAGGTTCAGTTTGGATATTAGGAAAAATTTCTTCACACAATGGTTGTTAAGCACTGGCACAGGCTGCCAGAGATCCCATCCCTGTAGGGATTTAACAGATGTGTGGATGTGGCACTTGGGAACATGGGATAGTGATGGCCTTGGCAGTGCTGGGAGAACAATTGGAGTTGATAGTCTTAGAGAGCTTTTCCYAACTAAATGGTTCTGTGAGAACAGAGTCTATGTTGCCTTATGCTGGAAGAGGCCACCACATCCTTGATGAGCTCCAGTATGTGACAGCCACCTTAGAAACACCTTGAGGGACAGCTTCCTTGCTTATTACAGATTTGCCTTACACAGCAAACCATTACATCAAATTATTTTTGTGTTCAAATACATCAATTTTCCKGTTGCTTTATAAACCTAAAATTTAGGAAGTTACAAAGTGTGTTAACTCTGGATTGTGTCAGGTTTYTTATTTAAGAGGCAAAGAGACCTCTTTTTGCACTGACAGTGTGACAAGGGAAGACACGCAGAGCACATGGGCCACATACTGTTCCTCAGGGTGGTAACCTGTTGTGGCCAATATCCTCAGCTTAATTCATTTTGTCTGAACAGAAAGGATTTCCCTTTGAGGGCTTGGAGAAAAGCCATGTAATCATTGGTGTGTTCATCTTCTATTGCCACCTCAACAAACTAATACTCAAATGATAAAAATAGATTTCTCCTCCTTYAAGGAGGTTCCAGCTGCTCTYAGCATGGGGAGTGAAGGACAGAGGGGGACAATAGAAACATTATAGATGGTGATATTGGCAGTTCCTCCTTCCATCACATGATTTCAGCATATCTTGTAAGCATTGATTCAATGGTAGAGAATTAACATCCTTGGTTTGGTTTTAACAGAGAGGAACACTTCTGATCCCATTGCTGAGACCCGTTCTTTCACCTTGGGGTCACAGGTCACCATCCATCACTGCGGTTTTCTTGTGAAATGGAAGGAATACACAAACTGTACAGAGAGTAGCTGTGGTCTAATCCTTTCCAGTTTCTCTATTCCTAGTACACAGCTCTGTTCTCTGGTTAAGGATGGTAGAAATGGGGAGATTCCCATCAGGAAGTTGTTGGCATTGCTGTTCAGTGACTGTCACTGCTGTAAGGGGCCATCAGCTGCATCCATCAAAGTGACTAAGCAGAGGGATKTCCATCAGCTGAGAATGATCCAATCTTTTTTGTTTCCAGCTATTCAGTGCTCTGTGGGTGGAAGCCACTGAGCATCAGTACYTTGATGGCAGTGGCTTGTTCGTGGGATTGGGGTTGCATTTGGAGCTGTTTGAAGCAGGAATGCTTGCCTTTGGCTTTGGTTCTGTTTTTCCCATTGTCCAGTGACAGGCCTCCCAGAGGTGTTTGCTTCTTTTGCAGTTCTGTGCTCTTTTGCTGGAGTGCTTTCCAAACAGTWAAACTCTGATGAGTTCTCTGTTTCACACAAATCCATTATATCTGTCTCTTTGTAAGGCTGATGATCTGTCCTTGTCCYTGGCAGGGGGATTGCACCAGATAGCATTTAAAGGTCCCTTCCAACCCAAGCCTGAGAGAGTTCAAGAAGCATTTGGACYACACTCTTGGACACAGGGTGTGACTCTTGGGGATGGTGCTGTACAGGACCAGGGATTGGACCCAATTATTTTTGTAGGTTCATTCCAGTTTTATGTATTTTGTGATTCTGTGGAACATARGGTTCTATGATCTCCTGTCAAATGTTATTTATAAGCCTGTCCATACCTGGAGTGTGTGAAATGAAAAATCTCAGTCCACTCCTGTTCTGGTTTGAAAGCAAAACCAGTAAGAGACTCCAATTCAGAAATACAATTTATTAAGAAAAGGAAAAAAACCCAAAATAAATGCAACAATACAAAAGAAAAACCACTGACAGAGCCAGAATACAACCTGACACCCTGCTAGTTAGGGTGGTGGTAGCAGTCCAGATGAAATGCTCTTGTTGAAGTGGTGATCCCATAGAAATGATCTGGTAGCTCTTGTCCTCTYGAAACCCATGGGTAAGGGCAGCTTGTTGTGTCCCAAACCCCAGATTATATCCAGTGGGGATGCTTAGCTCCTCCCCCCTGGGCAGAGCATCTCACAATGGGCTGATATCATTCTGTGAGTCATGRGGTGGGTCCCTTAAACAGAAATGGCTCCTGGAGGGAGTTATCTCTGAGCCAWGGGCAAGGCATTGATGGGCCCATTAACAGAAGAGAYGGAAGAACAATGCRCCTCCTGGTTTCAGCAGCTCTAGAGGATGGGAATAGAWTACATCTTTATATTGTAACCTAGGACAATCCTTAAGCTGTTGTCATTAACTCAGCAAGGATACACATGTAAAAGCTCTTTGATGCTCTGGGATAAGAGGAGTAGAAAGTGTTTGGATGGAAATMACATCTGTTCCCACTTCTGGTTGTTACTGAGCAGCACCTATTGGCTTTGCTCAGGYCATGGCACCCAAAACTTATGCCCAGTTGAAAGCACCGGTGCTGAGTCTATGGGGTGTGTGAAGATAACTCAGTCTTCAGTAGTTTTCTTTCTCCATGATGCCAGACACCCTGGCCAGCTTGAACATCTGGACTTCATTGAGTGTCCTGGATATCATTTAGGCAGCAGCTGAAATCACACTGGGGAAAACCCATTAAATGCCTTGGACCTTCCTTTCAAGTCCTCAGAGATGGCTTAATTTATTGCACTGCTTGTGTCCTTCTCCYTGTTAGATGATGACCTGGTGCCAACTTTTGCATGTGTTGACCACTGTGTCCCATATGAAATCTAACTGTAATTATTTTTACCCGCAGAGCCATGAAACTGTACATCATCTTCTTCCTGGCAGTGGTGAACAAAGAAACCTCTAACTACCAACTACCTGACGGGACATCCTGTGAAATGGTAAGGCTGTCTCTCTACTTAGGTCCCCTGAGATCCTGGGTGAGGTTGGGACTCCCTTYTTACAGGCACTGCACAAGCAGCTACAGCCTCTGAGAAGGGAAACCCCCYGGACCAGGCTTCCTGAGATGGCAGAGGTGGGATTTGCAGGTTTAGGGYATGCTTGGCAGTCTGTCCTCAGGCTGTGTCCTTGTTGTAGTGACAGCACACAAAGGGG
Source organism: Sporophila hypoxantha (assembly GCA_002167245.1). Lineage (NCBI taxonomy): Eukaryota > Metazoa > Chordata > Aves > Passeriformes > Thraupidae > Sporophila > Sporophila hypoxantha. The sequence continues at coordinate 1,767,196 of NDFG01000610.1, read as the reverse complement.
AGGGGTGGGCAAAGAAGGGTCACTATCTCGGCTTTTTTCCTAAGGAGGAGCTGGTGAGAAGAAATTTGACTTGATTTCCCTAAGACTGTACAGGGTTTCTGTGGCTAAGACAGAGAAAGAAGTTAGACTTCAAATCAACTTCTTTATATCAGTTGTTCTTTGTACTTTCATGAAAACATTTTCTGTGGAATACTTCCATTCCATCTCTTGTGTAATAAAAAGTATACTGACCTCCTCTACCCTGACACAGCATTTCTGCCAGGGAAGTTGTACCTGACTTCTGCTGGAGRGAAGAGAAATGACAAAGACTCTTGCTCCAGTACAAAATCTGCTCCTTGAATTTTTGCAAGCACCTGYTACAATATTATAAATGTTATTTGCAACTGAGCTTTCTCCCTTCCCTCTCCAAGTGCTTCTGACTGTACCAGGATGTTTAAAAATACTTGGTTTTTCCCCCCCTTGAACACTGAAGCTGTTCAGCACAAATCCTCAAGAATTTCCAAAATAGGGAAAAAATAATTTGCTTGCTGTACACATCTCCCTTGTGGGACTCATTCCATTCCTGCCCACCCTGCTATATTGCTGCACTTCCTGAATTCCAGAGAAATTAAGACCTAGAGTATATATAAAAAGYTCTTGGGAAGGTGACTGGGTGGCTCAGCTCCTTGGCTGGAGAGGCAACTCTGATGCAGCCACTGTAAACAGGACAGCCTGGGTCTCATGTCATATGGGGATGAGCCACGCAACAATCCAAGCAGTTTCATCCCATTTCTTGATGGCTCACAGACCAGGCTGGTTGCTGAGAAGTAAACACATGCTTGCTTGCACTACTCCACTGTAACCTGCTTTCATCAAGCCAACAACACAACTAGGCTGGGATAAAATGAGCCCTGACAGAAAACACACTGCAGTCAGGGGCCAGGATGCTCATGTGATGTAAATCAACAGCTCAGTCAGCATTGCTAATGTCCATGCTGATTGCCTTCCTTCACTGGCATTTGGTGTGGRTCTAAACACAGCTCAAATAAAGAAGGAGCTGCTGGATTGGCTGGTTAGCTGTCATTGATAGTCCTGCATTGCATCACAGCCTCACTGCTTTATATGGTACTTTCCCTGTGGTGACACCTTTAGAATAGCAAAGGCTCAGAAATGGAAACTTTAATCTCAAATATCACGGAAGAGGCATGAGTCAGAAACCTGTGCCACTTTCTGAGTCACCACTGGTGGTTCTGTTGCTGAACTAAACTCTCCTACAAGAGGTTTTAGGAAGTAAGCAGTCCCTACCAGACCTCTGACATGAGGGTGAACTGCACTGATTACACCAGTTACAGCACATCTATCAGTTTGTGAGACAATAAGGAGCAGAACAAATGTCAGGACATTCTTCCTAACTCACGTTATTCTCCAAGGATAGGCAAAGCTTCAACTGTATCATATTTTACCTCCCAAAYAAAGATGATTTTGCTAATTCATTTTAATTGGCAAAGGAAGAGATTTCAAATAATTAATAGAACAGAAGGGGTTTTAGAAAATTCTATTTTACCTTGCTTTGAAGTGATGCAAGGACAGATGCATYACCAGATGTCATAGGTCAGCTGATGTGTGGTACCTGGGCAAAATGCTAAGGTTTGATTGTGTAGCTAAGCCTCTCCCTGAGCAGCTCTTCTAAGAATGGTRAGGGACACCATACAAGTACAGGTCAGTGCCAAGTGGCTCCAGCCCAGATTCTTGGCTCAAATGTTCATTAATTGATAAAGGAGAACTCAAGGGCAGGCTTGAATCCAACTCCTTTTTGTAGGGCTCTTACTGAGGTGGCTGACAACTTCCACCCAGTGTTGAGCAGTGAAGAACTGGAGTCAGAAACCAAATGATGCCCAGCTTTTGAACTGTTGGGAAATTTTACTTATTTATTTTTTTTTCTTGCAAGCATCTTAATGGGACCAAGTGGTTCTCACCCTCCAGTACTTCTTGACAATGAAACAAACTGATGGCAGCACTGGCAGAGGTGATGAAGTCAGAACATGAGATTGACAAGTCTCTTTTCCAGTCTCAGGTTGCCAGCCAATTGGACTAAGGGGTGACAGGCAAGATAAACCAAACAGATGCTGTTTGCTCCATCCCACAGAGACATGCTTCATCGTTTTTTTTCCTACCYCTGATGACAATGAAATTCATGCAGTTTGAGCCTTGGGGGAGAAAATATGGTGCAGAAGAGACAAAATAAGAAATTTAATGAGGATCAAAATAGTCAGTGAAAAAGAAGGAGAGTTTAAAAAGAAAAATGGGAGGGGAAATGTTATAGGAACAAATGGCAGACAGTGTGAGGTGTAGATTTTATCAGMCCCTTTTATCACTGGGAAGGTTCCATGAATGCAGATTAAAAACCAAATCATGCAAGGTACATYGTGAACASTGGCTGACTTCTCCCCCATCAACTRCAAGGAAAAGCACATTTTTGGCATTAGCAGGATTTGCATCAGGACTTTGGTAAGATTCTACCTGCCCAGGGGGAATGGAGGGTGCTCAGCACTTGCTGGGATCTGGTTGAAAGTGTGAGAAGAAACCTGGCATCTGCCTTAGGATGCAAAGCAGTTTCCYCCTTTTCACTCTGGATTTTTGTGTCCTCCTGGCTTCTTCCTCTTCCACAAARGAGTAAGAAGTGGTTTCCTGCCCTGCTATTTGTGCCTAGGAAATAAGGCCAACTCTGGGCATAATTTAAATCAAAATGAGGAATTGCACAGTGACTTTGCAGGAAAGAAATATTTTCAGGGAGAAGTCAGAAAATTTCCTTCTTTTTTTTATTTCTAATTTTTTTTAGCTGAGGGAGATTTGAGTGAGTTGGAGGGAAAAGAGGAAGGGGTTTAAGTTTTAATAGGCAATTTATTTGGGATCACTGGGAAAAATGTGCCATGGGAGCAGCTTGTGTATATCTAGAGTTTGAATGAGCACTTGCACTTCTCTGGCACATTCCTGTGTGGTCTCCAGAACTAAGATGATGCAAAAGAGATTCACAAAATGCTGACMAGTGCCCCACTTCTGCTAAACAGATCTGCCACTTCATTCCCCTCAAAGTTCATATAAAATAGATGGGATTCAATATATTTGACTTTTAATATTTACTTGATTTCTGAAAAGCTTTATGTTAATGAAATCTTGATTCTGCTTCTCCACGGAAGTTAAGATTTCACTGATTCTTTCTCTTTTCTTCTTTTCTTTTCTTTTCTTTTTTCTTTTCTTTCTTTCCTTTCTTTCCTTTCCTTTCCTTTCCTTTTTTCCTTTCCTTTCCTTTCCTTTCCTTCTTTCCTTTCCTTTCCTTTTCCTTTCCTTTCCTTTTCCTTTCCTTACCTTTCCTTTCTTCTTTCCTTTCCTTTCCTTTCCTTTCCTTTCCTTTCCTTTCCTTTCCTTTCCTTTCCCTTTCCTTTCCTTTCTTTCCTTTCCTTTCCTTTCTTCCTTTCCTTTCTTTTCCTTTCCTTTCCTTTCTTTCTTTTCCTTCTTTCCCTTTCTTCTTTCTTTTCTTCCTTTTCTTTTCTCTTCCTTTCCTTCCTTTCCCTTCCCTTCCTTCCTTCCCTTCCTTCCTTCCCTTCCCTTCCCTTCCCTTCCCTTCCTTCCTTCCCTTCCCTTTCCCTTCCCTTCCTTCCTTCCTTCCTCCCTTCCCTTCCCTTCCCTTCCTTCCTTCCCTTCCTTCCCTTCCCTTCCCTTCCTTCCCTTCCCTTCCTCCTTCTCCTTCCTTCCTTCCCTTCCTTCCTTCCTTCCTTCCTTCCCTTTCCTTCCCTTCCTTCCTTCCTTCCTTCCCTTCCTTCCTTCCCTTCTTCCCTTCCCTTCCTTCCTTCCTTCCCTTCTTCCCTTCCCTTCCCTTTCCTTCCCTTCCCTTCCCTTCCCTCCCTTCCCTTCCCTTCCCTTCCCTTCCTTCCCTTCCCTTCCCTTCCTTCCCTTCCTTCCTTTCCTTCCCTTCCCTTCCCTTCCTTCTCCATTCCCTTCTTCCCTTCCCTTTCTTTCTTTCTTTTCTTTCTCTCGCTTTCTCTCTCTCTCTCGCTTTCTCTCTCTCTCTCTTTCTCTCTCTCTCTCTCTTTCTTCTTTCCCTTTCCCTTTCCCTTCCCCTTCCCCAGAACTTCCCTTTCCCCACACACCCAAATACATTATTAACAAGACTTTTTCTCCAGTAAGTTAAATACTGCCTAAGCCTTTCACATTTCATTTCCTCCTGCTGCTGTATGTTCTTCCTAATAGCAAAATAGAATTTGGTGGTTATGTAAGGGTGGTTGTGTTCATGTTTCCAATGTTCCTCATGAACACGCACATAAATTTTGCCCTTCTGCTGGGWATTGGCCTGAAAAGGCCTGACCCTAACTGCACYTCCCATCTTTTCCCCTCTCAAACACTGAATTGACATAATTTGTGTTTTCAGTGTTGTATCYCAGTGTCTTGTGTGGGTGGCTTCATAAGGCGTGCTCCCCATGCAAGTGGAAGGGAACTGTTGCCTTAGGAAAAGGATAAACATGGAAGATACAAGTGGATTGAGTTTGYAGATTGGTGTCAGAAATGTCTCAGTTGTTGAATGACCCTATTTGATTAAAGCTGCCTTCCTTAACTAAACCATGGCRAAGGGAAGGCATATTTGAACATGTGACTGTGAAGGAGAGACAGGGTTTGTGCTATAGGATCCTTATAGGTTTTTATATCTCCTTGCTCTGGAACACATATTGCAAACAGAGTGAAGCTCTTCCAAGTACTGCTTACTACTGCAAGTGGAGTCTGCAAAATCTAATGCAGTGATGAAAGTGASAAAATTAAACATCAGCACAAAAATGAGCGAACGGTGCTTGATTGCAGAGGAACTCGGGACTGTTCAAATGAGTCCAGGAGAAAGGTAGAAAAAGGAGAACTTTTAGTAGGTATCACATGCAGATWAAACTCTCCTGTTTAAAGTCAGAAATCTCTTTAAAATGAAATGTTAGCTGCAAAGGAGCTAATTGGGATTGTTGCTCTTGCTGTCTGAATGCTCAGGAAAAGTGATCAGTTTTTCAGAAGCAGCATCTGCCTGGATGCTGAGTGTTATTTTTCTTATATTTAATGCAAAGACATTTTTCATTTGTCATGTGACAACTCCTTTTCTCTTTTTCTGGCAGGCAAACTCTCAGGCATTTTGCCACAACAAAGACCTCCACCAAATCCCTCGTGAACTCTKTCCAAATGTAAACAAAATAGATCTGTCAGGAAATCTGATTCAAAGCATTCCTGAAATGTCACCATCATTTTACACTTCCCTTCAGTGCCTGGATTTAAGCTCTAACCAGATAAGTTTCATCACTTCTGGAGTCTTCGCACACATGAAGAGTTTGCTGGAAATAAATTTAGCCAACAATCACTTATATGAGCTTGCTCAAAATGGCARAGAGGGGATTGGACTCTTACCCAAGGTGGAAGTACTGGACTTGTCCCACAACAATCTGTACAATGGGATGGCTGAGTATTTCATTAAAGAAGCTCCAGCACTGCAGTATCTTTCCTTGGCAGACAACAGTATTGTAATGATTTCACAAAAGATGTTTCAGGGATCTCCCAATCTTGTGGAGATAGATCTTCAGAGCAACATCATCATGGAAATAGAAGAAGGTGCTTTTGAGACTCTAGTGAGCCTGTCCAAACTCAATCTCTCAAAGAATTCAATTACTTGCATCTCTGATTTTAACCTCAGGCAGCTGGAGATACTTGACCTTAGCAGAAACAGCATTGAGACCTTCCACACCACAAAATCAGATGATGAATATAGCTTAAGGTGTTTGGATCTGAGTGAAAACAAACTGCTTCATTTCCCAGTGTTCCCTCAGGTAAATAAGCTGGTAACTCTGAATTTATCAAAGAATTTAATCCAGCTCACTGCTGAATCCCCTCATAATAAAATGGACTATGTGAAAAATGAATGGCTAAATGCTTCTGTCCATCTTTTTGACCAGAAGCAAAGTAGAAACAAAAGTTCTCTTTATTTATCACAGCTTGTATATTTAGACTTAAGTTATAATGAAATCAAATCCATTCCAGATGGGTTCTTCGAATCAATGTTGTCCCTTCACACCCTTAATCTCAGTAAAAACTGTCTTCAGGCATTTGCAGTAAGTTATGACAGTGCACTGATCTCTTTAACTGTCCTTGACTTGAGCTACAATGCTTTGCAGAACCTTCTCCTTGATGCTGGTACATTGTCAAATTTGAAGGAGCTCTATATTCAAAACAACTATCTTCAAACACTGCTGTTTGACATCTTCTCAAATCTTCCTAGCCTTAGACTGCTTAATCTACAAAGCAATAACATCAGCCTTTGCAGCATGTACTCAGGACTGGCTAAGCAAAGACTTGCTGGAGAGGAAAGTGGTTGTGTATCATTTATCAATTCTCCCACTCTTCAGTACTTGTACCTAGCTGACAACATGCTGAACATCCTACCAGCATACAGCTTCTACAAGACTCCTCTGGTTGCCTTGGACCTCTCCATGAACGCTGGACTGAAAATAGAACTAAAAGCATTATCAGGTCTGGAAAAGTCTCTGGAATGTTTGTATTTATATGGTAATAGCCTGGTAGATTTAAATATTGACTTGCCTTGTTTTAGTCACCTTAAACATTTGAACCTTTCTGAAAATCAGCTGAACTGGCTGCCTAAGTGGGGTAGTGACTCTCCACTAGAAGTTCTGGACCTAAGGAACAACAGGTTCAGTACATTACAGAGCAGCAATATTTTAGCATTAGAAAATTCACTAAAAAACTTGTATCTCACTGGGAACCCACTCAGCTGCTGTGGAAACATCTGGCTTTCATCCATGATCCAGAACAAAAATGTCCAGATCCCCAARGTGGAGCATTTAACGTGCCAGCACACTCAGAATTTCGGGTACCAGGATGAAATGTACATCAAGAACATTAGACCAGAAGACTGTGAAAAAGAGGATCTGAAGAAAATCAACTTCCTTACTATATTAACATTTGTGTTGGTTTTATCTGTGATTATCATAGGTGTGGGTTCATTTTTTTGCTTCCGCAGGCAAAACTTRACTCATCCGTTTAAAGCATAGTAACACAAAATGTCTTGAAAACTGAAGAAATCAGGTGCTACACTGACAGTGTGTAGAAATAAAGGGTAAAATTCTCATCTTTGATTTTCAGCTGTGGATTTTAAATGCTTTTGAAGTGCCCCTGAATTACACCACTGGTATGGGTTGCAGGGATTTGAWGGAGAATTTGCCATGTTTTGCAGATCCATGGTTTAACTCAAAGAGGAGAAAATTGGCCCTTGTGTGCAATATGTATTTAACTGAGTTTAATGTGAAGAAAGTCATCTCTGGGGTGAGTGTTTTTAAAAAKAAATCCTGGAGCATGAATTTCAACCAGCTAACATTGAACTGAAATGTTTATATTTCTAAGAAAAACTGTTGGAAAATCACTGCATATGATTGCATTTCAATGCAGAAGAATAGTATCTACTTTTAAAGGCCACGGGAGGTTAGATTGCAAAAAAATGTTTTGAAGATACCAGTGTGAAATAATGCATAGGGAACAGAGTCCTGGGCCATTATTCAGATCTGTCTTTCTACTGTCTTTCCCCAAAAGTATATTATTGTCTAGAGGATGTGCTGCGAGAAAAGTTCTGTAGGTCCTCATTCTGTGATGTGTTTAACATGGCTAGCCTGTTGCKTTGCTAAAAGTTGACACTGACAAATATTATGTCCCATACTCTCACAGAAAATTCACCCTTTTGGAGGGAACATGACAGTGAGTGGGAGCCTGACCTGCCAACAGGGTTCAGTGGCTTTGAAAAGGAACTGTATCAGGTCTTCTGTCAATGCCAGGAACTGTCCATTCAGGTACATAGAAATAGTGGTCAAACTGAAACCTGTCTAGGTAAATAACTCAGAGTCAAATTGCTGCTCCATTTCTGTTTCTTCCAGCTAGTGAATGTCAAAACTACCACACTACAAAATGGTGTATAATTATATTTTTTAAGCAATTATGTATGAACCTGGCTGGTGGTTTTCATTGTGGAATTTTGTACAATAAAAACAACTTTGAATTTTATAAAAAGCACAAGGCAGTGGATATATTAAAGCACCAGCTTGGAATACTCCACAGATGAAAAGAAATGTCTTCCTATTTTTCTATGGTATTTYGACTCCACCTTAGACCTCTACCTTTTGGTCTTGAAGCAGAGACATCTGCTTCATATTATAGAGTACAAKCAATGGAGAATAAGGAGATGTACTGGAGATGTAGGKAAGAATTTGGGACAGGTTGCCCAGAAAAGTTGTGGCTGCCCCATCCCTGGARGTATTCAAGGCCACATTGGATGGGGTTTGMAGCAATCTGGTCMAGRAGAAGGTATCCCTGCCCAGGGCAGTGGATTGGAACAAGATGATKTTTAAGGTCCCTTCCAAACCAAACCATTCTGTGATTTCTGTGATCCTGTGAATTTGAACAAACCATCAGCAGCAATAGGGCCTGATCTAACATTTATGGAAGCCAGTGGCTCAAGCACTTAATCTTGTAGAAGGCTTGCACAAGCAGCAATCCCAGGGATTAGTTGGAAACTCAAAAGCAAGCCAAGCTGTGCACTCAGATGCTGATTTGCCACAGACTGATTTCATGGCTTTTGTGTCAAGCATGGCAGGACTATTTCTCCTGCTGTGAGAGCCAGTGTTAGCTTGGCTGCTGTGACTAGAATCAGTTAATAACCTGATGACAGAGCCAAACTCATTTAATTAACTGTTATTAACACTGCTATTGTTTTSCTCTACAAAAAGGAGGTTCTTGTTATTACTATGGGACTAATTAGACTTCCATTGACTTCCCTGGAAGCAGAAATAGTTTTTGGAGGAATAAGTCTCAGAAGTGCAGCATGGCTCATTTGGATTTTTCTGTTAGCAGCATAAGCAACCAAGTAGTGATATGAGCGTGCTTCAGCCAATTCTTTTAATCTGGGTGAGAGGAGAAGCGTGAGGGGAAGAAAATATAAATAAATTTACAAAGAGAGGGAAAATAGGGAAAATGGGATCTCTACACTACATTGTTCAAAATTATTCAAAATAGGGATATGTAGATGACAGCCCCAACTCTTGCCTTTCCTGTGTGTTACTGTGCCTGCAAGAAGAGCAAATGACAGAGTACCTGATCCTACATCAAAGGTAGCCATCACTAAGACATTGCACATCTTTCCACCAATCAGCCCCATTGTCCCAGTAGGTTGGTGTCCTGGTTTAACAAAGCAGAATATGAACCCCATCCCAGTGGAATSAGGACAGAAGGCATGAGACAGCCCGCAATTCTGCAACCAAAATTGACACCTTCATTCGTTGCTTTTTCATAAAGTCTTTGCAAAAACCTCTGTTGATGCAAAGAGCTCCTTCTGCTAAGRCAAGGGATATCCTTCTGTGATTCTGGCATCCATAATAGGGCATTTGGGATTTAAGCAGTCTGTGCAAACTCTGTTTTCTTTAAGGTGCCACATGCAACAAATGGCTTCCTTTCTGCATCTGTTTGCATGGGACAGGACAATAGAAACACAGAATCTTAAACTGGTTTGGGCTGGAAAGCACCTTAAAGACCATCTCATTTCAACTCCCCTGCCATGAGCAGTGATGCCACTTAATAAACCAGGTTGCTCAAGGCTCCATCCAACCTGGCTTTGAGCACTGCCGGGGGCAGGGCAGCCACAGCTTCTCTGGGCAACCTGTGCCAAGGCTTCACCACCCTCACAATCAAGAATTTCTTCCTGACACTTAATCTAGACCTCCCCTCTTTCAGTTTAAAACCATTGCTCCTTGTCCTGTTACTGTCTGCCCATATAAGAAGTCAATCTCTCTCCTTCTTAAAAACAAACCGTTTAGGTATGGGAAGGCAGCAATGAGGTCTCCTTGTAGTCTTCTCTTCTCCATGCTGAACAACAGTAGATCTCCCTAAAGCATTTCCTAGCACAGTTTGCTGTGTTTTCTTCCTGAACCAATCCTCTGTAGCGGGATCAAGTAAGTACTGGAAGCACTAGAAACACTCCCAGAGAGGGTCCCTACAGGCTCAGCAAGTCATGATTCTTGTTGGTCATCCATGGAAAATCAAGTCTCAGTTTCCAGAAGTTTSTCTTTTTTCTGCAAAGCCAAGACAAAATGACACCCTCACAGGGTACCTGTCTCTGGCCACAGATTTCTGCTGGGACCCTGGTCAGTCCTAAACTAGCCACGATGGGTTAGTATACACAAGGGAATAATTGCCTCCTAATATTTTGGGAACTCAAAGCATTTCCTCGCCCTATCTATTCCCCATGTAATTCACTACTCTTTTATTTGTCTGTGGAGAAACAAACTGAAATAAAAGTATCAGTAACCAGGGAAATGGGTTGAAACTGAAATGGGAGGAAGAAGAAACTGAAAACATATGGAAGAACTTTCTGAGGAGGACCTCTCAGGCTGTACTACATTCTTTTACAAGCAAAGACATATGGAGGCGGATGCAATATGATATTAAGCAAAGTCTGGGCCAATATAAGGGAACAATCCTGCAACACTGAGTCTCTTTTCTCCCAAGTTATTGRCATGGCTGTTCTGCTGTGTTGCAGYGCCAAGTTAGTTCCAKAGATTCCCTCCTCRGGTCCATTTCTAGCAGTTGCCATGTCAGACACYTATCTGGGAGACAATGGAAGACCTGGTTGCAGCCTTTCCATACCTAAAGGGGGCTTGTAAGAAAGAGGAAGAGTGGCTTTTTACACAGGGAGATAGGACAAGAAAAGGGGGAACAGCTTTAAAATAAGAGCAGAGATTTAGATGAGGAAGAAGTTCTTTGCTGTGAAGGTGGTAAAACACTGGCACAGYTTGCAAAGAAGCTGTGGATGCCCCATCCATGTAAGTGTTCAAGGCCAGGTTGGATGGAGCTTGGAGCAACCTGGTCTAGTGGAAGATGTCCTTACCCATGGCAGGGGACTGGAACTGGGWGTTCWTTAAGGTCCCATCCAARCCAAACCATTTGGTGACTTCATGATTTTCCACTTCACAAACAGAATACTCTATGAGGAAATATTCTGGAAGGTGATTATGAAAGGGTATTTACTTTTTACTCTTTACTCTTCATGAGTTTCCCAGAAAAGGAAATGGAGAAGGGAGTCCCCTGGTCCTGAAGACCAGWGAAGGAGACACTTCCATTTTCAGGTAGAAAACCCACCAAAGGGAAGAAGGTTTGGAATGAGCAACTAGGCTGGAGCTATGGCACAAGGAGAAGAGAAAAGGAATAAGAATAGTTAAACCAGGAATCTGTAATCCAAATTATGGAYTCACTGAATAGTTAGAGTTGCAAGGCACCTCTGGAGATCATCTAGTCCCATCCCACTGCTACAGCAGGTTCACCCAGAGCATATMGAACAGGATCGTGTCCATGCGGGTTTTAAAGATTTCCAGAGGAGGAGACTCCACAATCTCTCTGGACAGCTTCTTACAGTGAAGAATGGGGAAGGAATGGTCTGTATGAAATTAGAACCGGAAGCAGGAACTAGGCTTGTTCAGCCTGGAGTAGAGACAGTCTTGAGGAGAAGTCTTTTGTCATTAGTGGACGGGCAGCTACAAGGAAAAGCATCAGCTCCTCCCAGGAGTATTCACTGAAGGGACAAGATACAAKTCCTGAGAGCTGCAGCTGGGGAAGTTCCCATTCAACATAAGGGAAAAATTCTTCATAATGAGAGAGGTCAAACTCTGGAAAGACCTTGGAGACTTTCAAAACTCATCAGGGCAAGGCCCTGAGCAACTACTTCTGACACTGAATTTGGCCCAGCTTCAGTCAGGGAGCTGGATTCGAGTTCTCCAGAGGCTCCTTCTCTTCCAAATTATTCTCCTAATRTCTGGAAAACAAGAATGGGTCATGCACTTAGGTAAAGAATAGAGTAGCAGAGAAACAGAGCCTGTACCTATCATCTGTTCCCTGCACTGAAGCAGTGGAAGGGATTTCTCAGGGGAAGTGTCCAGAAAGATGGCAAAAGTGGCTGATGATGTCAGATGTCGACAGAGCTAGTCAGCTCATGGAAGTCTGAGGTCACACAATCTTTCCTTTTTTTTCCCTCACGAGTTTTATAGCTCAAAATTAAGGTTAATATTTCCAACATTTTCCATGAAAATTCTGAAAAATATGAACTTGGCAAATATCTCCTTTGTAAGGCCAGAGCTTCAATTTTAATTCAGATATTRCTACTGCTGAAAGCATATACAATTTAAAAAGAAAATCATTGCTACATCCAGTTTGCTTTTATTATATTTTTTCTAGAGATGATAAGGAAATATTTCAATCAGCTAATGCTATAGAACATCCCTCCCAGTTATCACTAAATTAAGTAGAGAAAATAAATCAAAATAAAATAGGCTGTTGAAATGACAGAAGTCTTTTCATGTTTTAAAATATCAATTAGTTCTGGGACACAGGAAAAACATAAAATAAAATAATGGTAGTTACCTTTTGAAATTCCAGAAGAGACCCATGAGGTAAGATTTTCATTAAAAATGTTTTATGTTGTAGAAATTCCTTCCARCATGAGTACTTACATTGTAATTCATATTTTAAAAATAATATTTACAAGATTTATATCTTCACTGCCTTTCACTTTAAAATGTTACCCAAAAATTCTGACAAGAAGCATAGATTGAAGAGTTTCAAACCCTCATTTTCACTGATGGGTTCCTCTTGGAAAACACTTTGTACCAGACTTTAGCATAAGTTGCTTGCCTCACATATGTGATTCAAGAACCCATGTTTTCTTTAATGTGTCCCTGTGTTACACCACAGGCATCAGGCAAATAATTGAATTGTTAAAATGGACCCATCACCCCTAAATCAAGCTCCTTTCCTGTTTGGAAAGAATGATGCCCACTGAGGTGAAGATGCAGAAAATTATTTGGGTGCTTTAATTACCATTATAGATATTTTAAACCCAAAATATAAATCTTTACAGTCCTTGTTTAGCTGCTGGTTCTTCCACCTGGTGCCTGACGTCTCTAGAGGACTGTTTGATGTGGAATTTTCCTGTGAATTTCTGCTTCTTGGAATATTCAGAAGTGCCACAAACAGCACAGAACCATTTTCATATGTGTGTAAGCCCCAACAGAACTCTTACTTTGAACTTTCCTCTACCAAGTCTCCTAAGTAGATAGATATTGCCAAGGGAAGTGTAGCTGGAAATGGAGCAGCCATGATAACTCCATGTCTAGATGGCCAGTCTGGCTCTCTCCCCTGTCCTCATGAGTGTTTTCTCTTCTTTAAGTGCTGTCCTCCTTTCCAGGCCAGCGGGAGTGCTACATGGATCCTATCAATTTATCCTCAGTTTTGTCTCAATATGCAGAAGGTTGTGCTCCTTAAAGGAGATTCAGGTAACCTCTGGAGGACAGAACTATTCTCTCCACACAAAAATCTGACTGCTGGGACTGCAGAAGGCAGAGGGGAAGAGCTTGAACCAGACACTTGGGAAATACCATGCTCCCATGTTTAATGACATACTAATTAAAACAATGTCCTTTCCTGCAGAGGAGGACATTAACTCATCATGTGTCATATGTGCTCTGAACACTATATTATAGGAGAAAAGAGAAAGAAAAATCACCACAACTTCCATCTACTGTTTTCATAAGGAAGGCTGAGGTGTGTGAACCACGAGTGATTAGCTCTGTCTCACTCTATAGCCCAGATTAGCATTTAAGTCACTGAGGGAGGCTAAAAAAAAAGTACCATCATGAAGGATTAGGACACCTGAGTCCCCTGACAGACATCTAAATTCCCATATGGTCTCTACATCCACGAGCTGGAGTCAGTTTGTCTGGGAGAGCCACAGCCCTGACATGGAATGAGCCAAGCCTCTCTTCAGCTTTGTTGACAAGACCTCCACAAAGAGGTGTGGAGAGTTGTGAGGGCTTGGGTGGTGAGCAGATTGTAAYTTGACCACAAGCTCATATGGTGATGTTTGCATTTATGTGTATCTTAGAGTCATGGAATTGTTCAAGTTGGAAAAGACCCCTAAGGTCATKAAGACCAAGAGTTTCCCCAGCCACTAAGGCCACCCCTAATCCATGTCCTCAAGTGCCACATCCACATGGCTTTTATCTCCCTCCACAGATGGTTGTCACCACTTCCCTGGGCAGCCTGTTCCAATGCCTTCAATTATTTTTCAATGTTCTTTCAGTGAAGAGGTTTTCCTTGTCACCAATCTAAACCCTGGCACAACTTGCCAGACTATTMTCTTTTCCTATTGTTTGTTACTTGCTAGAGGAGACCAACCCCCATGGGGTCACACCATCCTTTCAGGAAGCTGTAGAGAGTAAGAAGATCCCCACTGAGCCCRCTGTTCTTCAGGCTGAGCCCTCCAGCTCCCTCAGACACTCCCTCAGCAGATTTGTGCTCCAGACCCTTCCCCAGCTCCATTGCCCTTCTTTGGACATGCTCTAGCACTTCTGTGTCCTTTTTATCAGGACTCAGTCCCAAAACTGACCCCAGGATTTGAGGTGTGACCTCAGCAGTGCCCAGCACAGGGGATGGCCACTGCCAGGTCCTGCTGGCCACATTATTGCTGGTACAGCCTGGAACTTACCCCAGAGCTAAAGGCTTGAATTAATTGTCTAAACATAGACAGCTAGTCCAGTCTGTGGCAAGAAACTAGTGCCATTGGGAATGTTCCTGGTGTTTGGGCTGTATCAATACAGAATTTGCAGATATGATATGGGATAGAGAGGCAAATGAGCTATACTTGTCACTCAGCTGGCATTCAGGCAGCAAAGCCCAGGYTAGCTCAAAGGCAATTGAACACTAATTTGTGGGTATCCAGTCAAACTCARAGTTGGATAAGAAACTCAGAATAAGTTTGAAAAACAGATGTTCCAATTGCTTTGCTTTAATTGGCTGATATGTTAGATCTGATTTCTGAAGTCTAATGTCAGCTTGCCCTCTTAAAACGAATCAAATCTAAAAATCAAGACCAGCTTTCAATGAGGAATGTTTTGCACAACTGTCTGCTGTGCACATCCAATGTCATATTGTCATCTTTTCTCACCATATAATTGCTTTTCCAACCTCCTGCTTCTTCTCAGGAGGCTTCTGAGTAGATGCAATCAAATGCAATGGCATTACCTGTTTGTGCATTACACAACGTGTCACTTCATTTGATTTACATCACACCCTTCCTACTGCTCTTCAGCAGACCTCTGGATTCACCCACACAAAGTATTCTCAGATGTCTCCTAGCAGAGTACCTGAGTCATGCACAGTTAAACAGGTCACTGAGGTCTGTGGAGCAATGCAATCACCATCTCATTACCCACATGGCATTGGTGGTTTTCCTTACCACTTCTTATTTCACAGCTTGTTCGGATTTTGGTCTTGTGCAAGAGTTATTATAGGAATAAAGACCTATCTCAAAGAAAGATCTTACTTTGTTTGGATGAAATAAAACGAGCAGATCTCCCTAACTTAATAATAATAATAATAGTAATAGTAATAGTAATAAAAATAATAATACTTTCCTAAAATAATAAAGGCCTAAAAGATATATCTCTGTCTCTTATACACATCTAGATGTGTATAAGAGACAGAGTTATTATAGGAATAAAGACCTATCTCAAAGAAAGGTCTTACTTTATTTGGATGAAATAAAATGAGCAGATCTCCCTAACTTAATAATAATAATAATAGTAATAGTAATAGTAATAAAAATAATAATACTTTCCTAAAATAATAAAGGCCTAAAAGATATATCTATGTTTTCCATACAAACATTCAAAACTCTCTCACTTTTCCACTGCACTATTTCAGATATCCCACAAATTTGAATATGCTATGCACCCTGGGAAGGTGTGGCAGTTATTGCTCTGGTTAAACCAGTGCAGTTTTTGGAGATGCCTCAGCTGTAAATGAACGAGATGAATTCACAATCTGTTCACCAGCCAAGCCCTCACAATTCTCTGCACCTCTCCTTGTTTGTGAAGTAGTATAAATCATCAGTTTAAATCATCTTCATGTTTCACTTGACAAATGGACCAGGCAAAGACTATGTCCAGTAACATTCACATACCAACTKGGGATAATTTATTAGGTCATGAGACACAGCTCCATGGCAGCTGCTCCTATTTGCCTCCTMCTTTGCAGAGCTCCCAGGTGGGGCTCCTTAAGGGGCTCAAGAATGAGATTATAAAACATGGCAAAGTTTTCTGACCAGACACTGGGAGACAGTTCAAAGGGGATCCAGCAGCAACTGGGAAAGGTGTGAAAAATGGGACCTTTGCAGAAYGGTTATGAGAATTGTTTCACAGTGGAAGGGGGAGAATTAAAGCACATAAACAGAAATGGATACTTTAAACATTCTGAATCAGCAGGGAAGAAGGAAGAAACACATAGAAAATGTAAGTCAAATGTTGGGTGGATTTTTGTGGTGTCACTTGTGGCAGAAAAGTAAATACATGTTTGGTTCAGTCCTGAATCTGAGGAATCCAGCAGAATTTGTCTTCTGGAAGAGGATTTATGCATGAGGAAGGGAGCAGATGCTTTCCCATCAGTTTGGACTTACAGGTGTAGGAATGCAAATTATTCAGGCCTTCAGAGGCAACTCTCTTTATCCTGGAGGTCAACATAAYGGCCTGAATAAAAGTTGTCCCAGAATAATTACATCAGCATTTCCAAATTCCTGCTTGGGAACYACCCTGTGGTGGGATAGTTTCTGTCCCATCAGTAAGGCACTGCTGTTGCTGCTGCTCACTTTTTGCTCTGCAAAGGGTACCAACAGCACCCAGGGGACTGATGGTGACTGATGCTCAGCAAGTTCAACGCATCAAACAACTGTTTGGACTGTGCTCAGGGGACAATTTGAGTGAAAACCGGTGGCACCATCAAAACTGAGGCTTTGTACAAAATATTCACTCTTTTAGTGCATTTGTTTTTCCTCCAGTTGCTGTGTTTATTCCATCTTGACCACTGCCTTCCTCTGCCTCTGTTTTTCACTGAATTCCTTTTATCGGTTTCAAGCTGTCTGTCCCAAACAGGACATAAACTCAACAAAATTTGATCCCAAGCTGAACTTTTGAGCTGTGTCATATTTGACTGGACTGGAGATTAGGTCAAAGGAATTTATGGATACTTATTTCATCAAGATGTGAGGCCTCTCTTCCTTGTTTATTATTTCTAAAATATTCAAATCGTAAGAAATAATATCATTGACTAGAAAAGAAAACAAAACCAAAACCACCCCAAAGCCCTGCTCTAATTGAAACAGTCATTTCAATGCACCAAATTGTTACAGTATCAGCCAAATCAGTGTTCCAAAGGATGCAGGATGAATTATGGGCTGGCACTTGGTCAAAAATGCAGCCATTGTTCTCAAAAACAGGATACAGACCAAGGGGAAATGGTGTCTAGTCTTGACTGTCCATAGCATAGGAATAAAACCCCCACCATAGTCCTATTGAAAAGGAGCAAGGTCAGATCTTCATGGGAGAATTCTTTTTTAGACACATTCTCCTGAATCAGTTGATTTCCACTCTGGATCATCAGGCARAGATGAAATGAAAGCATTTGCTTCATCCATCATGTCTTGGAYTGTGTTATCCCTGACATACAGTACAGAAGACTTGAAAGCAGCAATTGATAACTTACAAACTTGGAAAATACTTTTTAAGCCATAGTTTTCACCAGAATCTATTTAAAATTAATGTAAAAATCAATGCAATCTTTGAACCTAGGTAAAGAAAGAACTGCTCTTTTTACATTCCTCTGGTGGGAACTTGTCCATGTTACAGTTGTACAGAGAGTCCTGCAAGGATCAGGTGTGCATCAAAACATGTCTGAAGATCTTCTTGTCAAATTCAATCAAAAATAGGTGAAAAGAAAAATAACCTGGCTTCTTCCACATATGGGCTGTCTCTTATACACATCTAGATGTGTATAAGAGACAGGCTTCTTGTCAAATTCAATCAAAAATAGGTGAAAAGAAAAATAACCTGGCTTCTTCCACATATGGGGAGGTCCTGCAAAATTCCTCCAAGTAGACAAAGAGGCTACAAAATGTGCCTCAATTTACAGCATCCTCATCCAGTAAATTATCTGCTTGCACACACTTCTCACCCTGCAAAGTGTGTTGGTAGCTCACACACCATATTTGCAGCAAAACACATTCTGCATTGGCCAGGGGTGAAACTGTGCACCAAATGTCTCTGCACTAACCTCAAGGCATATTTGCTGAATTTCTTTCAATAGCCATTTCCCAGATACCCCAGGATTGGAGCTAAACTTGAGGCTTCCAGTTTAATAACCAGAGCAATGATCTGATCCTTGGTCAAAGTTCAGTTGAATGGTACTTCCCTGTATTGTTCTTRTGGCAGGATGGCTGCCCTCCACCCTCCCTTGGGTCAGGAAAACCCATGTGAGGGCACCTTTCTGTTGTTTAGCAATACTTAGATACATTCAAGAGCAGGTCATCTTTGCAACAGAGGGAAGAAGGGAGGAATAGAGCAGGGAAAACAACCCAGGGGGCTCAGCAGCAGACTTGCTGCCCTTTTAGGATGCTTTTGAATCCAGTGGTAGGGAATAAATCATGCCAATCCCAGACTGGACCTGCTCACTGCTACTGTTTTCCTTTCATTCAGTAATATGTGTCACAAATAATTTCTTTATAACCCAACCCCCTATCAGGCTGTGAGTATATTCCTCAATTTAGAAAACAGASCCTTGAGAAGGGTTGCTCCAAACAAGTCCTGTAGCAGGGAAAATGCTTTTTTGGGAAAGGTCTTGGACAACCCTTGCCAGCAGCTTCATCTTTTTCTTTGACCTCCCCYGGGGTATGGCTACACAGACAAGTGCAAGCTGTGTATTTGCTCCACCTGAYTGCTGAGCTGGTTGGCCTCAAGCCAGTTCTGGCTGGGATCTGCATGTCTTCATATGCCAGAGCTCAACTTCCACAAAGGAGCTTTCATGGGTACACAGCCCCAGTGAGGGTCAGCTCATGCCCTGCTGTGTCTCTTTACACTGATAAGCCCAAAGTAAGGTCAGGCTGAGGAGCCAGGAAGAGATGGAGCTGTTCTACAGTATCCCTGTACTGTGGGGCTGGGGGCTGTGTACAAATCACAAACAGGACAGGACTGCTGTGGAACGTGCTTTGAGCTGTTTTATTTTCCAGCATCAGTCTCATGACATGGTTATGACAAGGGGAAGATGCCATCAGCTCACATCCCAGGCAGCAGACCAAGAACTTAATGTTACAACTCACTTTATAAGTTTTTTTCCCAATCACAGAAGGCAAAAGCACATTGACAGTAGTTCTATCCAATCACTATAAGCACAAGTACTTTTGGTTAAAACAGTGCTTGCTTATTTCAAATACAATACCTGCTTGTAATCCTTAAAACACAATGCACAGAGCTCCATTATTAAGCTTAGTACTTTTTAATATCTCGCTGGATAAACTTTTCTGCTTAGGGAGTTATTCTAGATAAGCGTTAATACACAGACCATTGTTCTATTTATCCTTACTTTTCTACATTTTACATCATTTTTCTGCTGACAAACCTTATGACTACTGCTTAGCTCCAATCACAGTTCTGCTGTCTCTGAGGRCTGCCTTTTGTAGCTTTCCCACAACCCTCTGATTTTATGGATTCCCACAATTCCCCTCTTGGTTTACTGAGAAGGGGAATTATTCCCACACTACAGCACTGCCCTCTGTTAAATTAGGAAAAGTCCTCATTAAGCTGCAGCCATCTGGTCCTCTTGGGCTTGCAGTGACAGCTCAGTAGCCAGATAGCTCTGACTGTCTGTTCAGCTCTTTCAGTTCTGTTTTATCCAGTGCAAGGAGGCCATCCCAGAGAGCAGCAGAGCATGCTAACATGTGTCAGCACACCCAGCTSGGGGATGGTCCAGCCATTGTTGCTAACATCATAAACCCAAGAGAGCTGGAGTGGTTGGCAGCCAGCTTGTGAAGGACGAGTCCTMACTCTGTATCATGCATGATTAGTTAACACAAGCAGCCCCATTTCCSTTTGAGGTCTTGGAGAAAGCTGTGGTACTTGCAGGATAGCAATGCTCCAGTGAAGAACTAGGTTTGGTGCCTGTGGATGAAGGAATAAATAAGGATGGGGCCAGTTTTGCAGTSACATAAATCAGTGGATGTCCTGCCTAAGGACTGGATTAGGTGCAGTCCCTTCCCACTGAGGAAGAGTGACCCAAACCTTATTGCAGAGGCTCTTCTTTGCCTCTGCAATGTTGTGGTTACCCTGCAGTGAAGCAGAAAGGTCAGGGGGACAGGGCTGAGGCTTAAGCAGTCCCTGGGAACAAACCACAGCCCTTTGCTCAGTGTGTGCTGGAGAGGGGAGGTGCAGGGAGGCTGTACAGCAGCCCAGGGGAGYGGTAATTTGCTAATCCAGCTGTGTTGTTCATGCAGAATTTCTGGCTGCCTGCCTGCTTCTGACTGGGGATGTTTAACAGATAATCAGTTCCCTGATTATCAGCTGTAGAACAAGATAATCAATTTAACAAAAAATATTACGTTTTTCTCACAATGGAAGTAGTGTCCCTTTTGGGGTGGCTTGGAGAATGCCCAAATGGGCATGAAAAATCAGGAGTGCAGGCAGAGGTCATGCAAGGTAGCAGATRCTCTTTTTCTGGGGTACTTTTAATCTTCAGACTCTACTTGCAAAGTGTCAGGGACAATCTGAGCATCTTGGGGTGCTTGTGGACACAGGATGCAGGACAGTGCTTTTCATGGTTTTTTTTCTATTGTCACCTTTTTTCTCTACCCAATTAGCAGCCATGTTTACATAGCAAAACAAACAGCTTTTCTTCTGGAATTGCTTTCCTTTGGTTGTGTCCTTGCTCTCTGTGCAGGTGGCTCTCACTTGTCACAGAGCTAGAAGGACCTCCTTGTTCCTTTTTCAAATAAATTTTGGCTTGAATCACAGTGCACATGAATTGTATTGCTGGGAAGGCCGAGGTCTGGAGGAGAGCAAGTAGCTGTCATCACTGGGTAAGAATGGAAATTATTATAGCCAATTAATCACTATTATTTACTGATTTACAACATTTAAATATTAACACCATTTGAATATCTAAGCTCCTTTCTTCTAAGGTTGCCAAAATCACTACACTCCAGACACTAATTATTGGATTACAAAATACTGCAAAATACTAAAACTGAGCCTTGCAGGAGTTAATGAAGTGGAGCAGTGTAGGTGGAAGCTGAATTTAGAAGCTGTGAGTCACAGTCCCTTGCTTGTATCCCTGTACTATCTGCATTGCTTGTACTGTTTGCAGACCTCTAACTTCTGAAACCTGGCAACTTTAGCCAGCTCAGTAGAATAAACAACAATCTAGAAATACATCAGAGGAATAAATAACCTAAAGAGTAAACAATACATATAAAAGTGAGCTGACAACCCAGCTGTGAYAGGTTTTGCATGTTGGAGACGTTGTTCTTCACAATAAAGTTAATTGATAGCATAACCAAAGTAGGGCCACTTGGAGCCCCAAGAATTAGAGCTCCTAGGTTCTGTAAAATTAMATTTTAAATGCACAGAAGGAATCAGCCTAAAACTTTTAAAATGTTTCTCCCTATCATCCTGTATATACAAATAAAATCTATTACTACAATTACACTTCTAGCAATCTTTSTAAATCCAAAAATGCCCCCTGCAMCTGCCAATAACCTCTTTAGTGGCTGGTGCTTGGCACCCTGGCTAAGAGATTTTTTCCTAGGATGAGTATGRATGTGATAATTTTGATAATAATTGTATTAATCATGATACCTTGCTTGCTTCAATGTGTGCAGAGATTAATCGATAAGGCCATTAAAGGAGTGGTTTTGGTTGAAACGAGAAGGGGGGATTATGTACTTTGGACCTGATTAGCATAAGAGATTTGATAATCAGGATGCCTTGGCA
This sequence comes from Sporophila hypoxantha, assembly GCA_002167245.1. Lineage (NCBI taxonomy): Eukaryota > Metazoa > Chordata > Aves > Passeriformes > Thraupidae > Sporophila > Sporophila hypoxantha. The sequence continues at coordinate 1,745,282 of NDFG01000610.1, read as the reverse complement.
AGAACAAACAGAGCTTTGAAGATTGCAAGAAGATTGAATCAAGAAAAGAAGATTTGAGTCAACTTCTACAAGCAAGAGATGTTGCAAAATGTATAAGTTTGTTTATGTGTGATTAACCCAACCATTGTAGTAAAAAATTACTAGACTTCCTAGAATAGTATACAAGTATATGTAGMCCACAATAAATTTGGATTCTGACCYCCACAACTCAGTCTCCCRTCCTCTCTCCATCGCTATAAGACAGGAAATTTGAGAACCCATTAAGGAAACTAAAGGAGTACGAAGGGAACTGCAAATTGAAACCTGATAAGGGACACTATTCATGCAGATGGGGGAAAAAAAGTGCTTGAACATACACAGTATTTTCTTAAGGACTCTTAATCCACTCATGCTGCTATGGAATGGAAATACAAAGACCTGTCTAACCRGGRCTTGAATGTTCCCAGGGGTGGGACAGCCACAGCTTCTATGGACAACCTGTGCCAGGGCCTCAGCACCCTCARAGAAAGGAATTTCTTCCCAATATCCCATRTAAACCTGTCCTCTGGCAATGGGAAGCTGTTCTCCCTTGTCCTGTCACTCCAGGCCCTTGTCCAAAGTCTCTCTTCAGCCCTCTTGGAGCCCCTTTAGGCACTGCCAGGGACTCTGAGGTCTCTCCAGAGCCTTCTSTTCTCCAGGCTGAGCKCCCCCAGCTCMCSCAGCCTGTCTGCAGAGCAGAGGGSCTCCAGCCCTTGGAGCATCTCCATGGCCTCCACRGGACTTGCTCCAGCAMATCAATATCTTTCTGATGTTYGACCCCAGAGCTGGAGGCAGCACTGCAGGTGGGSTCTCACCTGAGGAGGACAGAGGGGCAGAATCCCCCCTCCCTGGTGCCATCATGGTGGGATCAGCCTGGGGTTTAAGGGGTTTCTGGGTGCCACCACACATGGCCAGGGCATGTTGAACTTCTCATCCCTCAGCACCCTCACGTCCTCCCCAGGGCTGTTCTCAATCCATTCTCCAGTTTTCTTTTGTTTGTGCTTGGGATTGCCACAACCCACGTGCAGGGCCTTGTACTCGGCCTTGTTGCACTTCCTGAGGTTCACACCATGCCARTTCTCCAGACTGTCCAGGTCCCTCTGGAMGACATCTCTTCCCTCCAGCATGTTGACAAGCTGCAGGGYTCAGGGAAAACAGCTGTTTTTCCCACTCTGCTCTGCTCACCTTGAATACTGTCTGTAGGTTTGGYTACCATAATTTAAGGAAGACATTGAGCCATTAAAYAGRATCCAAAGGAGGGCAACAAAGATGMGGAGAGGCCTTAYGAGGAAGCTGTCTGAGGAGTGGCTGAGGGCACTTGGTCTGTTCAGCCTGGAGAAGGGATGACTGAGAGGACACCTCACTGCAGCTACAACTTCCTTGTGAGGTGAAGAAGAAAGGCAGACACTGATCTCTGCTCTTTGGTGACAGTCCGGAGGGAATGGCCAGGAACTGTGTCACGGGAGGATTAGATTGGATATTAGAAAAGGTTCTCCTCCCAGAGGGTGTTTGAGCACTGGAACAGGCTCRCCAGGGCAGCAGTCACAGAAACAGCCTGARAGAGCTCAAGAAGCATTTGGACAATGCTCTCAGGCATGTGGTGTGGTTTTTAGGGATGGTGCTGTGCAAGGCCAGGAGTCAGACTCAATGATCCTTGTGAGTCCCTTCTAACTCATATTCTGTGATATTTTTAGCTTATTTCACTTGAGATAGAAAAATTGAYTTTCAAAAGATTTCTGAAGACCCTCAGACTGAACTCCAACTGCAGAAGGTATTTTTCAGTGGGACAACCATGGTTATTGTAGAGAAGCTGACATCATATAAAAWTGAGTTGCATATGGCCTTTGTGGAACATTTGCCTATGGATAAAATATCATCGCTTTGTGAGAGGTTACCATGGAAATGAGGAGAAACAGCAGCACCAGTCATCAGCTCTACAGACTTCATTCAACCCAATTAATAATGCRAACATTATCCCAGAACTACTTACAAGGCTTCACATATGTATCCTTCAGCAAAAAGGAAGGCTCACTGTGCATTATCCTACTCATCTGGGACCAGAGGYAGTGGAATGGAGCTTTGATCACAAACCCTTGCACCTCAAGAAGCCTCACTGCACAGGCACATGTCTCCAACAAGGCTGTGATTATTTTACTTCTTTTTTTTCCTAAAAAAATCGTATCAGGCTGAAATTGTGGCTGCACCTGTGCTGTATGTCCTGCTGAATTTCACCAGGAAAATTTTCATCAGTAACCACATAAAACCAGCATGGAGCTGCTGYTATCATTGATTACTGTTGATGACACGTGACAGCTTCCCTGATGCTACTACTGGATTTACTGTCACAGGGCAGCCTCGTCCAAGGGGACAGATTCCATGACAAAGAAGGGCAGATATTGGCATCTCAATGCCCATCTCCTGCCTCCAAGCCTGCACCCAGACTACTGTGCTACCAGGCACTCTGGAAAGGAGAAGGAGAAGGAGAAGGAGAAGGAGAAGGAGAAGGAGAAGGAGAAGGAGAAGGAGAAGGAGAAGGAGAAGGAGAAGGAGAAGGAGAAGAGAAGGAGGAGTGAACCACCTAAACAGAAGATGGCTTGAAAATTTCATTTGAAGTTGATAGAACCTATCTGTTTATTTTATTCTGAGGTAACTAAACCAGGAATATGATAGATGTGTTTGATCTTTACCAACCATATCTCTACCAGCTCTAATCTAGACAGAGACAGTTACCCTTCAGAGCAGCATCTGCAGCCTTAGTTGGGCCCAGGAACAGTTTGATAGCTAGTAAGATGCCACTTATGTCTTTCATTTTGTGGAAAATACAAACAAACAAACAAACAAAAACAAAAAACCAAACAAGCCAACCCAAAAAAATCCAATCAAACACCCACTGGAAATTTATAGCTGAAAGCAATTTTGCAGTAGTCTCAATGAAATACAAAACAGATGTCTTCAAGAAGCAAGAACAGAGCAGAGCTGACTAATCCCTCAGTAGAGCAGAAAACTTTAATCCTTATTTCAAAGATTGAACTGAGAATAAATCTGTCTTTCCAAACTTGGTTTGTACTTCTTTAATAAAGCAGTTATCCAAAACATTGTACTTGGCTTTTGTTTTCTTATAAACAATGCAAAACACCCATACTCATTGTTTCTTACAATCTTTTTAGCCTGTTGTTTGTGTTTGGAAATACTTGTTCCCYGTTTTGACTCCCAGCAGATATGTCTTTGGTATTTTTGTGAATGAATTACGATTTATTGCATTCTAGTTTTGGTATTCCAGTCTCAATTAGTTCTATAGCCTTATTTGAGATCAGCAGGAGATCTGGCATTCATAAATCCAGATGAAGCTTAAGTACAACTGGATGAGGACTTGAAAAGCACTAGAGTCAGTCTTTAAAGGAYTCAGCACAGATCAATGGATCATTGCTATTAAAAAAGGTGCAGTTTCAGTCTCAGAGTTTCCACAATATGTAGACTGCATRCTGACACCAAAAGACATTTACAAATGTGTGCTTGGGCTTTGKCAGAAAACAGGAAAATATCAGAAAACAGTTACTGGGAAAATTAGTTTGATTCTCAAAATTATATTTCCCATTACAGAAAACTGTTGCRTGTTTCATAATGGGTTGAGCTAGGAGAAATGTCAAAAAAGGGGAAAAAAAGTCATAGATCATTAATGAGTTCAATACCTGCAAAAAATGCACTGATCCTGGTAATTAGAAACATCACCAAGCCTAATAAAATAGACTATCATCAAAGGAGTCTTATATTTTAAAAAACATGCAGATTACAAAGGGAGACTGTTAATGATTTATAAAAGTTGCARAATAATGTAATGAGTAACAAAGTGTCATATGAAATCTTGTCTTAGACACTTAAGTATTCCCTTATTTATGTAATTGTTGTCCTCATTTCTTTCCACAATATTTACTTCCTCAGGCATTTRGCAAAGTTAGTAACAGAACTGTGAGGTTTTGGACTGTATGTGCACCTCTGTTACTGAAAAATCTTGCATAAAAAAGAGGTGTTGGTTTGACCTAGGACCTCTGAAAGGATCAAGATGGGCCATTTACAGCACTGAAACGGAGAAAAAAACCCAAACAATTTCTAGGAAGAGCCTTTCGCTTCACTTTGTAGATTCTTTTAAATATTTTTTTCTCCCCCCAAACCTGGCATGATTTTGGTCTGGAATCTAGGCACCTTCAGGGTGACCTTATGAAAATGGTTCATCAGATCTGGGCTCTGGGTCCTGGCCTGCTGGTGCTCAGATTAATTCCATCATAGTCAATGCTGGGTAGATAATTTAAGGTGTTGGGTGTTGGTTTACAACCAACAGCGATACAGAGTTACCTCCAGAGGAGCTGCATACCAAGAAATGATTTTACTTATTTTGGGGTATGAAGGATGTTTGTAATTCATTTGCTCTTTCCATGGCCAACAGTAGAAGAACAACTTAAAGCAGGTACAGAACTTTTCAGAAGCTAAGTGGCAGATCCAGCAATTAACACTCAACCAATTAGTGTGGGATTAAGCCATTTAATGTCTTTCCTACTTTTATTTTAAGTCTTTTCTACCGAACTCAAGACTCTACCTGATCTTTCCCTTTTATTAGAAGAAGCARTTGCTAAGGGAGGTCCAGAAGCGCTTGATCCACCCTTGGAAACTGACTGAGGATACTGGTGACCTTTTCAGGACTTTCCCAATCTTTATTTCTGTAAGACTGTATGGGATCAGTTGCTGGATCAGATTCTTCTACAATCAGTCTCTAAAAGTACTTCTTTCTCTCCAGTGGCAAAACTGCTGAGCTCAGACACAAATATTAGCATCACATACATCTATATTTAATCTGGATAATCCCACCAATTTGATTCAAATATAAAACACATATTGTGCAATTTAGTCTTGAATACTTGTAGTCCTGYTAGTGTTCCTGGGTATCTCCTCTGTTGTAGCAAAGGAAGACCTCCAAAGCCATTGCTAGGCATATGATGTTTATTAGAAGTGAAGTGTCTGTGATATCTGCTATTGAGTGATTATGTGAGAGGTTGAAGATCTGCCTCAGAGTTAATAATTCAATGCACTTTTCCTGATTGTCTAAAGGCCAGATGTTTAAGCAAGAAGATGATCAGCACTGAGTAGGTGGAAGGTTTGAGGAGAGAATGCTAATGTAGAATTGAAACTTGCACATTCTCCTGAATCTTATGTGACTATATGTCATGGTGGGCTTCTTCAGATTGCACTGGGAGCCAAATTCCATGTCCTCTAACAAAATGAAAAATTCTAACAGTGAGAATAGTTACAGTCTGGCTTTTGGGGASAGCAACAGTGTTATGGTAAATGGGCCATTAGAAAATGGGCGGCCACTTGCAGAGTTTCAGGCGGAGGGCACACCTTGGGTTACAAATCCCAGCCATTTATAGGAACAGCACCTTTTGCTTTAACTTAATTCAAAAGAAATATAACTCCTATTTCACTTCATTTCTAAGCCTGATGACACATTAACTTTACACTACAGGTTGGCAACTTGACCTATGTTTTTTCTAACGTGCTCAAAGCCAAATGCCCGTGGTAAAATTCTGGCATCAAGTAAGGGCAAGGGTTTTGATTTGAATGTGCAAAATTTTCCCTTGATTTCTGACCTGTGGACACTTCTCCCTCACTCTGGACATTTTTGATGCCATTTTAAAGGTTGTGGAAGGGCCTTCACTGAGGACTGGTTGTCTCAAGCCCTCAGACGGTGTCCTCTTGCAGTTCTCACAGCAGCAGCAATATCATTGTCCAACAGCAAAATGATGTGACAAAATGAGTTTTTTCACAGAGACTGYATTTACAGACCACAGAGTATTTTCCTTTAGAGATATGAAAGATATAAACAGGATCAGAGCTTTCTTCCTGAAAGGATTTATGTATGTGTTATGCTTCATTTATCAGAGGGGGCTAATTGACATCAGACACTTGTGTACATTAAGTTAAATATGTATATAAATACTATCAGCATGAGGGGGTTGAAAAGTAAAAGAAAGCCCTTAGGCTAGCAGTCAAATATAATCAAGTGGATGATTAAGAACTGTCATCTTAGCTCTGGTACTTGGCTTGTGCACATTCCCAAGGTGCAGGAGCACGACTTGGCTCTGACACGCCGGCAGGGCAGAGATTCCAGCAGGAGCATTTCCCTGAAAATCTGAGCTGGGCTGAGAGCAGSAGCATGCATGGTGAGGAGACCTTAACAACAAGCAGCATTTTGGAAAAGGTCAGGGGGGTTGTGCTGCCAAACCTGAGCCATCCTGCTTCAAACCRGCTTCTCAAAGGTCACTGCTGCAAGCGACTGGAGGGATTGTGCAGGGGATCAGGAGTGAGCTTCTGTTTTAGCTCAGGGAGCTGCACAGATCTTGCTGTAGGTTTGGGAAAAGGTCTTGTCACCCCCTTGAAAAATAAATAATGATTTTATCTCAACACTATCTCCTTCCAGAAGGAGCAACACGCAAAACATTTGCACGGCTGAAGTGATTACTGCCATTACTCAGAAGCATTTACCTTAACACCATTTATCTTGACTAGCAGGACAATCTAAAAGAGGCACTTTCAGAAGTTTTCCTTTCTTAATCAGTTTTTTTTTTTTTTGTTGCCAAACCTGCACTCCTAAGTGTTAGAAATGACATGCAAGCTGACAAACTTGAGTGTAAAACATATTGCAAATATTTTCAGTTTGTCTGAGTCTCCCTCATCTATGTGGGCAAAACGAGGTAGGTTCAGAAAAGAGAGTAAGACAGAGAATTTTATATGACAAGCTATCGTGGAGGGGAGGGAGGACTGTGTTACTCAGTGGTTTGTTGATACCAAAATGTACATGCTGAAATAGAGGCTTTCTGTGATTTTCCATAAAAGGCCTGGAAGGATATAATCCCAATAAACAAATCTGACAGCACACTGGGTCTGGCAGCATGCTGAATAAACCTGAGTCATGTGAGTTACAACAGTTCCTTCACCAGAAACACAGGAGTGCACTGGGAGAAAGGAAACAAGGATCACAGCTCTTGGCACCATCAGGGACTGCACACCAGACTGTGTCAGGGTGACTCTCACAGCATATCTGTTAAAAAAAAAAAGTTTTGCAAAGCAGAGAGGATTAAAAAGAAATATTGCTCAGAATCACTTCTGATAGACATTGGGAATATCTACAATTATATTAATGCATATATATTGWGATAGACCTTCCCAAGGTCTATTATGACTGGTTTTGATCTATTCATATATTAATGTATTTATCATAATAGATCTTTGCAAGATCTCTGAGGAGTAGTTTTGAGCAATACTTCTTTTTAAATTTCCTCTCCTTTGAAAATGTATTTTTAAWTTTTTTTATTTTTAATTAGCTCAAATATTGGTCTAAACTGCGCAACAGGAGCTGAAGCTCTAAAAATCACATCTGATTGAGCTGCTTAGCTCTGGGGCCCCCCAAGAAGAGCCTGGACCTGCTGGAGCAAGTCCAGAGGAGGCCATGGAGCTGCTCCAAGGGCTGGAGCCCCTCTGCTCTGGAGACAGGCTGGGAGAGCTGGGGGTGCTCAACCTGGAGAAGAGATGGCTCTGGAGAGACCTCAGAGTCCCTGGCAGTGCCTAAAGAGGCTGCAAGAGAGCTGGAGAGGGACTTTGGGCAATGGGCTGGAGTGACAGGACAAGGCAGAACAGCTTCCCATTGCCAGAGGACAGGTTTAGATGGGATATTGGAATGAAATTCTTTTCTGTGAAGGTGGTGAGGCCCTGGCACAGGTTGTCCATAGAAGCTGTGGCTGTCCCACCCCTGGAAGTGTTCAAGGCCAGGTTGGATGGGGCTTGGAGCAACCAGGTCTAGTGGAAAATGTTCCTGCCCACAGAAGGGAAATGGAACTTGATGATCTCAAAGCTCCCTTCCAACCCAAATCARTCAGGGATTCTTTGATTCTGTGACTGTATGAACGAAAGGATGCGATGCTCTGAGCTTCAAGGTGATCTTTTGGTTGAGGTTTCCACTCAGACTTGCCTGGATAACTTCTGTGACCAGACCTCCTTCCTCAAAGATGCAAAATCATGAATGGCTGAGCACTTTCAAGACCCTAGAAAACAGAGGTCATCACCCAACTGTAGCTGGCTACAGCTGATACCTACAGCAGCTGATACCTACAGCTGATACCTACAGCTGATACCTACAGTGTTCAGGCCCAAACAACTTGGTTAAAATTGCAGATATAAGTGGAAACCTGCACTTTCTCATTGAGCTTAGAAAAAAACTTGTTCTGAGCCTTGAAAGGTTCTGGAGAGGAGGATAAAAGTACCTTAAGTATAAGTTGATCAAAGTGTGTACCCTCCAGAAAGTGGTTGGGACTTTGCTAATGAATTGAAGGGAACAGGATTTCCCCTTCCTTGAGCAGTCTCACAATGATAAAGGTCAAAAGATCTTGGTTCTAATCCTGATTTTTACTCCTTTTATTTTTAATTTAATTCTGTGTTCTCAGCCTTTGTATTTCTTACTAACACAGGGTGCCAGATTTTCAGGGAAAGTTTTATTGTATGTATGAATAGTGCCTYGAGGGAAATGATGATTTGTTATAGAGATAGTGAACCAGTTCTTTCCTGGGGCATAACCTCTGCCTGTTTTGTGAGTTGGATTGTTCAGCAAAAAGTGGCAGATTAAACTCTATTCCTTGAAGTGCAAATGCTGCCAATAATGCTCTATTCCTATCTCTTTGTAATGCTAGCCACAAAAATAAGAAGTTCAAATCTAAAATTAGAAGGCAAACTTATTCAAATTCAGGGGTTTTAGCTCTTGTGCTCTGGTTTGGATAAATTACAAAGCCTCCATAACAGAAAGCTGAGGTCTTATTAACCAAAATAGTCCAGCAGTTATTGATTACAGGCTGTGATMAATGAACAGGGATTATATCCCTCTGTTGGTGACTTTGGACCAGTTAGTTCMGGTCAGACCTAAAAAGGTTCTAAAKAACCAAGTCCATTTTGCTTCAGATGAGTTCTAGTCCTGACTCCTTTTTGTGCATATGGTACACAGTCCCAGCTCTCTTTACATGTAAAGTAACAACTGTCTCCTTAATCCATTGCTCTGTGGTACTGTCCTAGAGAGAGATGACAATCATAAAATTACAGAATCATAGAAGGGTTTGGGTTGGAAGGGACTTTAAAGCTCATCTCATTGTAACCCCCATTCTCTGTCTTTCTGCACCACTGCAAGAGAGGYAGAGTTGGAGGGAAGATGTTTTGAAGGTTTATTTTACTTCTCATTTTCTTGCTCTGATTCTGTTGGTAATAAAATCAATTAATATCCCCAAGTTCAGTCTGTTTTGCTCATGATGGTGTTCAGTGAATGATCTCTCCTRTATTTCAACTCATTTCCTATATTTTCTCTCCCCTCTCCAGTTGTAGAGGGGAGTAATGGAGCAGGTTTTGTGGGTACCTGGTATCCATCCAGAGTCAACCCAGCACACATGCACACTTCCACTAGACCAAGTTGGTCCAAGTCCCATCCAGCCTGGCCMTGAACACTTCCAGGGATGGGATGGTGGGATGTTTTGTTTAATACAACAGTAAAGATTGGCTGTATATTTACAAAACTTTGCCCTCTTCTTTTTTTTGGTGTTTTCTGGTATATATAGTATGTATATATATATATATATATATGTATATAGTTTCTTGTCACAGAAGAAACTAGCAGCAAGGATGATCTTTCATGCTTCATTAGGCACTGCAAAACAATGACATTTTAAAAAAATAATTTTAATTAGTCACAGCTTCCATATTTCTGAGTTAGCCATAGTTATCTTTGGCTGGTTGCAAGTGTTGGTATGAGCTATCTTAATATTTGAAAAGTGACTAAGAAGCCCTGCTGGTCATCTTTGAACTTTGACAGAGTTCAGAGGGCCAGTACTGTCTCCTCAGAAAGCATTGGTGGGCTTTGCATTGCTCCTTTTCTGTGAAAGAAAAGTTGTGGATGCAACTTTTTTTTGAGGAGCAACACAGGTCTTCAAAATCAGCAGTGGGTTATCTTTCCATGGGACCCAAAGCACCACATCAAGTGGCATCAGATATGGAATCAGATAATGCCTTTTCTGTACATAGTAGTTTCCTGCAACTCCYAGCCATAAATGCACTCCTTAAGGGTTCAATGGCAAAAGATCACCCACAGCCCCCCAGCTTGGAATATCCCAATCCTCTGGCACCTCAAAACTTTCTAACAGAAGGGGTGTGAAATACAAAGCACTTTCAGTAGCCAGGATGGAACAAGTTCCCCATAAAGAACCCTCCCAAACAGTCCAATTATAACACATTTCTGACCTCCCACCTCTAAAATAAGTACAGAACACTAAAACCTCCCAAAATACTTCCAAGACAAAACAGCCCACTCTATCTCCTTATTCCTTAGAGAGAATGAGAGAACAAACACATGATACATTACTCATAGGCTCTAAGATCAGAGAGGACCAAGATCATCTTGTCTGACTTATTGTGTAAGAGGTCATTAGGATTTTGGCAGTTAATTCAGGCTCAAAATGGAGAAAAATATCCTGTAGTGATTTGGAGAATTATTAGCAATGAAAATTCAGTCACATTCTCTGTTCTAAGCTGCTCCAATGACTTGTTACACATCTAGATCCAATCTCCATCCTCTAGGTCTCATTCTACTCTTTTCTCCTAAGACTGAAAATTCTCCTGTTATCTTCCATAGCACCCTAAGAATCTGATCAAGACACTTTTTTTCTCCTAGCTATGACAGCTACACAGTCTCAGTACTTTGTGACTTTTGCTACTAGGCAAATTTTTAACACCTTAATTATCCTTGGTTCTTTTGSCTGAATGTTTCCAAACTTGGTTGTTGTGTTTAGTTCCCCTACTAATGCATTCTGAGATATCATGAGATGGTCATGTTCATCTAAGCAGAAACTTCACAAATCTCTTCCAGCCTTGGTACTTTCTTCTTCATCATGTAAGTGTGCCTTTCAGTTTTGATACTGTATGATTTTATGTTTTCTTATGGTATTAATTTCCCCCTTTATCCTTTGCCTTTTTTGCAGTGTTTTTGTCATCTGTGAATAACTGATCATGGGCTTCAGGGACATCAAGGCTCTGGTAGGATTATCAAACTGCAAATGGTCAAGATATCTCTCCCAAGACCTGGTYTTCCCTAAGAAAATTAGTAGGGAATGATAACTGAAATAGCAGAATATGGAAAGCCTTGCTTTGATTAAGCTTTTATGAATATTGTCTCTGGAAACTGAAGCTGTTCTTCAWATGCAGATYGAAGTTCTTTGCTTCACTTTGTYTTACWTYGAACAMCAGRGTTGTCTGTGGMGGTGTTCACAGGGGTCCCAGGATGAGGGAAGAGATGAGAATCTTGACTCCATGTTTCAGAAGGCTGATTTATTATTTTATGATATATATTATATTAAAAGAAAATGARATATTAAAACTATACTAAAAGAATAGAAGAAAGGATTGCATCAGAAGGCTAGCAAGGAAATGAAAGGAATAGAAAAGAAAAAAATGATCATAAAATCTTGTGACTGACCAGAGAGTCCAAGACAGCCAGACTGTGATTGGCCATTAAGTAAAAACAACTGCATGAGACCAATCAAAGATGCACCTGTTGCATTCTACAGCAGCAGATAACCATTTTTTACATTTTGTTTCTGAGGCCTCTCAGCTTCTCAGGAGAAAAAGTCCTAGCAAAAGGATTTTTCATAAAATATGTCTGTGACAGTTGTCCACTGTCATTACCTTTTCACATCAAGTTGCATCAAGAGTGCCTCATTTCAGTCCTGGATAYATCAACACTTGAAACATGACAGGTTTCATTCTCCGGGGAAAAGCCCAGAAGTTTGTTCATGGTGCCCTCTTTGCACAAGGGTTGCCCTTGGGTCTGTAGTTTCCCTTTCCCACAGGGAAGACACTCCCTTTGGATCTTCTGCTGGCTATGTAGAGATATTTGGGACAATACAGTGCTGCTCTTTCATGCCCTGCTCATGCTGGATCTTTCCTCATTTGGACAGATGTTTCCATCAGATGAGCTGACCTGATGTTTGGCCTGAGCTGAGGTTGTCTATATGAAATTTGTCTTCTATGAGACAAGGATGTTCCCTAAGGATGTGTGTTCCCAGGGGCCCAGGCTTCATGGGATGCTATGCAGGCTCATGAGCAAACTCCTTGGAGCCCTGGYCCCCAGTCATAACCTTTGTCCACCCTGCCCCATTTGAGCACAGAAATCTGGCACCCAGCACCCCAGCAGTGGGAGGAGCAGCATTTTGGTGAGTAACTCTCTCCTCCAGGCTCTTGGCTGTTTGGCAGTAGAAGCTAGGTTTCCTCCAGCATTTAGGTTATTACTGTGGTCCCAGATCAACCTCCCTCCTTTTTCAAGTATCAACCACTCCAGCAGCTGACAACTCCACCCAAAGCAAAACAGAGACCTTTCCTTCTGCTATGGGACCTAGCTCAGCTGCTCCAAACACATGGTTTTATCATCCTTCAGCCTCCTTCAAGGAGTTTATCAAGTTCAACTGGCACAAAGCAAGCCATTAACACTTACATTTATTAAAAGCAAGGAGAAAYAAAAAAGAGTATGACAAATACAGGAGTCTCATATTCCCCACAAGCTCATTTCCAGCAAGTGTTGTCCACAGATTTTTCTCCAAGTCATTACAAGCAACACTATTTTCTTTGATCCCAAGTCATTAGAAATGTCTACGTTAGTTGGCTTACCACAAAGCCCTCTTGTACACACATAGCTTTTACCTCAAAACCAACCCACTGATTTGGTCTTTGAAGAGAAAACTAACACAGCCCTTTCATGTGAGAATGTCCCAGAACAAAGACTTTCATACTCTGAGRGTGGGGTCTGATCCAGCAAGGAAACAGAGCAGATCCCAAAATACCAACCTCCCTGAAACAATTTTTTTTTAAAAAAAGGAAAAAACACCCTAAGGCCAAAAAAGTGCTTAATTTACTTAATTTGAGAACCATGTCATTGCTTTCAGAAAACGATGTACTTTGTTGAAAATTAAAACTCAGCTCTTGGAATCCTTCTGTGGCTATAAATTAGTTAACGGAGGACCTTATACGCATGTGTATAAATAATATAAATAATGCAGACAGATAGCAGAGTTGTGATAAAAAATTAAAGGCTGTTCCCAGCTGAAAAAAGATATGTGTGCAGGGAGGTTGAATCACAGCTCCAAGGGTYCACTGTGTGAATTGCTACTCTGAGRCAAAGTGGAAGCAATGTTTTTGTATTTGGAAACCAGACTTTGTAGAACTTGATGCAGGATATTTAYTTCTTCTTGGCTTTATTTCGTGATTTTTCTCATTACAAGGAAAGAAGAAATATGCAGGTCAAATTTTACTTTCATTTATATCACTTCAACCCCAAGGAGCCTGCAGAACCCTCCAGAAGCTCCTCCATAGGCTTGTCAGGAATGGGAATGTTGAGCATAACTGACTCATCTGCCTCTTCAGTTCCTTGAAACCRCAGATGTGGTGCCTGATGCAAGAGGAAGCCCTTTGTGTTGTGCTTCTTCTTGGAACTGCTTGTCTTTGCTACCACAGCTCTCATACTTATGGGGCAGTGAGTTCTGTGGAGCTTATGCTTGTAAAACACCCTGTTAGACAGTGGGTTTCCTTGGCAATGCTGGGAATTGAGGTTTCTTCAGGATTTCACTTTTGCCCGATTTTTTMGGTTAATATTTTATTAGTTATGTTAAGCAACTGTTGAAAGCAACTGGGTGACATCTAATTTTCTTGGAAGACCATGTCTCTGCCCACCCATCCAAGAGGACTGGACTAGCTGGATTCAGAAAAGGACAGATACCTGCTCAGGGTCTGGTGATGCCATCCATGTATGACTTRGTTCTCAGTCACACTATTAAAATGGAGTTTGATTCATAGATTATAAGACCAGAGTGGACCAATTTGARTTTTCTACCTGATTGCCTGCATCATGCAAGGAACAYGCTCCTCTGGGCAGGCTTCTATTTGCACAAAAGAGTATTTATAAGAAAAACATTCAATTTTGACTTAAATATGGCCCTGATTAAATGTTACAAAAGAGAAATTTTTTCCTGTTTTTTTTCCCTGCGTGCTGCTACTAATGTGTATTTAATTGGTTCTACACTGATTAAAATAAAAAAAGGTTTAATAAGGAACATAAGGAATGTTTAAGTCTAAGATTATAATTTGCAGTTTGTTACTTCTGAGGAAAAAACATGCAGCTAATTCATGATCTAGGCTGAAGTGTTCATCCTTTTTAAAACACTAGAGAATTCAAAAAATTCACAATTGAGGACACACTGGTCTGTATTATCCTTGAGTTTTTGGTGACCTTCCTCCAGGATTGGTAGTGAAGATCAGGATGAGTTCACAATTCTTTCCTGATTTATGAACATGATCCTGATTTATGAGCATGAGATGCTCAGATTGCATRTTAGCAGATATTCCCAGAAATATTTCATATCCCATACATTTGTCTGTCCTAGCAGTCACTTTTTGTTCAGCTGGTATATTTTGAAGTCAGGAGGATGGAGGAACTGGGAGGGGTTCATGCTGTTTTTATTAGCTGCAAACATTTCCGTAGTACCTTATATCACGTATGTCATCTGGAGGCAAACAAACTACAATTCTAACTACCATGAAAGAGTAAAAATAARGAATAAATCTGCTGCAATGAAGTTCAAAAATCAGTGGGAGGTTCTCCCTTTGAAAGGATGGAGCTGTCAGGGATGGTGATGGAAAAATAAGCTGCTCAGAAGAGCTTGAGGGGGTGTGATGTTCTTGGTCAAAGCAGAGATTGAGTCTCCATTTTTACAAGACTAAACCACTGAACGGTTCCAGGCAGGACTGTTGTGATACTGTCTCCATCATTACCTTCATCTCCTGCTCTAAAACTTCCTGTTGAAACTATCTGGCAAATTCTGCCAAAATTAGGGATTAGTTTGAAGATTAGCAAAGTAATTTTGCCTGGTGCTTAAAATTATCAATAATAACAGTTTTCCCACTTCAGTTCTTGCAATATATAATGATAGAATCATASAATACCAGCCTGYTTTGGTRTGGAKGGGACCTTAAAGCTCATCCAGTTCCACCCCCTGCCATGGGCAGGGACACCTTCCACTAGACCAGGTTGCTCCAAACCCTGTCCAACCTGGCCTTGAACACTTCCAGGGATGGGGCAGCCACAGCTTCTCTGGGCAACCTGTGCCAGGGCCTCACCACCCTCACAGTATTTAGTGCCCAACCCATGGCTTGCCAGTAGGACCTGAGCTCAGGACTCCAGCTCTTGTTTCCAGCATGAGGTCTGAGGAATAGCTCTTATGCTCTCTTATAGATCACCAAGAGCCACATCTAACATTGAACATTTCAGCAAATAATATGACATACCCTATTATATTTTATGGCTAAGTAGTTTCTTCTCACTCCAAAATATGCATATTTATCTGTCTCATTTGTAATCTTTTTGAGAGAAAGATTGTCACTCCTCACATCTTTCCATGATTCCTTGTGTAGCAAGGATCCCATTTCTGTGCATCTCTGTACAAGGCCATGGCCATTGGAGCTCTACCAGCAGGTCACACACACACATCAAAGGGAACACGACCCTCAGTCCTGTATGCCACTTAAAGACTGTAAAAAACCAGGAACAACAGGTGCCAGTGAGAAATTRAGAGCAAGGAGACTGCATGTGAAGAGTTTACAATAAAGCCTACAAATATGGTTTTGAAAGCAAAACCATGCTTTGGAGACTTTTTATCTCCTCTTTGAACTGTACAGCCAAGTGTATTTTCCTTTCACATTCCATGCTCTCTGAGGATTATTGGGATTTTCTGTCAAACTCAAGACTATCTCATCTTCATTTTCTGAAGAACAAATATTTTTATGTGAATTGTGGTTATCCAACAATGATACTCCAAAGCTCCTTTGAAAGGAAAAAGAAAGGAATCATCTCTTCACCAGACAYGTCTCTGCACTTATCTATSAGAGCTCATTAGCCTGGAAGCCCTTCARCTGCACAGTCTTGCCAGGGATGCTCCCAGCAGGCATTTTTGAGYCAAAGTTCCCAGCAGAGGACTATTGCTGTGAGAGYAAAAGAAAGWYCTCTTGTATTTATTGCTACTATCACATCCTTCTCTTGTTTCAGTTTTAAGTGATTTTAAAATTTTCTCAGTTCCCGAGTAATTTTTTTTAACATGGTGGAAAGTGGTTACACCATTAGGTTTTGAYAAATTAGGAAAGAAAGCTTTCAAAATTTAGATGCTAAATTCCACCAAAGGACTAAGCATCTATTTGTTACTTCTGGTGCTAGAGCAGTGCCAAACCCCTTCAATTAGCTGCTTGTTAACCCTAAAGATCCCTAAAATCCCAGTTGTCTATGTTCCCAGTAGTGGCATTCCACAGCAGCCTATGATAGTCTCCTGGTGGTAAGAAAAGGATTGCATAAGTTTTGGCATCAGCCTTTTAATACCCAGTTGACTCCTAAAATCCAATGGAGCTCATAAACCAAATGTTTTACTGTCTCCTCTCGAGCATCTGCTCTAATAAATACATCCAGATGTTGCCCTGCCCCACAGAACAGCAGCAGGAGTGTACTGGCACACTCTTTAGCAATGCTGCAAGGGCTCTCTGATTTTGGAGGGGTTTTATCTTCTTGTCACCTGAGAGAGAGGAGGAACTTGGAWCCAGCAAGTCATGTCTTCCATGAATGCTTTAAGGTCACCTTGAGTTAAATGGGAGAAATTTTACTCTTTCAACACCCTGTATCAGAAAGGATTTGGGCAGCACWAGAGGAAACCTGCTGAATCCTGAGAAGCACCTTCCACCACGTCAMCTCTGYTAGGGCTGGTTCTCTTCAGAGCCTSAAGACAAAGCCCAGTRCTCCCATTCCATTTTCTGMTTTTTATTATAGGGAACTGCTCAGCAACATAAGCCTTGTCCTTGATGCACTTCTATGGCAAATCCAGACTGAGCTGCCCAGGAGAGGTTAGGCATCTGAATGACTGCTCCACTGAATAATCCTCCTTGTAAATCTGACCCTGAAGAAGATGAAGACTACTTACTGCTGAAATTAAAAGAGCACCCAGAACACAGAATCATAGAKTARYCTGAGTTGGAAGGGACCCATCAGGATTCTTGAGTCCAGCTCCTGGCCCTGCACCCCAACAATSCCAACCTGTGCTTCAGAGCATTGTCCAAATGCTTCTTGAGCTCTGTCAGGCTGGATGCTGCGACCACTGCCCCAGGGAGTCTGTTCCAGTGTCCAACCCCACTCTGGGAGGAGAACCTTCTCTAATATCCAGCCTGAGCCTCCTCTGATARAACTTCATGCCATTCCCTTAGGACTGTCACTGGTCACCAGGGAGCAGAGATCAGTGTCTGCCCTTCCTCRTCACRTCATAAGAAAGTTGTAACTGCAGTGAGGTCTCCCCTCAGTCATCCCTTCTCCAGGCTGAGCAGCCCAAATGCCCTCAGCCACTCCTCATACAGCTTCCCCTCCAGACCCTTCCCCATRCTCATGACCCTTCTCTGGATGCTCTCCAATGGCTTAATGCCATTTTTTAAACCATGGTGCCCAAACCTGCCCCAGCACTCGAGGTGAGGCTGCCCCAGAGCAGAGCAGAGCAGGACAATGTCCCCTCCTGCCTGGCTGGCCATGCTGTGCCTGATGCCCCCAGGACATGGATGTCCCTCCTGGCTGCCAGGGCACTGCTGACTCACGTTCAGCTGGCCAAGGACCAGGAGCCCCAGGTCCCTTCCTACAGCTGCTCTCCAGCCTCTCCTTCCCCAGCCCATGCACACAGCCAGGGCTGCCCTGTCCCAGAGCAGAATCTGGCACTTGCCCTGGTTAAACCTCACATGGTTGGTGACTGTCCAAGTCTCCAGCTGGTCCAGGTCTCTCTGCAGGGCCTCTCTGCCCTCGAGGGAGCTGACAACTCCTCCCAGTTTAGTGTCAATGGCAAACTCAGGGTGTGTTCCATTGAGTGCTGTGTCCAGGCTGTTAATGAAGGTGGTGAGGAGCACAGGGCTCAGGGTGCAGCCCTGCAGAACCCCACTGGGGACCAGTGCCAGCCTGATGCCASCCAGTRACTGTCACCATRTGCTCCTGACCCATGACRCAGTGGCTCTCCCCCACATGATGAYTTTARCCAGCTGTGGGCMGGACATTTTGTCCAGAAGGATCCTGGGAYAGCCTGTCCAAAGCTTTGGTGAAGTCCAAGAGGATTACATCTACTGTCTTTCCTAGAGCAGCTGGGTGGGTTACCCTGTCATACAAGGAAATCAGTTTTGACAAGCAGGACTTTCCCCTCTTGGAGCTGTGCTGGCTGTGTCCCATGACTYTGTTTTTCTCCAGGTGTTTTTCAGTACTTCCCAGGATAGTATTTTCCATGGTTTTACTGGGGACTGAAGTGAGACTGATAACACACTGCTTATTTAATCCTTGCTCTGTGCATCCTAAAAATGCATTCAGTTTTCTGAAAGCCAGGCTGACATTTTTATTTTTCTTTCTGTCTCATCCCATTTGTGCCATTTCCTCTTGCACAGTTCCATGAACAATCCTTTGCTTCCTTTTATATTCACATCCTTCACATCTCAGCTGACTCCTATCCTGTAATCCTCCTTGGTCATCTCTGTGCAAAGTTTTACATATAAACTCCTTTAATCCTTTCTCACACATCCCTAGCTATCCAGGAGGATGCTTCTCAGAAATGAATGACATGCTCATGTGGAGACCGACCACAGCTTGAAGCACACCCACAATTGCAGTTTGGGAAAGGGGTGCAAGAAAAGCTCTGCCTAAATTGTCTTCATCCACTCTCACCCTGGACCATATGAAGCATAAGAGACACCTGAAAAGTCTTCTTATAGCCATGTTTCAGAGGCTGGGAAAGACTGAGGTCTTCTGGACAAGCATGTGTTGAAGTTTCAAGCAGATTTTAGAGCTATTTCCTAACAGCAGTGGCATAAAGGCTGCATCTCTGCTTTCAGGTAGGGTAGTTTGTGATTGGAATTGTTTAAAGCAAGGTAAGTGCTTTAGCTAGGGCAGAAAATGAGGCAGAGAACTAATGGGGAATCACTACATGGTCCTCAGAGAGGAGAGGACATCACTTACTGCTGKATTAATGCATTTGAACTTTGCATTGACTGGGGCTTAGGGCAGWAAGGGTGAGATTCAGCTGACCTAATGCAGATATATAAGTTATCAACTGAGCTGATGATACTCAGAACTCCTGGGGATGCCTCCACTTCATAAACATCAAAATAAGGGGAATTAATTTCACCAGAAGTGCTGCAGCTACATCAGAAGACTAATCAGACAGTGGTGTATTTCTGAAGAGCAGTGTGATAACAATTGATAACCAAAGAGCAGAATACTGACCTTAAACCAGAACTGTAAACATTCCCTTAAATTAAAACCCAACTCTTGGTTCACTTTGACTAACAAGGTCTTGTAACTGGTTATTGGAGGATTATGAGAGTGAGACTGAGAATTTGGAAACAAACTGTGACATTTATTGAGTTGAAAATTACCGCTGAAACTGTATTTTGGGGCTGTGGTCCTCCTATTTAAGTTGTGTGCAACCAAGGAGCTTAKATGATACCATATGAAGCACATGTGTAAAAAACCCCACTGGTAAGAAAACCAGAAGCAGAGACCAGTACAGACCAGAATGAACAGCACAAAACAAACCAAAAAATCCAGCAGCAGCTCCAACTGAATTATGAATGTTATGAGATTATGAATTTGGTTATGAGACTGATGGAAATTAACTTTTATTTTAAAAATGAGGACATCAGAGTGATTAAAATGAAGTTAAATTTCAGAACGGGAGCAACAAGAGGAGAAATTGGAAACTCATACCACAGAACAAAAGAATTTCAGTGAAACWTTTCTTTAAAATTATGGAGTATTAGAAATGTAAAGTACTCAAAGAACAATAGTTCAAGCAATCAAGGATCAATTTATAATGATGATATTTGATATAAATGCAAGTTATTATTAGAAATAGCTAAATCCTCTTTTGGCAAATTTTTGATAGATGCCTCCATATTTTCTGCAACTCTTGATGAGTTAAATAATGTCTTCCTGAGACTCAGACAGTGAACATCTGGTTTGCATCACTAAGATCTGAAGTGTGTGTTTGCATGTGTACAAAATAACTTCATTGCTGACCTCCCCCCTCATGGCTTGTCTTCTCTCTCTGCTTTGAGACCAGAAGAATAAAAAAAGGAAAAAAACCAAACACATGCCCTGTGATCTCAACACTTCAGTGAAACAYGACCTCAGCTTCTCACAGGTTTCCTCTGAAAAACATTCTAATACAAGCATCAAGGAGGAGAAATGAGGTGGTCATTAAATTAGTGATAGCTGTACGTTTTTCATCCCCAAAAGACGTCAAATTTGGACTGCATTTTCCAGCTGAAAATTTGTTTGAGACAGTTAAAAATTCTTATCTGAACTGAGATTGTTCCTTTRTCCCAGACTCTCCAGCTGCATCCAGCTCTGCTGGTCTGAGAGGTCCCCAGGCTGGCTGGGCTGTGTCCTAGCAGAGCCCCTTTGCTTCCAATGTTTATCTGCTTTATCAGGGAGAGAGRCTGTGAACGTAGGGCTCAGGCAAAAAAAGCTTTCAGAACTCAGAAACTTTGGACATGGCAGACAATAAAAATGAGGAAAGGAAATAAAATCAGAAGACAGAACTTTAAATAAACATTGGCAAAGAGATTTTGCTGGTGGCACATATGGCACTTGTATTTATATGTGCATGTATATCACWTATGCTTTATATTGCTGACTGTGAATTCAATTTATGCATATAGTCTTTTGGACAAATCACAACTGTCTTGCAGGCARAACTTTTTCCCAGGCCTGGTCTAGTGCTGGATTCTTTACCCAGGCAGCTTTATTGAAAATTCTGTCTTCATAACAGAGTGTTAACTCAGCCAAGAGGCACAGCTTCAGAGAACTAGAGCAATGGGACACAAAATCCCAATGTCCTGACACCAATTACTGTCTCATTTATTATTCTCTGAGAAACTCACTGAAGAAAATGGAAGGAAAAAATCACCTGCATTTTGCTTTGGCTGCTCTGTGGTAGGTGAGGCTCAAGGCTAGGACAGTGTGAATACTGAGATCTGCTCTCCAAATGTCAGCTAATGACCATGGATACACGTAAAACATGTCACAATTTCTCCTGCAGAACCCACGATCTTCCCTTAAATCCCAGACCCACCTTCCTATCTCTCTGGGCCAAGGATTTCAAATCCCAGTGCCAAGCATGAMAAACCTTTGCCTTGAAGGTGACTGCCAGGCTTTCCCTGTGGACAATGTGTCTGTCCAGGTGCTTAACGCTTGTGGCATCTGAAATTATCTGAAATTAGTCCCTGCAGGGACTCCCACACACTCCTGGGACCAGCAGTCAGCTGCATGCATAAAGCAGCCTCACCATCTGCTTGCTCAAAGGTAGGTGCCATTTAGATAATTGCATTGGAGAAGAAAGGTCACTTCTCAGGACAATCCTGAAGTAGTACTTCATTTTTTTCAACAGTGTTCATTCATAATTGATTCCTTTGGCAGTCTTAATACATAAAATGCAGCAGATAACCAGCTTTGCTTTAGCTTTCAGTTCTGTGGAGATACATATGTTTCCAATTCATCTGCCTCAAACATTAGAATATTATTCTGAATATGTGTCCTGGTATGCACAGTTATCAGTCTTGCCTCTTCTGCCACGCCCATGGGGTGATCAACTAACCCCACAGGAATATGCTGCAGAAAAGTGAAGGGAACAAAATGTTATTTCTGAGCAAGAGGACACCTTTCTCCTAAAGGAGTCCCACTGAAACCTGGAAAAGTAACACATGTCTCTGGCCTGGAGAGCATCAGATACTGAAAAAATAATATGTCAAAATTAACATCTTAATTTGCCTCCTCTTCTGACCTGGACAATGGCAACAACAAGGATTTTTAGAGGCAAAAAGCCATCAGACAGCTATCTATCTGCCAATTGCTGGGACTGAGTAGCCCTGCTGTCCTGCTCAGTGATCCTGTCTCAGGAGCTGGCTCAGCTCCTGGCACAATAAGATAAGCACAGCAGAACTGGAACTTTTACAACCAACAAACACACTGGTATTAACTAACCCATAAACAGATGCCTTATAGCAGATCCACCCAGGTGAGCCTTTAACAAGACCAAAAYTCAGGCAGGCAAACAAATATGGTATCACTTGTGAGCTTCCTCACAATACCCAAGCGATATTTCCCCTCCCTTACAAAATATATTATTTGAAGTGAATGTTGGATGAAACCTCCAATCTTTGTAGGTGACAGACTGAGGATCTGAGAGAACTTTCCTTAGAGTGGGTGAAGTCCTGTTGCTGGCAGTTTTGTTGTTACCAGGGCTGTTTGCTTTTGATTTGTGAGCTAAAGCTGATTTCTCCTCCAGAGCATCAGCCTCTGATGGCATTTATCTGCAGTTGCTGGTGTTAAACTGACAGCTCACTCCAGAAGCCTCTTCAAAACAAGGTTGTGAAGGGAGCAAATGACCTTCATTGATTTAGAACTATTTTCTCTTGACTAGCCTAACCTTTCTGGCTCTAGTATTTGAGCATTATTAATTTCTTCTTTAACTCAGCTTGAATCCTAGGAATTTCTACAGGCTTCKCTGCTTGAGATGTTTTAGCTAAGAATTATTAATTTTTTTCTGTATCCCTGTATGAGGTCATATTGTCCCCATATGAAGTTGCTTAAATACATACAGGCAGAGGCTGTGGTTAGTTTGAAGTTGTGCCACTCACCCTGTGGGTTTTGGATTACAAATCCTCCCAGTAAAGTTTATCAAAACTCTCAGGGTCCACAGRTTTTCAGGCAACAAGCAGCTATGTTTGAATTTGCAGCCACTCCCTCTGCTCAAGTAACAGTGATGTGATTTTGATGGTCATAGTCGCAACAAATGTCTGGGAGAGCTTTTAGAATCTTTATTGTTTGGGTTTTTGCAGGACACAGCTCCCTGTGCTTTGGTGAGGAGGGGTCTTTATTGTGTTGTGTTAATCCTCCAGCTACCTAAAAATATTGTGAGACATTTAGAATCTGGTTAAACACACATTCCCTTTGATAACTACTGTGAGAGGAAAAAGTCCCATACCTTTCCCTTGTTCAACCTATCTAATAAAGCTGGTTCGTGTTATTTTGATCATATGTCCCACCTATGCTGCTCCCTTTGTGCTCTTGCACAGCAAATTGTGATGCTGAAAGGGGTCTGTTGGTTTGGGTTACCTTCAGATTTCTTACCACTATTATTGTGGACAATCTTTTCCAGAAAACAAAAGATGTAGCAACTACCATCAGGCTGTGCTGGTACAAAATGCTGGATGCCACATCAGATCTTTTCCTTTCACTTGCAGTAAATATGCTGTCCTAAAGTAAGATTTAGCACTCCTTCTAGCTTGAAGAGGACACTGCTGCTTCATTACCTCCATGGTAGCACTTTTATGTGTTTGGAGAAGTCTAAGGTAGGAGAATACCACACTAAATAGAAAGTAATTCCAAATTTCCAAACGAAGATAATGTAAAGAAGATGTCTCATATTTCTCTAGAGGTTTGCAGGATAAGCTCCTGGCTTGGAAGCACACAAAGAGGGTAACATAGAGCACTTGAGCTTACAAGAAAAATTCCTGTCAATCCCAATGTTTCCCCAAAGGACTGAGTAGGTCTCTAGGAAACAAACACCAATAAACTAGAGAGACAGCATCACCTTTTACTCATTCCTCCCAAGAACCCACCCTGGTGTGGACATGCTGCAAGAGCCCTTTCACTTTTCAGCTGTGGCCAACAGAGCTGCCAACAGCTTCRCTATTTTTGTCACAGACTCAACATTGCTCATTCCCATATATGAACATTTGTGTGCAATCACTAGTATGCTCTCCAAGGAGTGCACACTGTGAATCAATAGACAGCTGGACAAGAAGTCCAGCCCATCAAAACTGCCAAGGCTGGAGCATGACCCACCAATACATTATCTTCTTTGATACTTTTTCTCCAATTAATCTTAAATTGTATCATCCAGTTATTGTCTTTACAGACATGACAGTTTTGCCTGTCTTATAATATTCTGCCAGGGATAAAMAATTATTTCCTTTCTTACACTTGTTGAGTCCATCAGGGCAGGCTAACCACACCAGGATGAGTTTATTGAAGCTTAGATCAAGAGTCCATGTAAGAGTTTGAACTTCTAGGAACACTGCTTACTAATACATGTGTGAGAAAGGAGGTTCTGGTTCTCTGAGCACAGGAGCTCCCATGTGAGCATTCCTGTTCTCCTGGGGCACAGCAATGAGGCTCCCTTTGCCACACTGTCCTAACAGGACATAACATTTTCTCTGTACCACACTTGTGCTGGGAGGGTGACCKCGTGAGTCATCAGAAGGGGATGAGATGAGGTGATGACACATACAATTTGATATGCAGGGAAATAACCCTAAATCTAAAACCCTAATACTAAATCACATCAGTACTTTGTGCTGTCATAGCTGTGGATATTAACAGGACATCAGGTCTTAAAACCTCTGTCTGTGTGTAACAATGCACTCCTAAATAAATGTTTCCTACAGACTGCTGAAGAAACATAAGCCTTCAAATCTGGCTTGCCTGTCCTTGTWCATTTTTCTCTAGTGCTCTGGCTCTGTTGAGGCTTGAAGTTAATCCAGGAGAAAAGCCAGTCATGCAGGGTTCTGACACTGGTTCAAAAAGCTGTGTACATTCAAACACCTCCCAATGGCCTGATCTACCACCCAGAGCATTTGAAACCTTTGTTTTCACTCTCCTTGTGGGATCAGCACAGACTGAATGGAAAAACACACAGAATCATAGAATCKTTTAGGCTAGAAAAGACCCTTATMATCTTCCAGTCCAACCCTAAAACCAACACTGCTAATTTGGGTTGGAAGGGACCTTCCAGTTCCATTCCCTGCRTTGGGCAGGGAKATCTTCCACTAGACCAGGTTGCTCCAAGAGCCATCCAGCCTGTCCTTGGATGCTGCCAGGGATGGGGCAGCCACAGCTTCTCTGGACAACCTGTGCCAGGGTCTCACCACCCTCACAGGGAAGAATTTCAGCCCAATATCCCTTCTAGCCTTGCTATCTGTCAGTTTGAAGCCATTCCCCCCTGTCCTGTCCCTCCAGGCCCCTGTCCAAAGTCCCTCTCCAGCTCTCTTGCAGCCCCTTTAGGCACTGCCAGGAACTCTGAGGTCTCCCTGGAGCCTTCTCTTCTCCAGGCTGAACACCCCCAGCTCTCCCAGCCTGTCTCCAGAGCAGAGGGGCTCCAGTCCTTGGAGTATCCTTCTGGCCTCCTCTGGACTCATTTTAGCAGCTCCACTCATTTAGCATCCTTCTGATGTTGTGGAC
Organism: Sporophila hypoxantha; assembly: GCA_002167245.1. NCBI lineage: Eukaryota > Metazoa > Chordata > Aves > Passeriformes > Thraupidae > Sporophila > Sporophila hypoxantha. The sequence continues at coordinate 1,719,844 of NDFG01000610.1, read as the reverse complement.
TGCAGAAGTGGAGTGGGGCCTCACCTGAGTGGGGCAGAGGGGCAGAATCCCCTCCCTTGTGTTGCTGGTCATGCTGCTTTTGGTGCAGCCCAGAATACAGTTGACTTTCTGGGCTTATTAGGACTTGAAGAGTTCAGAGCAGAGTCAAGGCTGGGCCCCTTCAAAGCAAACCATTGAGTCTAGAGAGTGAGAGCCATAGCCATGACTATCAGCCTTAGACCAGGTCTCTGTCACTGCTCCTTTGGCTCAGAAAGTGGCATAGAAAGCAGACATGCCCTATTATTAGGAGACAGAGCCTAGAATGACGTGCTTGTGACATGGAAAGCATAGCTCATTGCCTATATTTAAGTAGGATGAATCAAGGCCCTTCTGAAATGTTTACAGTGCCTTTTATTTATGGCTTGAACCGGAAGATAGCAATTATACACATCCCAGATGGAGAAAGATGTTTTATAGAAGGCTTGGTTATACCAGGAACCCTGTTGCTTGCTTTTTCTGTTTGGCTATTTCTTCACTTCTCCTACAGAAGCAGCAGGAAATCTTTAGGGACTGGCTTTTCCAAGAAACTGCACCTCTTTGATCTCTTTTAGTAACAAGACCTGGGCCTGCCCTTTTTCCAGCGGAAACAAYTGACAAACTCAAAGGTTCACAGCCTTATCTGGGTATAAATTGGCACAGTATCTGGACTTCAAAGAAATTCCCCTGATTTACYCTTCTTGCAGACCCCAATCCTCCAGATTTCATGGTAGGTGGGAGCCTGTGCTGCCAGCCTTGGTCAGCAAATTAAAAACATTATTAAATAATTAGTCTAATGTTTATTTCCCCAGGCTGATGTGATTACACTGCTTGTTGCTGCACTGCATTATGCCAGAGACGGCTACAGCAAGGCTGCTCTGCCTTGGTGGTGGATTTCAGTGCCRGTGCTGCTGGGAGTCTTGGATGTGTTTGCTCACAAGAAAAAGTAAAGTTTAATGTTTAGGTGGGGAGACYGAAGAAAAAACCAAATCACTGCAGAACTTCAGAGTGGAAAACCTAAGTGAGCAGTTTCTTCTTTTCTGCCTTCCTCCTTCCTTTTCAAGGACCAAGTTTTACCTTGAKTCTAAGATTCCAAGTGAAAGAAGCCCATGGTTTCCTCCGGAGTGAGGTTATGCTGGTGATTTCTGTTGCCTGGGCTCATTTTACAGCTTTTCCCTTAGCTGGACCCTTTACTGAGACTTTGTCTGAGCAGRTGGTTTTCACTGCACCATCTTGAAGGCCTCTGGAACACATTCACTACTGTGCTCTTAAAGAAGGGTCTGGCAAACAAATCCTTCTGGCCCACATAGATGCCAACTCCCACAGTCCCACTGCCCCAGGAAGCCCGTGCTGGCCATGCTTTATTGCTCACTTACAGTAAAAGGGGTGTATTCCCACCTCTGAGCTTGGAGGGGCCATGCCTTGGAGTCCTTAGACTGATTTCTGGGGTCTCAGTTCCTCAGGTAAGTCTATTTTGGAGCTCTCCAGGAGAAATGATTTATGGAGAGCTCCTTCCTATGACCACTGCCCAGGACCAGGGCCAAATCCTCCAAGCATCTCACGCAAAGCTCAGCTTTCTATTCTCAATTCACTGTACCAGGAGCAGCCCCACAGCTCTCTGTGCTCTTCATCACCTCTGAAGGTGYGAATCACAGGAGGATGGTCTCCTTYGCACATGCCKTTTCAACTCCTATCTTTTTTCCCCTGCAAAAACTGTGTTTATAATCTTAAATCTCAATTCCTTCCATGAAAGTATACCTTCAACCTCCTTGGTGGGCACTGGAGGACAAAGTCTTGGTTCATTCTTCRCTCTATGAACAACTTCTGGTCAGTTTGTAAGAAAGAATGGGATTATTGATACATCTTTTTAGATATATTTTAGGTGAGGCCCTGAAAAATGCAGTTTCAGATGTAGTTCTGCTAGGGATGGGTTCTCAAATGTTGAAACCATTCTTTCAAGAAGGTCATGCTGTCATAACAAACAATTCACCAAAATAGAAACAATATCCTGGGAATCTGGACATCAGAGTGGAAAGTCAGCTTCCTGGCAGATATTTGTAAAGTGCTTTGAAGATGTGAAGAATGACACTGTGGRTAAGAAGTATTTGTTCCCTTTTTTTGTACCATGGTGATGCTGAGCTTAAGGGGTTTTTTCAGTGTATAATACAACAAAAGCAGCATCTACTCCACACTTGGGGATTTTATAAAAAAAAAGAACACAAACCAACCCTGCCCCAACACCTCCCCCACTTATAGAAGAAAATCTCTGTGACATTTCTGCTATCAGCAGAAACATAAACAGTTCTGGTTTATGTATAGGTTTTTCCATAGTTCTCACTACTGTAGTATCTGAATGACTCTACAAATATTTAATAGCTACAATAATGTGAAAGAGTGAAGTAGTGTTGTTTATATTTTGCCCAGAGGGAACTGAAGCACAGAATTAATTAAGCAACACAAAGTGAAACAGCAGATTGCTGATCTATTGAATCTCAGCTTATTGGAAGAAAGGAAACCCCCCCCCCCCCCAAAAACAAACAAAKAAAAAAAAAAACCAAAAAAACCCACCAACAAACAAATAAACCAACAAACCCCCTCCCAAAAAACAAAAAACCAAAACAAACAAACAAACAAAAACAAAAAACCCCAAGTGCTTTAATCCAGAAACCATTTAGTGTAGTTTTTTTGGCCTGAGTTGTACAACCCAGATAAGATTGTCTCAAAGGGTCCAGGTAACCCCAAAATCTTGGAAATTATGAATTTTCTCTAATTCTTMTGTGTTTGGGTATAAATCATTCTGATCATGTACAATCCCCCCAAGAAAGGTTTTTGTGAGTTGGGAGTGGGTGTTTGTGTCTATTTCATGTTTCAGCTGTGTCATGTTCTCCATGGGCAGGAGAGACATCCTCCAAACGCTCATCTGAGAAGGGGTTAGAGAGAGAACATTATAAATGACTCCACAGCAAGAAAAAGGTGAGTTAGAGCTCACCAGCTTTACAGGAACCAAAGGAATCAARCAAGAGCTGCAGCTCATTAGGAAGCTGTGTTTTATATTTCCTTGTGTTTGTAGTACTCCTGGCATTTCAAAAAGTGAGATGCACCTTTTACACTGTGAATGATTTATCCTCTGGAGAGGTGAGTATCACACTATTAATTTTTGGCACCAGTGGAGTGTGATAGCAGAGTCTGGCTGCAGAGGAGACACCATCTGATCCTCAGCCATGGCTCAGCCCAATTAGCCATCCAGAAAGCAGATTTGGGGTTGGTTTATGCTCTTCACCTCTGATGTGACCTCCAGCTATTCTGAAACAGTCCTCCCACAGCAAAAGCTTTGCTTTCCTTAGCTTGTATGTCTCAAATAATCCAACTGTCTATTAGACTTCATATTAGGTTGGGGACAGTCATGGCCTGGAATCTGCTGAGGTTCATGAGAAGGCCCTTGAGGGGATGGGTGGGTCAGTGCTCCCCAAGTCCTAACGCAACCCATGCCTCTGCTCTGGGGTAACTGCTACCTCACAAAGTTCAAAGAGTAGTCCTGGTGCAGAAAAATGTCATCAGACCCTTGACATGGCTGTAATTGAGCAGGTTAAGGGGATCCAAGCCAAGCTTCATACTGCTGAAGTGCTTCCTGGGACTATGGTGAGTAAAGCTTATTGCTGCCAAACTCAGAAGGGAGACATCCATACCATACACACCAAAGAGAGGATGGGAATGATAAATTTCCCTGTGTACCTATAAATAAGCTTCACGCCAAATGCCAAAAAGGGTTGGGTTTTTTTCTTTTTTTTCTTTTTTTTTTTTGCTTTGGACTATTTAGCTAGAAAAAGACTAACAATAAATTAACCTGTCAAGATACCTTGAACGAGCTTTACCAGCTCTACTTAGGTAGCAGGGGGTTTTATGAAGAACAGAGAGGGAAGCAGCTTTCTTTCCCTGTGTTGCCCTGTTTGCTGTCTGTTAACATGGAGGCTGTTGCCAGAAGCATTCATGTTTTCACCTGTTATTCAGTCTCTGGGAAGGAGATTAGGCTGACCATAAATWGGTGTCTCATAACAAGCTCCTCCCAGCTGTTCCACATAGGAGCATGGATGAGAAGAGGCAGAGAAATAGTTTTATATATGACTGAGTAGTTGTTCAGTTCTTTTCTTGTTTGCCTTTCTGTGACTTTTGAGAAGTTTAGGAAGACTAAAGCAAGATACTTARTTTGTTTTAATCCCACCTAGCAGGCAAACTATTTTCTTGATCTGTAAGTCAGACATGGTAGGAGGACCTTAAYTGCTGGAGCAACCCACACAATGTGTTTCTTTCCAAACTTAAGGAATGGTTATAACTGAACTCTTTCCAGAGGCTCTATTAAGAAATTACCCAGCTCCCTGCCTGCCAGTAAGGGCTTTCTTTGAGACTTGCCTGGAAGGCTGCTGTTCATTGTGGCAATAAAGGAGGTGAAGTTTCTTCTAATGCATGAGAAGAATAGATTGATTGTTTGGAGAAATTGTGGCTCTCCCATACCTGAAAGTGTTCAGGGCCAGGTTTGATGGGGCTTGGAGCAATTTGATCTAAGGAAGGTGTCCCTGCCCATGGCAGGGGGATTGGAACAAAATGATTTTTAAAAGTCCCTTGCAATCTGAACCTTTCTTTCATTCTACGGTTAAGTCCTGGGAAGGACAGAAAAGCATGATTAAAAAGTGCTGTGCCTCTGCTTCAGTTTGTTACTTTGCTGTGGAATTGTCCTTGTTCCAGTACCTGCTCACCCAGCCAGATGATGCAAGCAGAGAGGAGTTTGCTCCCACTCCCCTGCTCCAGTCAGTCACTGCTTACCAATGCCAGAGGCAGGGAAATGCAGTAGAGGGCCTGGCAGGTATCACATAGCCTGATATTTCTAGTAACTAAAGGAAACTGCCAAAAATATGAGTTGTATTCCATTACACAACAAATTTTGTAGAAGGAGTGGCTGAGGGATTAAAGACAAAGGCAGTAAAGACTATTTTATGTAGATTAACACAAACAACTCCTTTTTCCTCAAAGAGAAGTTGTCTCTGAAACACCCTTTAGCACTCAGTAAAGAAATGTTGGGTTCATACATAATGAGTTCTATGAAATGTCAGTTYAACACTCAGCTGCAACTAAAAAATATTCAGGAAAAGCTATTATGGGAAAAAAGCTATATATTACCTGGGAAGGGATAGAGAAATACAGGATGATGTCACTTAAGAAACCACAGAGTATACAAGTTCTTGAAAGGTCTTTTGCACTCTGAATTTACCCCTCATCAAAGATATTAGCAGAATTAGAAAAGATTTTAAAGGATCTGAATGAAGAATTTTATTTTCAGAAACGTATGAAAAGATTATGATTGTCCAATCTCATAAGAGATTGCATGAGACAGACACAATAAATATCTCTACAAAACAGGGTACTCAGGGTCATAGAGAATAATCACACATTGTTTCTAGTAATCACAGAATTTGGGTCATCAAATGATTTTATTGGGCAGTAGGTGTATAAAAATYTCAAGATTCACAAGGTTTGGAGTCTAGTTATGGACACTCTTGTCAGCAGGTATTATGAGCACCGAGTATTTATACAGATCCTAAAGACCACTGTTTAACTAAGGGAAGAAAAATTCTTAAGAGCATTCTGACATTCATATTCGTACACAAATGTATAACCTGGGGGTTCACAAGTCCCCAAGCCACAACTCTGTAGGCACAAAGGAGTTATTGGGGCAATATCACTGCCCACTGGTGTTGTTTGTGTGCTTCTTTCCCACCCTTCCACCCCAAAAGGGACGGGGAAAGGYAACAGACCTGCTCTGATTCAACACAGTCATCCTCAAGCCCTTAACCTGCATGTAAAAAGTTTGGAAAGGTCTCAAGCCACCTCCAAGTCAGCAGAATCAGTTGCTCAGTGACCCAAACCTTTGCTTTCTTTCAGCATGTTGAGCCCTTGCCAAATCAACTACTTTCCAGGAAGGTGGAAGACCTGGAGTAACCCAAGGCACCCCTTCAGTAAGGTCGGCATGAGGAGCTCATATCTCAGCAAGCAAGAGAGACCAGGGCAGGTTTTCATCCTGTCTCTTATACACATCTAGATGTGTATAAGAGACAGCGGAGCTCATATCTCAGCAAGCAAGAGAGACCAGGGCAGGTTTTCATCTTTGTTGTAGAGGAACAGCATCTCAGAGCTAGTTAAGCAGTCTGGCCAAAAGTTTTGCGAGGTGGGACAGTGCAGGAAGGAGTTGGATGCCCATTTCTCATGTTTTGATCTCATGCCTTTCTTCCTACAAGTCTATGATACATCTGTGATGCTCTGCAAGAAATTAATWTCAATTCTACACTAAAATAAAACCAGCAGTGTCTTAACAATGAGGATTCAGACAGGAAATGCCTATTCATTGACCTTTCAATCCACTTGCATGTGAAACCAAGAGCAGACAGCAAAACCAATTCAACTTCAATCCCTCTTACTCTATGTCATCACTGGCCATTGTCCTCTTGCTCTAAGTTAATATTCATCTCTGCTACCCTGGAGATTTCTGGCTGTTTACATATTGAAATATTATCCCTTTCATCCCTTGTGGTGGCTTAATGTCTCATTCCCTCTTGGCTTCCCTCCATTTCTGATTCAAAATTTCTCTYTGTGGGACCATTTCAAATGAGAAACAGCTCTGATCAAGGCAACTGCTGCAGCTTTCATTTCTATAGATGATGACTGAAGCTTCAGCTTTTGATTGTGGTTGATTTTTGTTCTCCACCCCAGTGCTTGGAACACTGATACGGAATTTTTAGTCTGCAAAGTTCTCAGCATATTGGTCCTATTAGGAGCTCATCTGTGACTGATGGCATCTCTGGAAAGGGCTCTTCTCCCACCCACTCCATTTAATTCCTGTTCTTGACTTCTGTTAACATGCCCTTGGTTTGCCCTGAGCAAATGACCGGGATCAGCATTGCACCCACCCTTGTGTGGGAACAGGCTACTCTCTGTCCTTTGGGATCTCCCCCAGCTCCACCCTTTCTCCTTTTATATCTTCCAGTCATCTCAGGAGCCACCAAATGATGATATTTTTCTGTGGTTTGAGAATGTTAGTGATGGCTCACCCAAAATGCTCATCATAGTGTGTGTGAAAGTTGCTGTTAGGAAGAAAACTCCTACTGCTACTGGCTTCAGATCCTCAAACAGAGTGAAAGCTTCAAGGCAAGTAAAGACCCAAAACTTACATCCAGAAAGCTCTCAGGGCAAGAATACTTAAAAATCTGAAGGAGACACATGAGAGACAGGGGAGTTATGCAGTTATGTCCTTCCCAAAACACCTCTGATTGTTCTGACTGCTCTCTAAGGCTTGTGGCATTTGCATACAGACTCCTGACTGACAACATCCTAGAATCATAGAATAGTTTGGTGGGTGGTCATCTACTCCAATCCCCCTGCCATGGACAAGGATACCTTCTACTAGACCAGTTTGTTCAGAGCCTTGTCCTGCCTGGCCTAGAATACTTCCAGGGACGAGGCATTTGCCACCTCACTGGGCAATCTGTGCCAATYTTTCATCATGCTCACAAGTAAAAAATGTTTTCCTTACATCTAGTCTAAATCGACCCTCTTCTGATTTAAAATCATTATCCCTTGCTTTATTTGAACAGATCCTATCATAAAGTTTGCCCTCATCTTTCTTATAAGTCCCCTTTAGGCTCTGGTTTGAGTTCTCCCTGGAGCCTTCTCTWCTCCTGGCTGAATATCTCCAGCTSTCCCAGCCTGTCTCCAGAGCAGAGGYGCTCCAGCRCTCAYAGCATRTCTGTGGCRTCCTCTGGATTCACTTCAGCAGCTTCACGTRCTTCTGATGTTGGGGACCACAGGGCTGGAGGAGCTCTGCAGGTGGGGTCTCACCTGAGTGGGGCAGAGGGGCACAATCCCATCCCTCGAGTTGATGGTCACCCTTCCAGTGCTCCAGCCCAGGGCATGGCTGACTGTTTGGTCTTCAGTCACACTTTGCTGTCACCTCCAGCCTTTCATKCTCTTCTACCTCCCACCTTCCTCAACAGGGTTGGTCTCAGTCATCAGCTGCATTAGCAACAGATGCAGGTTGGACTCCAGCAGCCGCTACAAACACTGAGTAAGCATTTGATAAGAGATTTACTTTTCCCATGTACACCAGACAAAGGAGGTGTATCTTCACTTGATGTACCTCCACTTTACAGATGATGTGCTGAGCAGGTTTAAGAGGCACAAGGGCACCCAAATACTATGGAAATCAATAGGATCTGGGCAAGTGTGTCCTTCAGAGGACTTCAGGTTCTACTTTTAAAATAATTTGGTGGCTGTTGTAGAATATGCCTTTTTTTACCCCTGGTCACATGACGAAATCCTCAGATCTGCAGGGTGCAAGGTGCTGCCTTCCTTGAGACCATATATAGAGAGAAGAGATCTCCAAAGTTGGGGAAACAAAGACCTTTCACTAGCTAGGTCGGAAAATTGATATATGCTTTAAACACCTCTAGCTAAGACATGACCCTCCTGCTTTAGCACCAGCCTTTTTATCCTTGCTGCTAGATTCCATTGCCCAAAATTTCTGTTCAGAGAATATTTCCCATCCCATGACAGTAAGGATCTTGACAACGTGTCCCAGGAAAAAGTGAGAAAAGCCATGGATACGTCAGGGTATCAAACCAAGTCTCTTCCTTATATCCAGTGGAGCAAGAATGATARCTTGGGTCACTTGGGTGAAGAAGTAACTATCCATCCATGAGCATTGCCACCTGGCTGTCCCTTGTGTAGGGTGTACCAGCTCAAGGCTCAGAGCTTCCCTGTAGAATCAGGTAGCAGAAGGTATCATCCTAAGACTTGTCTTTAGGGCTTTGATGTAAAGTCTAATCAAAGCCTTGGCTGGAAGGTATGAACATGTTAGTGCCAACTAGCAGGAATGTAATATCCTTGGGTCTAGACAGTAGTTGAGTACCATTTCTGTGTGTCACGTCCATCACAGCAGTGACAGACAATTACTAATGCATTTAGTCCAGATCTGGCAAAGCATTTTAACCAAAACCACAGATTACTCCYTGGCAGAGCTGAGACCAAAATCTGACCCTTTSACCTCCAGRRGAGTYCTTCAACCACATGAACACATTTGTRGTGCTATTTWCTCTCCCTMTTCATGAACGTTTCTGTATTTCTTACACCTAATTTGCCCCTACTCATGAGGAAAAAACTATCCCCTTTCAAATACAAATTGCAATGAATAAAAAACGTATTCATTGTCCTCAAACCCTTTCCAAGTCTCTGTAGAACATGTCCTTTGGGTGTTTATTAATTACAAAGGTTGTGAGACAGGAATTGTAAGTACACTAAATGACACACATACATATAGTCTCATAGAATGTTCTAGAAGCCTTCTGGCCAATCACTGGCTATTATCTGCARGGCCACTTCCAATTGGTCCCAGAGTCTTTTGCYAGTCCTTTGCTCCTCACCATAAGCTGCCTGGATYTCATCAGTTGTGGCTTCTTGTTTCTTGAGGGCCAATGTTGGTTGTCTGTGGTGTGGCAGTGTCGCCAGTCTCCAGCCCATCCCCTCCAGGACAAGCTCCTTCACAACCTTGGCTCTGAGGGCCTGCAGGATGGCTGAGAACTTGTTGTGGGTGGTTAGGGACCAGCAGATTCCCTAAATTAAGCAAGTGTTGGTCATGGGAGGTCCACAGATTGAAGGAAGCTCAAGCAAAACAGGGAGAAACACAGAGGTCTGCAGAACCTGAACATTTTGGATAGTGAAATTAACATCCAAAACTGGAGCCTGAATTTTATGGGCTCTTTACTACCTTGATCCTTTAGATAGTACAAAGTTATAAAGAGCCACAGTATTTGGTATTCAATCTAAATACTTTCTATCAGTCCTACAGATATTAACACAAGTTCTTGCCACTGCCCTGGTGGCTGCCAATGCATTCAGAGCTGCATTTTCTGCATCTCCATGAGGAACAAGCATTGTGATAGCCTTTTCTATGACTTCCCATGAGGTGCTTTTCAAGTCCCTCCTTCCCTCAAGGGTTAAACTAACTGCAACAAAGATAAGCTACCAGTGGGGACAGATTCATGGCTCTGCAGAAATAGAGATTTTGAAGCACAATATGTGCATGCTGCTGCTTCATGTCCTTGCAGGCTTCTGTCTTGGGGACTCCCAATCTATAACCTACTTGCCCAAACCTGTTTGCTGTGGCAATTCCAAGCACCTTTTGCTTTCTCTCAGAAGAAAAACTCCTCATAAGTGCTGTTTCATATGCTCTCCCTGCTCCCTGTCCTTGCTCTCTGCAACTCTTGGTATTTTCCATCTGTGCTATTTCAGCCACTTTGCCCTGTGTCTTTCCAGCTGGGTGGGGCTAAGCTATAAAGGGGATCTGACCATCTTCCCCCGTTCCTTGGCACAGAGCCTTGGGCTATACACAGCTTGGCTAAATCATTCCATGCATTCCTTTCACTCTGTAGTAAGAGCATAATTCATTGCAAAGGTCTTTTTCACCATGCCCTCCTGTGACAGGAAATTACTGTTTTGCAGCTGCCTTGACTCACAGATCTTGGGATGAGCTTATCTCAAGCATCTTGTGTGCAGAAAGATTCCATGGCAGCATGGAATAATAAACAAATAATGGAAGTGTGTGCAACGTGCAAGCACCATGAAAATGCTTTATGTTCCTAAACAGACATTTCTACCCAGATCTTTCTCCTYGTGCCATTTTCCAGTTAGAAATACGTGGTTTCACCCAACTGCTCAAGTGTCAGAATTTTATGAAACATGACTCAGTTACCATTTGGCAGACCACGACCCAGCTCTGCCTTTTCCACTGCTGACTCGGATGAACCCATGGTTTCTGACAAGGCAGACATGATGACATTGCATTAAAGCCATGTCCCACTCAAAGGATAAGGACTAGCCACAGTTTTAGCTTTCCCCTACAGAAACCTGAGAAGTAATACAAACTCACACAAACTTCATGATGCCAACTGTCTTTGAAAGAGGGTCTCAGGATTAAGAGGGACATTTGCCTGATCTCTGAAGCCTTTTGCAGGCATCAAAAGTCACAACTCCTTTACTAAAGGTGTTTGTCCTAAGGACAGAGGCCTAGCCTTAGGGTGGGGGCCATGGGGAACCCTATTTCTGTCTCCAGTGCATAGCTGTTGGCACTAAATATTCATACTTTGTGCTCGTGTCTTCTCAGAAAAGCATTGGAATCCATCAACTCCATACTGCAGCCCCAGAAGATCTTCTACTTTGTGGTGGCCAGGACATGTGTCTGTCTTTGGGTGCTCARGGGGTGTCCTGGAAGGGACTGTGCYTGTGAGATTTCCTGGGCAGTGCTGGAAGACTGCGTGAAGTGGAGGGTGAAAAATTATAGAGCTGGCTCATTCCTAAAGATAGATTAGCTTTTCTTTACTTGGGATGATCAGGGAGGAGGAACTGGGACTTATTTCGGAAGATAAATAATAGGACTACATTGACAATCCCCATTTCCTGCAATCAGAGAGAAATGTATGGGACAAAGTAGCTAGAGTTTTCCAAGTGTTTTCACACCTAGTGAAAAGTTTTATCTTCCAGAAGCCTTTCCATGCCCAAAGCCCATCCAAGTCCCTTATTACTGCTAATTTTCAAACCCAGGCTGGATATCCAAAGTCCAAYGTGGCTAAAGTTTCCAGGATCCATCCACAGTCTGGTTGTTTCACCCATCCTGGAAAAGAAAGAGAATASCCAAAATCTGTGTGATGATTTGCACTGAGAAGTTATATCATTCAGCATCTGGAATCATGGTGAGCATGGGACCCTTCTGAGAGTCTCACATCTCCTTCCTAGAAGATGGCCATGTTTGCTTATTCACTTGCACACCAAATTTTTCTTGTGTTCAGAGTGGTAACTGAACATGTTGTGAAGTGAGTGCACATCATCTCTGTGGTCTACAGGGCTTGTTTACTGGGAACTTGGAAAGGTCAGTACAACAGCATGCCTTTTTGTTTCTCTGTATTTCCAGCTTCAGACCTCTAGTTACACATTTGGCTTARGCTATGGACAGCTGCTGGATTGCAGCTTCTGGAATTCTTGGTCGGGGTGATAGGGCACTGCTTTTCTTCACAGGGTCTTATAACTGGAGAAATGACTTCTCAGGAGAGCTTTGCCATTGTACATTGGATGTGCTGGAMGGTTCCCACAGGATGCCCAGAGGAAATGGCTTTTCTCCAGCACAGTGYGAAATGTGACCTTGCAATCTGTGCTGTGGGTGATGACCTCGTTAGGAAAAGGGCACTGGGATTTTCAATGAGAAGCTCAAGCCAGGGYAGAATATTTTATATACTTTTTGATCATTTGCTCTAGAGTTTGTAGATTACATCTTGTTCAAAGTATTCATTTTTAGTTAGCACAGAGCTTAAATTCCATCTGAAGTGCAGGGGATTTAGCATGGGCCTCTCTGCTTGGACAAATCTGGAACACTTAACACGTACTCAGTGTTCTGGTGACTTCAATGAGAAAAAACTTCTGGGGGTCTGCTCAAGTGTTGACTAATGAATTACAATRATACCAATCCAGAAGCTTTTTCCTRAACTCAAATCTGAGTCAGATTTCTTGTTGCTGGCTCTGTCTCCATTTCTTTACTAATGTACTCYTTGAGGTCTATAAAGTGCTCAGAATACTAAGAATTCAAAGATTCTTGTCTGAAGATAGCACTACCTCAGATTTTGCTTCAATGATGCATGAAAAACATAATAATTAATATTAGACAACAAACCTCCTTGCTGATACGAAGCAATTCAGAAAAAAAAAAGGTGACCTGTGAAGACACTTGACCYCTGCTTAGTTTTCTAGGCCTTGTCCCAGTGACAGTGCCTGTGTTTGAGGGAAATGGCACTTCAGGTAGTGCAGGATCTCTATTTATGGAATCATAAAGTCACAGAATCATAGAATAGTTTGGGTAGGAAGAAACCTTAAAGATTATCCAGTTCCAATGCCCTGCCACAGGCAGYGACACCTTCCACTAGACAAGGTTGCTCCAAGCCCTGATCAGCCTGGCCTTGAACACTTCAGGGATGYGGCAGGCCCAGCTCCTCTGGGCAACCTGTGCCAGGAACTCACACATTAAGGTGCAATTTAGTTAGTTAAGGAGCTGATGCCCATGTAAGAGGCTGCTCTTGTGAGGTCTGATGCTGCTTACAAGGAAGAAGGCAGATGCCTACAWTCTGCTCTCCAGTCTGTAGCATAAACACGCGACTTGCATTTTGCATCAGCACATCTCAAAACACCTGGGGGGAAAAATCCCTTTCATCCATCATCTTCAGGAGAGCAGGCCATGATCAAACACTCAAAGAGAATCCCAAGGGCACCTGGCAGCAGAGAACATGATACCCAGCACCCAGTGGTGAGCACAACCCACCTGGCTACCTTGGTCTGAGGTTCTGCACACACAMAAGCAGGAGCATCCATCTGCCCACCAGGCCAGGACTGTGGTCAAAAGGCATAAAATGATTATATTTCATTAAATGCAAATGAGATTTTTAAGACTGAAAAAAGASCAGGTCAGGATGACCTGGAAGCCAGGAAGATAGCATCTTCTCACAGTGTCTTCTTCAGCATCCAASTTTTTCTGAGTTTTTCCATCTAGGCTGTATGCAATTTTGCATATTCTTTCAGTTACACATACTCATGCTATGGGTCCTCCCAACCATGCCCAACAGATACAATATTTTCAACATCTCGATGCTTCCYTTATTACAACCTCCTCTACTCTCATTTTGAAAAGTGCAAAAAAAGGACTTTTAGGAAATAGTTTTAAATATATTTAACCATCTCTCCTAACTTTATATACCAACATAGACTTCTTTTTTTTTTRCTTTAGCTCATAATAAAAAATCAGATCAGGTTTCCTTACCTCAGACCTCTTTATGCTTATCCTACCTTTTTTGAGTCTACAAGTTTGTATTTCACCTACAGTTGATGTATGTGCCTATTAGATGTATTTGCCTAACAGATCTCTTAGAGGTCTATTTCCTAGGTCTCCAAGAGAATCATACATGGACCTGGATGGAATGTTTCAGTTCCTGGCTATGTCCTTGTTGGGAAATTTTTCTCTGTACTTCCGTTCCCACACAGTATGCAGAAGAATAAATCTTCTTTGCCCACAATTTTTAACTACTTGCTCTAGTTATGCCATTTAGTCCATATTTGTAGAACATTTCACATAGCCCTGATCAGAGATGAAGTCATCAGACACTACCAGAACCTTCGCAAAAATAACACTTTTAGGGAAATAAATTCTATTATCAATGACAAATTCCCAATGGAATTAGTTATTTGGTTGCAGATATGCCTTCAGAAATACTGAAAGTATGTAGGTTATGGTAGATAAACTATAATAAATATTGGACTCCTATTTTTGCAATCGTATAGGSCTGGAGCAGGGAACATCAAACTCCAGAGGGTCTTTGTTATGAAGCTCAATGAAGGAAATCAAGATTCCCTGAGCAGCAGAAGAAGGTATTGCCAGCAGGACACTGGACACTCTATAGATGTGTGAGTCCTCTTAATACCCTCTCCAAATCTTAAATAGGAACAGTTAGCAATTCTGAACATGGGGATATTTTGGGAGTTATGTGTATTTGTACTTCATTTACTTACATAATTTTTTCCCACTTATAATCTGATCAGCTTCATGTTCCAGGAAAAAAAAAAAAAAAACAACAAAGCTCCGGTGCAAACAATTACTGCCCTAACAGACAATATTGGTTTCATTTACTCCCTTACAACACAGACAAGTTGGGAAAGAAGTTTTAGTCATGGATTGGTGCTGCAAGAAGGGAAATTCCTGGGGAGTGAATTAGCACAGCAATATCCCAACTTTTTTTCCTTCCTTCCTTTTTTTTTTTTTTAATGAACACTCTACAAGTCAGCATCAACTAAACTTTTTAATGATTTGTCATCATTTTATTCTGATCAGCACTTCACATGGAGTGATMCTCATCTACATGGACTTAGCTTGTYTTGACTTTACCTTTTTGGTATCACGATGAGGTGACTTTTTGACAGAAACAGAAAAAAGAACAAATTTCACACCACCACCACCACCAGGCCCCCTAACTTTGGTGGGTACTGGTAGGACATGATTCAAAACCTCATGATGGAGTTATCACCTTGCAGCCAGGCAGGTTCCTGACTCACGTGAGAGTTTGATTTAATAATTATAGAATGGTTAGGGTTGGAAGGGACCTCAAAGATCATCTCATTCCAACCCCCTGCCATGGGAAGGGACACCTTCCACTAGACCTGTCCAACTTCAAACCCTGTCCAACCTGGCCTTGAACATTTCCAGGGATGGGGCAGCCACAGCTTCTCTGGGCAGCCTGTGCCAGGGCCTCACCACCCTCACAGCCAAGAATTTCTTCCAATTTAAATCCACTCTCAGTTTCAAGCCATCTCCCCAAGCCCCTTCCCCTTGCCCAGCTCAAAAGTCCATCTCCACCCTTCTTGTAGGCTCTCTCCAGGYTTTACCCTCAGTTAATCCACATTTTTATCTATCAGTTTGACAGAGAAATTTGGCRAGTATAAATAGTGCTATCAAGTCTTGGTATGTCCTATTCTGTAGAAGAAAGGCTTTAAATGGTTCAGAAAGAAGGTCCTGGGAAACACTATAGAAAACAAGTTATCAGTACTGAACTGCAGATAGTCCAATGCCTGAAATTTGATCATAATCTCTGTATCTGCTGCTCAAAAATATAAGCACAGCAGAATAGATAATCTGGGGAAACCTGAGAACATGTTTATTYAAGGCAACATGGAAAATGTGGCTTCTTAAATGTCTCTCCATTCCCGTTTGAAATTATTAGGGCGGAAACAGCTTCAAACTGACAGAGGGCAGGAATAGATTGGATATTTGAAAGATATTCTTGGCTGTGAGGGTGGTGAGGCCCTGGCACAGGTTGCCCAGAGAAGCTGTGACTGCCCCATGCCTGGAAGTGTTCAATGCCAGGCTGATTGGGGCTTGGAGCAACCTGGTCTAGTGGAAGGTGTCCCTGCCCATGGCAGGGGGGTAAACTGGATGAGCTTTAAAGTCCCTTCTGCCCCAAACCCTTCTATGCTTCTATGAAATCGGAGTTCAAATAGCACTAGAACCTCTTAGATGTAGTACTCAACAGCTTCATATTTCATCCTTCTGGCTTCTTAAGCACTACTACAAATAAACTTATAAATAACTTTGTCTAACACATTCCAAACTGCTTTTGACCACCCCAGGGCCTTGACAGTGAAACCACCAGTTGTGAGGTGTAAGTTACTTCCTGCATTCAAAGACATCAACCAATACTTTCCCAGTGGGAAGYTGGGCCCATTTTAAAGAAGGGGAAACAGAGGCATTGGCAAGGTTGGGATCAGTCTGACCAAAAGCATCCTTTGGCTGGAGTCACTCCAGACTCTCCTCGTAATCCAAGGGGTGGGATTCACCTTCCTGGGAAGGCAGTGTCTAAGAGAAATCAGATGAACCACAGCAAGAAAGTGCCTTCTCTCTACTGACTGTAAGGGCAGTCATGGATGACTTAATCAGGTTTAGACATCAACACAAATATCTAAAGTCATGTGTGAGGAATCACGTCTTCTGTGGCTTGCCCAGGACCTGAGAGCCATTCAGCAATTGCAGCAAAGTCAGATCTTCTTTAAAATAATAAAATGAAATGAAATGAAATGAAATGAAATGAAATGAAATAAAATAAAATAAAATAAAATAAAATAAAATAAAATAAAATAAAATAAAATAAAATAAAATAAAATAAAATAAAATAACTTGAAAAAGATCCAACTGGTAATCTGGTCTGAGGTCCCATGACTTTAATCTGATTCAGACCCTGTTATTTATCATATTTACATCTCTGTAGCAATAGGAAATAAATATATTGTGGACTGCAGGAAACACAGCAACTTTCTGCTGCAATAATGTTGCCAGTCCCAGTGAAGACTCTGGGGGACCTGTGTGGAACCAGGCTTTGTGTCTGATGCATGCAGGTGATGCAARTGACACACCATGAGTGGAAAACCTGACCCCAAGTATCCTGCAGTGTATATTTTGTATTACTTTTTGTTCCTTAAATTACTGCAGCACTTCTGAGTTCAAAAGAACAARGGGGAAGAAGGACTGCTCCTCCAGCTTCCTCCTGGAAAAGGAATAGGAATCTGACAAATATCCCATGGATCTGAGACTTGACACGAACGAAATCTGCTCCAGAGACAGAACCCAAKCACCACCTGGTCCTACTCTTCCTGTGAGCTGTGGGTTTTAGGAGAAAGTCAGTGGTAAGAAGAGGGAATTTTCATCTGGAAATGGTCCAACACAGGCATGTATTCAGTGGTCTCATGGCATTTCAACAATGGTCAGGTGCCTCCAAGAAAAGTCATGACCCAGATGACACCTCTCCAGGGCACCTTGCACTTGCAAAACACTGCTTGGAGCTGTACAGGTTTCTTTAGCTCAGACACTGCTTTTTTTTCTTTCCGTGGGGATATTTCCAGCAGACATGGCATGGAGAGCTGTYAGAGATGAGGAATTTTGCAATGTCTCTAGACTGAAACCACCAGAAACCTTGAAATGGCAGAAGGGTGCCTTGGACTGAAATAAGGTGGAAAAGACCCAACAAGGAGATTTTTCCTCATCCTGGCTGAGCTCTGCTCTTTMCTGGGGTGGCTCTGGCTAGATTCAGAGCAGAATGGGGTGGGATGTTCAAGTGTTACTTGTTTCCTTACGATAAATTTCTAAGGAATCAATACCAGCCTCTACATTCTCGGCACATAAGAGAGTTAATGAACTTTGTTACTGTTGGTTACTTTCCTGGAGGTGCCTTTGCCACAACACTTTGATCACTTTTGTGATCTAATTCCTTGGGAAACCTACGTTTCCCTGCAAAGGATCACAACTACCATGTACATCTTTCACAATCCCCTGAAGCATTTGGTTTACTTTAGAGTTCAGTTTAGTTTGTTTTTAGTTTAGAGACACAGTTTTACTGAGTTAAATTTGCAGGCATATGAGTCAAAACTGGGTTCCTACAGCCATGTTTAGGTGTTCTGAGAAATGTGATCTCATTCAGAGAAATGTCAAGAAGCTTTCTGTGGCCATGGAGAGCAGAGGTGCTCAGCACCTTTGAAATACTGTCAGCCTTGAAGAGTCTAAATATAGGTTWTAAGGTCTAATTTGAGATCATGGTTTAAAAATAAAGAAAATTCTGRGGCTTTTCTTTCCTTGAATATCTACAGAATAGAAAAATTCTAGTGCAATATACTGTCATATACTTGTAATCTTGATTATTTCACTTACCAAGAAACTGCTTTTCAGTAGACTTAAGATTTTTGTTCAAAATAAGTTTGYTATCATATCTATGTTGTCCCATTTCATTTTGGGGAAATTTAATTTTAAATTACTTTAAATCACTGTTTTAAATATCTATCCTGAATAAAGTCCTATGAATCCCTTCAAGACACAAAGTATGAGGACTTTTGTTTTTGTATAATAGAACAAGAATAAAAGAGTTGTACAAATATATGCACATGCCTTATGTCAGGTTTCAAAATCAGAGAACCCAATTTTGGTAAGATGACATCTGATAAACTTCCACTGAATGACATGCATTTGCATTTTTAATTTAGTTAAACATTCTTTCCTGTATTTTTGTTGGGAAATACTCAGAAGAGCYATGTGATGATCTGAGATTAGGAAAAAACCCTCAAGAATCTCTCAAACTTCACCCCTTATCTCAGTAGCAACATGTGGCAGGAGAATGTTGTACCAGGGATGTCACCCAGAGACTTGTCCAGCACACTGACTGTGATCCAGGGCCATTATTTCATGTGAYCACTGGGATGGAGCCAGGAGAAGGGTGAGGAGTGCCAAGAAGGATTSCAGAGCCCTGGGTGCAGTAGTAAGAGATTTGTGACTGCAGATAGTTTTTTACCTGGATGCTCCTGGTCAAAGGGAAGTGGTTTGAAAAGTGCAGTTGAAGCTGGGCAGCTCACAAATCCTTACAGGACTAGTGCCACAGGCAGGCAGGGATTCAGGTATTTAGAATATGGGACTTGCTTTGAAAAATCTGCTCTGCTGGGGACTGATGGGGTCCTTCTGTCAGAGAAGGGAAAGAGCAATTTTGGTGATAAGTTGGCCAACCTGGTGAGGAGGGCTGTAACCTGAAGCTGCTGGGGAAAGTGAACCTCAATCCCTCCCACTCCTACCAGTTTGATGCCAAGGCCAGCAACAGATGCCCAGAGCCTGGAGAGGGATCACAGGTCAGCAGAAGAGCACCTGAAGAGCAGCACAAAGCTGCTCCAGCCACTAAGGCAGCTTAAATACCTCGGTGCAGATGCAGCATGGGGAACACAAGKGGAGACATGCACACACATGGAGCAATGGAAAATTATCAGGACCATGGGGATGTGGTGGGATGGCTGCCATGCCTGGAGTGTTGAAACGCCTGTCTCTTATACACATCTAGATGTGTATAAGAGACAGAAGCACAGGTGGGATGGCTGCCATGCCTGGAGTGTCGGAATGGTGGGATACAGATCTTTAGGAAGCACAGGTGGGATGGCTGCCATGCCTGGAGTGTTGGAATGGTGGGATACAGATCTTTAGGAAGCACAGACAGCAGTGGGTCTTGTCAGTGGCCAGCTGCACTGCATGGAGCTCTGCCTGGGGATGGATGAGGATGTGCTCATGGATCAGGATCAAAGGAGAGAAAGGGACAGGTGACATTGCAGTGGGGCTCTGCTACAGGCCCCCTGAGCAGGAAGAACAAGTGGGTATGATCATCTATAGACAGGAGTAGCCACACATTCAAGCAGGGCATTGGAACTGGATGYTCTTTAAGGCTTCTTGCAACCCAAATCATTCTATGACTCCATTATTTTGTATTTAGCTGAAGATGTAGGTTTTGAACTCCAGMCCATGCTTTTTCTCTATTGGACCAACAAATCAAAAGAAAGGTAGCTAACTTACCAGTTATTTATTGAAATCCCATTAAAATTATTCAACAGACATTTATTTCTCCCCAGTTATTCTCTTGTATGGTCCTGTTGTCAGTTGGGAAGGAGAAAAAAAATTATATCTGATGTATAAATTTAATTAGCTCATTTTAGGATCAGCTATAGAATTTAACTATTTTTTTATAAAAAATAAATAGGACTTCTATTGCAGGTAAGAGTTTTCAAAAGATACCTGCTGAGTTTCCGAGCATTTGTATTATCTTCAGTATGATGACATGTTGTCTGAGATATTTTAAGTCAAATTAAGACATGATTTACAATTRACATCACTTTTTCCAAATAACCATGGAAAGTCCCCAGCTGTGAAGGTTTCACCAAAAAAAAGTGATGAAATGATATTTGGCAAAAAACCCTACAGACTATTTAAAAAATTAAACTCAAAAGAAAAGTGGGGAGGGGGGGGGGAAATGTGTGGTTTAAAATGATTAACCAGCTTACATTGTCCCCTCCCTGTAATTCTGCAGTCTTGCTGCACGATCAGCTGCATCCTTAAAAGAAACCTTGCTTGGTAACAGAGTCATGTGTACAGTGGGACCCACCACAGCCACGATGACACATGCTGGGCCTCATCCAGAGTGGCCTGGAGGGGATGGAAAGGCTGTGCTTGCCCCCCAGGCATCCTAGGGTGCACAGCACATTGCGGAGCAGCCATCACTCACAAGGGCTGGGGAATTCAGCTCCCATCTCTGCTCTTCCCACCCACACCACGCTGAGCCAAAGCTGCTGCTCATCATCTCCAAGGCACCTGGTGTCCTTTCCTGGTGCCCAGCAGCTCCCAGCTCCTCAGAGCTAACCCCAGCAGAGCTCCTAAGTTTGTGCCAAGTGCAGACATGTGTAGCATGATATGCTGTGACTGAGCACATAACTGGATCAGATGATGTGTCCTGAGGCTCCCTCCCATCCCTTCCCCTCAAGAATGACCTGCACCCAGGCATTATCCCAAAACACTGTTGGCACCCCCTATCCATCCCCATGAGATAAGAATATATGGTATTATCAGAGTTGGGATCAAACCAAGCATTGCATCAAGCCCTGCAGATTGAAGAGTCTTTACTCCAACAGCCATACAAATCTCACCTACCTCCAAGGAATTATAGAGGCAGAAAAACAGCAAGCAACAAACTGAGCTGTAACTAGCTGAATYTGAAGTATGAAAAAAATGTCCTTAAAAGAGAAAAAGCAGGCAAAAATGTTGTGGCAGGTTGTTGCAACAAGTGTGTCTTGCCTTGCTTTGAGCAACAAGTGTGTCTGGCCTTGCTTTGAGCAACAAGTGTGTCTGGCCTTGCTTTGAGCAATCTTTAAGTTGAAATTGTCAATGGTTTTCTTAGGTGACTTGCTCTCTCCTGGCCTTGTGGTGGTAGCACACCCTGGGAAAATGTGCTAAGAAGGAATGATTTTATTTTCATTATTCCAAAGACTTGCACAAYGTGATTTATCTTGACAGCAACAAATTCTTAGGAGGAAACTACCACTCACTGATGCATCCTACTGCAGACACATCCCAGATGTCCAGTCCCCTCACAGTTTGAATAGCAGAAGGCATCTCCTAGGCAGAAGAATTCATGCTCAAGGCTTCAAAATCCCTTACAGATTTTGGCAATGAAGAGTTTAGGTATTTGTTGCTTTCAGGCCTGTAAATRTGTGAGCTTCATAAGCAGTTAATTTTGTGTGATGCTGCAATATTGCACCTTATCCCCTTTTTTGTGAAGGAGACCCTGCTTCTACTGCACACAGGAATGAGATGTTCTCACAACAGGTTTGCAAGCAAATACTGATAAAAGTAATTAAAATGAAAGTGCTTTGAGGATGCAAAGGTCYCMAGGTAGGAGTGAGAGCMGGAGACAACATCAGGCTAGGTCYGAGGAAATGAAGAAATGGAAGCAGTCTGTGCAATGGAGACCTTGCTGCTGGAGGAAACATTGCATCATATCTCCAAGTGGCATCACTTGTGGTGGCAGGAGCAGGTCTGGGGGACTTTTTACCCTCCAGATCTGCTGGCAGGGGGATTGTGGTGACTGAGACCAGCCTAGACTCACACAYAACTCTACCCACGCACAGAGGCAGAAGTGGGTTTTCAAGTATGTCTTGCTCTTCTCAGAAATTACTATCACAAATTAGGGGAAGATAATTTGAAATCYTTCTAAACCTTCTTAGGCCACACGTCCTCCATAGCTAATTACAGCTGAGACAATTCTGAAAACATCTGGGCTACCAAAACCCGTGTCTGTCACACAATACGTGTGGATTTTGCTTCAGAACATACAGCCCAACACTGGGCTCAGACAAATGAGTTCAGGGCTCATTTGAGCAGCAAAGAACTTCTACCTTTTTTACCGTTATTATGCAAAATTAAGCTTAGAAGCTGTCTCAAAAAATCTACTAGAAAATCACATCAGTAGGATTAGGATTTCAGAKTTGGTGACTTTTGCTAACTTTCAGCCCAGCCTCTGTCAAATCCTTGCTCTGRCACTTCATCCCTTCTGCCAGGCTTCAGGGCAGCGTTGCTCACCCACCACCCAATATCAAAATAGTCAYCTGGGCAGTGCAGTGAGTGGTGCCATGGGTGTCACGAGTGTCATGGGTGAAGTGACACCTAATGTTAGGAAAATTAATCCACAAACATCAGAGGTTTATGTCAAAAAAAAAAAAGGAGACAGAGGAGTCCTGTAACTTTATGCAAATAAAGGGAGAGCCCACGGGGCATTCCCCTGGGATCTCTTGAATTTTTGGAGGACACAGCCTCCTTTTTATCCTAATTTCCTGGGCACATTTCCCTCTCTTTCCACATTGGCTAAGGTACTTGAGAGGTACAGACTCCCCGATATGCCTGATCCTGAAGATTTCCCTCTAATGTATAACCCTCCTTTTTCATTTTTAATTCCTATGAAATTTAGGGTTTTTCCCCATTGTTTCTTTCATCTCTCAATGTCTAATTTCATTTATCAGCAAACCTAAAGTTTATTTGTAAAAGCAAAAATCTTTTTCCATTCATCAATCAGTGGAATCCTTCCCATTGTTTCTTTTATCTCCCAGCGCTAATTTTATCTACCAGCACACCCACAGCTTGTTTGTAAAGAAAAATCTGCCATTCCTCTCAGAACACATCCTGGCAGTGCTGCTTGGCTCAGTTATGATCACACTCCTCCATCACTGCCCAGCTCCACTGACCTGCACAAGAAGGGAATGGGGTGGGACTGGACTCCAGATGTTGCTGCAAGGACAATTGCACAACCTCCAGACAGAAATATCCCACATTTGAATGATCACTCAAACACGTTGAGGATCTACACGTGTGCAAGGTGGGGACATCTCCTGGGTGTGCCTTAGAGGTTGTTTTTGGGTACTGGCTCATTAACAGCCTGGGAACCACCACYAGAGGTGATACTGATGCCTGAAAGAACTTACAAATGAAACAACACACTTTGGAGATAACATTAGTCTGGGAGGTAACATAAAGACTGGTCTTTACTGGAGGCCTCCAAGAGCCAGATATGGAAAATGCCTAAATGCCCAAATGCCCACTCTGACACAGGGTGAATACAGTTTTATAAGTTTAGCAAATWAGCATAATTGACAAAAAATCASCAATTAGGAYCACAAGTAGRGAGGCAATTCCTCCCTGGTTCAGCCCCTTTCTAAATCCTTCCTCCTCAGATGGGAACTAAGCTTTSTTTAGGAAAATGTGTCTCAAAGAGCTGATTTCAACCTTGGTTCCCAGCAATAACCAAGGTAGGACAGGAACTTTTTACCCCCAGGGCTTGGAGACCTGGAATGTGTTTTGTCTTTCTGCCTAAGGGAAAGGTAGGGAGAAGCTACAAACACAGTAGGCTACAGAGCTGCAAATATATGTCTAAAGAATATAGGGAATATATAAAAGCAAAAATAATTCTGGCAACATTTCCACCATGGGCCTCAGCAGCTCAGCAGCCAGCCAAGGCACTCAGCTGCAGTGCAGGACAAGGGCATCAGCAGCTGTGTGGGTAGAGCTACAAATTTGTGTCACCCACCTGCCCCCCAAAAATGTTGTTTTGATGTYTTTTGAGGCAGTCAAATCTCTCTGGGCCCCCGGTGATCGTCCTTCTTGTCCTTACAGGGAATTGAAGGGGAGCTTATATGCTGAAATTCTTCCCAGTGAGGGTGYTGAGGCCCTGGCACAAGCTGTCCAGTGAAGCTGTGGCTATTCCACTCCTGGAAGTGCTCAAGGCCAGGCTGAATGGGGCTTGGAGCAACCTGGTGTCCCTGCCCATGGCAGAGGGGTTGGACTAGATGGTCTTTAATGTCTTTTCCAACACAAACCATTCTATGYTTRMYTGAAATTCAACATTTTGCATAKAGCRCTGGAGTCAGGAGTGACTTTGAYAAAGGACAAAGAAAAATGTGTTGACCAGCAACCAACCCCTATGCATTATTCCCATAAGATTTGTCTTTTAGATTAAAAGACTGAGACATTTACAAATCACCATGTAGGCTTCCCGATAAATAATTTTTAGGTGGAAATTCCCCAGCTATTCCAGGCCAAAAACAAACACTGCAAGAGAGAGAAAAGAAGCTCCTAAGACTTTACAAAGGTGAGATAGGACTAAAGGGCTGGAGAGAAGAAGCCAGTGCCTTATGTAATGGGGCACACAGATACCTTTGTTATTTGCTGAGAGATGCATGCAGCATTTATAAGGAAGAAAGCAAATGAAATGGTGCTAAGAAAAGAGACAGGTCAAGAGTAATCTTTTGTGCAAAGGCAGTCAGCAGCTTTGGTCTGTATTGTGGAGTGGGAGGCAGTTAGGCACAGAATTCAGTAAGWACCCAATGCCCAATGTTTAATGGCCACAACAATGCTGTGTTGTTCACAGTTCCTGCATATGCTGGGAAAGAAAACTCCAGGATAACTGAGATTTTGGTAAATGCCAATGAACCTTGCATTGTGCTGGTTTCCTGGGGCAGCAGAGGAAGGAACCAATCTGCTCAGTCATTAGTAGTTATTTCTATCCACACATCCACAGTGGATAACYTGCAGGACAGGGCAATATTGATTGCATTTCTTACAGACTGAGTCAGGAGGACTAATAACTCCAGCAGTTGCCCTTGATGCTTCACCACATTTACTTCAGGAAAAACTTTGAGTTCCATGGACTGTACTGGTGTGAATCTGGGAAAAAAAAGGGAAAGATCAAGCACTGGTCTCAAAAAAAAGACCTAAAGCACTGAGATTGGACATGAAATAGAAATATTCATCATAGAATAACAATGGTTTGGCTTGGAASGGACCTAAAAGATCTTTGGTTCTAAACTCCCTGCCATGGGCAGGGACTCCTCCCACTAGACCAGGTTGCTCCAAGSCCCACCCAYCCTGCCCTTGAACAATCCCAGGSATGGGGCAGCCYCAGCTTCTCTGGGCAGCCTGTGCCAGGGCCTCACCACCCTCACAGCCAAAAATTTCTGCCCAATATCCCATCTAACCCTGCCCTCTGTCAGGGTGAAGCCARTCCCCCTTATCCTGTCCCTYGAGACCCTTGTCCAAAGTCTCTCTCCAGCTCTCCTGGAGCCCCTTTAGGCTCTGGCAGGGGCACTGAGGTCTRCCTAAAGCCTTCTCTGCTCCAGGCTGAACACCCTCAGCTCTCCCAGCCTGCTTCCAGAGCAGAGGAGCTCCAGTCCTTGGAGCATCCTTGTGGCCTCCTCTGGACTCACTTTGCATGGCTACTTACCAAATCATTGGGCAAATTACACTGGTGTGCAGGGATAAAGGTATGATACACCACTGACTGTCTCCCTGTGCTGCTTAACAAGAACCCTGAATCAAWTTTTTCCCCATTTATGTCATGGAAGTGGAGCCAGCATTTCCTGACTGARCTAATACACTGATTAATATAGTCAACAGTCACATCTTACATATCTCACAACCCACTTATTCCACTCAGCCTGAGCAGAAATTAATTTCCCCCCTCAAAAAAAAGGCCAATGACTTTTATTATTATTTAATTTCACACTCTATTTAGCCTTTKAATTTCTATGTGTGAGTCAATCCCCTCCAGTTGTGAATCTTAGCTAGTTCCCTAGCAAAGCAGCTTTTGTCCTGCCCAGCATTTCTTTGGGAGCACTACACTAAGGGAGCAATCATCTTGCCATTATTCTTCAGCACCTTTGCCTTCACTCTGAATGTTAATGCAAACCAGAGGTGCCAGCTGGGGTGTTTTGTAGACTGAAGACCCTGAGCAAATTCTCTTCACTTACTGTAAAACGGGAAAGAACATAAACTTGGTATCATCACATAGACATCATCACAGATATTGTGAGTCCTCTTTGGGACATTATGTGTTTTGGATAAAGAAACCCATTCCCTTAGTTTGGGTGGGATTCAAGGGTGGTGTGAGAGATGAGAGCAGATTATGCATGAAAGAAATTATGGAGTTTATAAGATTTAGCTTAGGAGAGAGTTTTGTGTCCTATATTGAAGTTAATCCCATAAGATATAAATAAAGGAAATTTTAAAAGGTCGGAGGGGTGGGTTGCACTTGGTCACATCTGAGCTGGACCAAGAAACACAGTTTGGGTTTAAATAAACAGCTTAAAACTGTGGAGAGAGTCAGACACTGCAGCTCTGAGGTCCTGGCTGTGAGCTCAATGCCACCCTCTTTTGCTGTCAGACAGACTCAGTGGTGCCTTTAGGTAGACATTAACTTAGACATCTGCCAACCCTGTTGTGAAACCCAATAACTGGCTTCAGAGCCACATATTCCCTACAAGCGCAGTTTTTGTTAAATCACTGTGCAAATTATASATGGGCTGAACCCTAGGGAGGATTTTTAAGGTTCATTACTTTATTAGTTCTGTTTATCTTTCTGTTCTATGGTGACAGCTGAAGTAATCCCAGACTTAAGGAATAAACRCACCTGTGTGATCTTCACCTGTGTTTAGTTACAGACAACGAGGTACAATCCTTTCCACAATCACAGCCTTGTCAGGGGAGTCATACACCATGCATTGTGCTGGAAACAACATTTAGTGCCCATTTGGTGCCCAGTGAAGCTGGTGGAATCTTAAAAACGTTGGCGGCAAATAAGGAAAAGAGCTCTTTATTTTTAGTTCTGCCAAAATCTCAGCTGAAGGTTTGTCAAGAGGTCACCAGTCCACCTTTCATTACAAACTTGCTGACTCTGAACTTATGTTGTTTGTTTGATTTTCTTAAGTGTCTGATAATCCATATAAAAGAGTGAAACAGAGTGTTACTGAACAAGTTTCAACTTTGCAAAGAGAAGCAATAGAAAAACAAAACAAACAAAACCCCCTCKATAAATCTGCAGTTAAAATGTTGCATCTGAGCAGACTGCTGGCATCAGTTTCTGCTCTGGGCTGAAACCTTGTCCATCCCCCAGTGAGCCTTTGAGCCAAAGTAGTTTTTGGCCAAGCACAGMTTCTTCAGGAAGGTCAAGCCCTTAACCTCCAGTCCTCCTTTTGCTGGCAGCCTGGAGCCTGAATATTTTGGGACAGATGTTCAGSTCTGTGGATCACTTAAAAAACAGGGGGACCTGTTTGCCTTTCTTGGAGTTAGTCTGAAAGCTATTATTCAAAGCCCTTTTCTCTTCATGATGGATTTTTCATTTTAGTTTTATATCAAAAGATCTGTTACCTATTTATGTTCTGCTAGTGGAAGAAACAACAAATAATTTTTCTCCTCAAAACAAACCAAACAAAACCAAACCAAAAACAAAAATAAAAAAAAAAAAAACACAACCAAACTAAAAGAAAAGAAAAGAAAACAAAAACCCAAACAAAAAAAAAAAAAAAAAAAAAAAACCACCAGTGGTACTGTATGGGACACTTAAGAAAAAAGCATGTCATGTAACAACCACAAAATATTCAAAGTATTCAAAGCAAGTGAAAAGTCTCATAACCTTCATCCAGGAGACACTGGCTAACAATRTGTGCTACACAACTTGGCCTTCCACCCAGCTGCTGTCCTGTGCAGGTTGTGTGGGTGCACCAAGATAGTGCTTCCAATAATCTCCCTGGGGACAAAGAGCAGAAGAATTTACATCCTGAATGAAGCAAGGATCCAACAGAAGATTATACTTCCAAGTGTAAGTTAGTTAATGCCTGGATGCCCAAGCTTGCTACCAAAATCCATGCCTGGAAAAGAGTGTGGAAGGAAATGGGATTTTTGGCAGAAGGTCACTTATTTTYTGCATCCTGAAATGGTTGGAGTGTGAGATGGGCATCAGGAAACAGCAAAACTGCAGGAACAGCAGAATTTCTTGCTCCTAATGRGTGTAGGAAGGAGACCAAGTTGCACCCCTTCCTCTGCTCTTCCTGTGCTGGTTTCCTCAGCGAGAAAACCTGCATGGATGTGTGAGGAAGGAGCCAAAGTGCCTTCCAGCAGGGCTCTGGTTGAGATGGCTGTCCCCAGGTTTAGACACTTTGGAAGGCAATCAGCTCAGATGAAGTAAGGGATGTAGCTTTCATTTCCTATTAAGTTTCTGAAATAAATGTACACCCTCAGTTTTTCAAGAAGATCAGATTAATTTGCAAGAGGTTTTTGGTTTCTRTCTAGAACCTGGGTAGCCATCTTCCAGCTGGCCTGTACCCAACACATCTGTGTCTCACTCAGGTTTTGGGTCCTGTTCCTGCTCAGACCAATGACCACTGTTCTACCAGAGGGCTGCTGGGGTGACACCAGGGATGTTGGGATTGCTTGGTCCTTGGGAATACAGTCTGGGAGCATCTTGGAGTACCCAGCTGAGTGCTCAAGCTATCCATGCATGGAACCAGCAGTGCCTGAGAGGGCAGACGCTGCTCCCACCTCTGCCATGGCACACGAGGCAGAAGCAGCAGCTTCCCAAGAGATGAGGGGGCTCACAGTGCATTACAAGGTCAGGCTCAGGGCCTCTGCCCACAGCCTGCCTGCCTGCCCAAGCACAGGAGCACAGAGCCCTCTCCCAGCCAGACCCAGCAGAGAAGAACACTGACACATCCTGGAATTAACAAGGTTAATCCTAGAATTAACAGGGTCAAAAGGAGAGCTGAGGAAGGGCCTGACTCCCGTTCTGGTATAGGAGATTCAGTTGGGAGGAAGGGAAGAYTTCCAGATTCCTGATCTCTTCACAAATGTTCTGCTATTTTCTCATGGTGCTTTGTCTGTATTCCCTTCAGCAGTCACAACACAACACAGACTTTCCCACCCCAAAATAAGGTAAGAATTTCTGGTAACTTTTGCCTGGAAATGTGGCTGAAGTAGCTATGGACAATTGATAACAACATAGACACAAAGCAGACTCACTGTCCTGGTATTATTTGGCAAGAATTGTCGAGGAACTCAATCTAAACTGCTGCAAGGAGGGTGAGATGGGAAGGAAGCCTGAACACGTCACAGAGAAATTTATATCACAGGCTACGCTTCACACGTGATGTTTTTTCCCCCACCTACTCACACAGTAGGTTTGTGACTTTAATCTGTTTATTTTTAGTAGGAAGTGTAAGTCAGTAAATACTCTGAGCTGGATGATATTTTAGGCAGAGAGGCTTGATTGTATTAGTGTGCTAGTTGTTGTTATGTTTCTGGGTATTATTGATTTTGGACTCGCTCCCACACACTCCCACACTCCAGGTGAATGGGTTGTTTGGCTACAATCACAAACACTCCCTGCTACTACTGTACAAACTGCTCACGGTGGGGGTTTCCACACATCCTCCTCCTCTTCTCTGCTAAAAAATTGGAGCCATTGGAAGCTGCCAAATAGGTCTTTGGAGAGAATTCTCTTGTTTGTCTGCAGGATGAGTGGAGGAGAGACTATGGCCATGCAGGTTGTGAGAAATGATACATCTAAAAAATTTAAAAGGTTTATTAAAATCTTATAAAAAATACAACAGAAGACTGAATAGAGAAAATATTATGATGCCAGGAGCAAAGGATTTTTTTTCCACCATATGATTATCCACACAATAAAGGTTTTGCCTTTTAACCCTTTAGCCCCTCCCAAAGTTCTGTCCARCMACTCCTTCTTTGCTGTCCAGTGGTCTAGTTCACTTCCTTAAATCTGGATTGGAGGTCAGYTGCTGCCATAGTAACAAGCCAACCCTCCCAAATGTCCCAAACCCAGGTCACCTCCTGATAATAGCACAGGGGGAGGTAAAACAGAACTATAAATCTATAAAACTTCTCTTAACATTTATGCATGATATTTGCCTTTTAATTGTGAGACTCAACCATCACATTACTCATCTATCACACAGGTTGCCCCTACACTACACTGGCAAAAGGCAGCCACAAAGATGGTCAAATTGAGATACAGGCTCTGCTGTTGCTCCGCTTTGCTGCAAGAAGTGATAAAATCAGCTATACCAGCATAGAAACTGGTTGTGAACTTCACCCATCTTGCTAAACTACTTGATGACTTACATCTRGCTGCCTCCAACATGTCAGTGAAGYTGCTCAGGMCTCAGGRTGGTAAGGAATAGTCCTTTCACCTGCTGCCTGTGCTGTAAGTCTGCAGTCACTCAAGTAGTTGTGCAAGCACTTGGCCCCAGTTCCACCAGCAGCATGAGATGCCCCAGTCATGCACAGATATCTTCTAGGACATCCTTGCATGGGAACATTTGCTAAAGAAAACTTTATAACCTGGTAAATTTGCARTGAACTTGGAATCTTTACACAGCCCTCTCCTGATTCCCTATGTAATATATGTTATAAAATAATTKYTGCTAAAGGAAATTAAAAGCCACAGCATTTTGTGTACTAAAGCCAGTGTRGYACAARAAGCAGTAACAGGTTAAGTGATAAGGATGGAGATTCAAACACCAGGAGGACACTCTCCAGGATTTATATTTCAAGGGATTTTTTTGTCTGACAAGACCCCAGCAGGAGGCATTTGATAGGCATCATCAATAAGATAATGTTAGACACCAGAAGTTTATCCCAGATGATTTTCTCCTGACAGGATTTCAGCAATTATTCACCAGTTCCGAGAAACGTGGCAGCAAGAAAGAAAAAACCTACAATAATATGCTAAAATATGCTAAAGAAGGGCCCCTTCCAGAGCCCAAAAGCCTGTATAAAACAAACCCCCTAGAAATGACATTTGGAGACCCCCAGGGACTTTGGTGTGATAGAGGCCAAATCCTGGATTTCCCCAACTCTGATCACCTGGCTCAGAGTCAAATTGCTTGTGGCTTTTTCRAAATTTATACTTTGATTATTTAATAAATTTCCCTAATTATTAAATTGGAGTATTAATTTATAACACCTATTTCATTCTGACTTCCTGAGCRAAAAGCTCTTTAGGTAAATACCAGACTTTTATAAACGCTCAGGTTCAATTCCAGACAATTTACACGGTTTGGGTAACATCAGCAAATAAAACACAGTATAAATAATGGAAAAACCAAAGTGCAAATAGATAAACAAATTACAAGTTCTTTTAAAATTATTTGATTTTGATTAAAACTAAGAATAAAATGATCCCAGGGCTGTATTTTTCCTTATTCAGTCTTTTGTTGTATTAAGGTTTAARAAACYTTTGAAATTTTAAAAGTGAARYTRGTTTCTCACYCTGCAGTTGCTAAATATTATTCCAGGTTTCATAATACTGTGTGCTTTAAGGCCAACATATAAAACAGCAGCTGCTGTTAGAGGAGTTTGCTTTTCTACTAATAATCAAATTTTGGCTTGTGAAAGGCTGTTGCTTTTCTACCCTCATTTTTTTCCTGGAAATTGTTGCACCAAGCGCAGGCATTAAAAAAAAAAAAAAAACAAGGGGAAAAAAAAAAGCTGTCTTCCTGAATTTTTTAAATAGYTCTCTTTATTTTGTCTTTAATCCCCCCAGCTCCCCGTTCATCAATTGCTGGTAGCTCTCTTCTGTTATGTTGGTGCTGCTGGAGACAGCTCATTCTCTCTGCATTTATATTGCTAAACCAGGAGATTTCTCAGATCCTATGCCCAGCTAGGAACAGAGCAAAAAGCAGTTTAAAATATTAAAAAATTAATGGAATTGAAGCTCATYAGCAGTTTTGACCAGTGTAGCTCTACTACCATGAGCATGGACTGGTTGATGTACAGTTCTTTTGAACCCAGCTAAATAATTTTAACCTAATCCTGTAAATTACTTTATCTTGTYTCAGAACTACAACCATGTTCTGCACAAGATACAACCATGACTGCATGGTTGTATCTTGTGCAGTCATAGCTATGACTTCTGTGGATTTTTAGTCTAACTCATAAACCTGGATTTGAATTAAATAATAAAGGTTATAGACAGATAATCAGAGAATCTCTCTATATATAAATAACATATAATCCAATAGCAAAAGAAGGCTAAATTGAGCACAGCTTCCTCTGAGAAGCAGATAGTGAGGGGAAGGCCCTGGAAGAGGATTTTAGTTGGGTCTTATTCTTCAGGAATCACCAGGAACATTGCAGGGAAGGGAGGAATTGTGCTAGAAGAGAGTGATTTACCAATTAAAAGCTGCTAGCTGGGGATAGAAGTTGCAGGGCCCTGTAGAGAACTGCTGAGTGAGGATGTGCAGCAGCTTGAGATGTTGAACTGGCCCAAGGAAAGACACAGTGGTTGGTTAATTACATGAGGAGGGTTGGAGACCAGAGAAAAGARTCTAGAAGATGCATTTTTCTATTTCTGTACTATTAATTTTGCCCCAAGTGCCAGCAGTATCCAAGGAACTCAACCAAAAATGGATTTTATCTTTACACTACCCTGTGGAGAAGGTAGATGGCCAAAGGCTTGGAGAGCCAAGGCAGAGAGCAAAGCAAGCGATTTATTAGCCTGGGACACAGAAATTCTGGTGATGTGAGCCCTTGTTAAGCCTCTTCACCACAAAAGCATGCTTTCCCCAAAGGAGGGAACTTTTTTTTTTGAAAAAAGCCTGAGGATAAGGAAAACACTAATCATAGAGTCATTAAGGTTGGAAAAAACCCTCTACGTTTATCGAGTACTCATTAAATCAGCACCACTGTGTTSACCACTAAACCATGTCCCCAGCTGCCATGTCATGGAGAAGTGTCACACACAAAAAACCACAACCACATGGTTATTATAACATTTTTCCACTGGAAAAAGAAATCCATTATTATAAATGTGCCAAGCTGAAGCAGAGCTCACATTGCATCGTGCTGTTGGGTCTGCTCATGAGAGACAGTAGTGGGATGGGTCCTGATGAAAGGCAAGATATTGGTCCACTACAGCCATTCATGTGGGCTTTTTTCCATTGGCTACATGAAAAGGAATCCTGCATACTTCTCAACTTGGAAGCCACAGCTGGTCCACCTGTATTTCCCACCATCTGAACAGTTTGGTGAAGTTAACACATTTCCCCCAAAATAACAACGCTCCCCTGTGGCTTTTAGATTGGCAGTTCAGTACTGATATAAAACTGGCCGTTGCTAGGTGATGTTCCCATCATTCAGATACAGCATTGGCTTCCTTGCTTCAGCACAAGAGTTTTGTGCTTAGAAGTTCTATTACAAAAGTTCACCTGTAAAAGCAGAATATGGGAAAAGCGTGTTCAGCAGAATGAGAAATTAAATGCAGAAGCATAATTATTTTTGTTCAATCGACACACAGAATTATAGAATGGTTTGGGTTGGAAGGGACCTTAAAGATCATCTACTTCCACCCTATAGTGAAGAATTCATTCTCATAATGAAAAATTAATATTTATGGTGTCATGGTACATGGCATAACCAAATTAAGTAATTTGGGGATTTTCTGGTATTAACTTGATTTTTTTGAGCTATTTCTTTTGTCAAAAGATCAGGAAGAAGACCAGCCTGCCACCACACTCAAACTGCAACATAAAAACTGATTAAGTATTGTTCTTCACAGGAAACCATTTATAGAATGATGAAGTTTGGGCTGTTCTGGCTTAGCTTTGCTGTGACACATCTGCATGGGGTTGTTTACACTCCTGGAAAACAAGASAGAGCTTACAGCATGGCTGGAGAAYCCTGGCTACATTCCTAAAGAMCTTCATGCAGGTGGCATCCAATAAAGGCACCTGACCCTTTGATTTGTCTTTTACGTCAATAATTGTATGTTTTTGAGGGGGACAGAGTGAAATCATATGTTGAATTTAWAACTCACCTACGTTTTCCTGCCAGKAAYATCCTTCATCATTCATAACAGAAAAACAGAAACATACAATGTCATGAGCTCATGTTTCAAAAAATAAAGCATCCAATMAAAAGAATCAGTCTTTTCCAAACAGCAGTCTTTCTTCACTTCCATTGTAGTCAAGTTATAGTATTTTGGCAAAACTATTTATTTTTTTCATATGAAACAATGAGTTCTGAGTAGCTGTACGTGAAAGCAAGCAGAAATTGAAGCTGTGGCAGAGAAACCCATGGAAATCCAGGGGAGATCAGGGACAATGGTTTTAAACTAAAAGAGGAGAATTTTAGATTAGAAACTCATTTCCCAGAGAGTGGTGAGGCCCTGGCACAGGTTGCCCAGAGAAGCTGTGGCTGCCCCATCCCTGGAAGCGTTCAAGGCCAGGCTGGATGGGGCMTGGAACAACCTGGTCTAGTGGAAGGTGTTCCCATGGCAGGGAGATTGGAATGAGATTATTTCAAAATCCCTTCCAACCCAAGCCTTTCTATACTTCCATGAAATCCAGAGTATAATTGGATTTAGTTTTGTTGTTTAACCTATCCACGCTACTCATGGCCCTGAGCTACTCTTTGTCCTTAGCTCATTAGAAATTGCAGAGTCCTTGCTTTTCTATTACACAAACAAGCAGTATCCTGAATAGTTCAGAAGGGACTGGTGTTATCTGAATAGCAATAAAACAGTAAATAATAGTAACAGAAAAACTAAATCTGTGTGCTAATATGAGACTGAAAGGAAAAGGAAGCAGGAGTGAGGTAGAGCAGTCCCCCTGGTGACTCCTCTGGTGAGGAGAAGATGGACCAACACAAGGCACCAGCATTAAGAAGAAATTTTTCAAAATGTTTGTGAAAGAACAYGACAAATTTGAATGCCCCACAACAGCAAAATGAGGACATTACAGCCACAAACGAAGAGAAATAAGACTGTAGCCAAGACACTGTGCACAGCATGGAACATGTTATGGACCTCTGTAGCCTGGGTTCCTGCCAGGCCAAACCAGAATATATCTACACTAAGCTCTCCCCAGTTGGAAAAAGTATTTTGGTATCAAGAAATTAAATGCAAAAATTAATACCAAACAACATTTCTGATGATCCTCCAACAGCAGCAATAGTGAGCGTCATTTGAAGTTGCTATTACAAAACACATCTGGCCAAGGGAAGCACAAGACAAGTCTGATGGACAAGTCACACCAGAAAGACACACACCAGAATTTCAGAAGCGAGACTATTCTGTTTCATTGGGCTTCTTGCACTGATTTGGTGGAAACTTGTGAAATATTATGATCAGTAGGATGGGTGGAATATTACAAAAAGAGGGCTCAAATCACAAGACTTTGAATTTTCATAAAAGATCAAGCCAAAAAGTTGAAACATTAGTTAGAAACAGATTCTTAAGTCTGCAAGAGAAACAATCACCATTTTCCATAGGAGTAAAATCCAAGCTGTCCAAGTGCATCCCGGTGTTTCCATTGCCTATTATACTCCAGGGTTCATGAGGGAACTCAAAAAATAATGCAGGAGCTGTCATTGCTTTAAGATGTCATAGGATGCAGCAGCAAATGGGATGCCTGGCAATGGGGAATGTTTTTGTAGTGTGGACTCATTTATTTGTGGAGGACCGTGTAGCACCCTGCCAAAAAAACAGGTGAAGGATGAAAACGGGTTAGCTTCCTCACAGGAGACCCCCCAGGTCTTTGGGGGTCATTGTAATGTCTGTCTTTGCTTTTGTACTGCTTAATTTCATCACATCCAGGACTCTTTACCAATCCCTTGGGAGAGTCGTAATGCTTGCATGGTTGATGTCACCGCATCTCCCAGGGTGTGACTGACAACCTGAAGTTTGCAAGTTTATGTCTGTCACCATGATATTTTCTGAAAAATCACTTTGCCAGGATTTCTTCTCCTGGCTAGACYAGAAGCCTCAGCTTCTCCATGTTTTSCTGCTCTGGAATGTGGTCTGGAGYTTGTTTATCTTGTTTATCCAAACARGTGAATTGTTTTTAATTAATGGCCAATCATAMCCAGCTGTGTCGGACTCTGAGTCAGTCACGAGCTTTCATTATCATTCTTGAAAAAGCCTTCTGATGTATCCTTTCTCTTTCTTTAGTATAGTTTTAGTATACCATTTTTTAATATAATATAATCTAATATAATATCTTAAAAATTAGGATGACTTTTCTACAGTCATCCTAATTAACTAAAGAATTTATCGGCAATTTCCAAGGGGAACTTAATTTAGATTTGACCTAAGAACCTCCATTCCTTACATTACTGCTGTCCTGCTAATCTAGGCTGTAGATTACTGCAATATGACCACAAAGCCCACAAAGGAAAGGACAGAGAAAAAGGGAAATGGAAATCATGAAGTCCTTTGGAAATCACACAAAAGACACCTGTGGAGGGATAGAATGGAAGAGAATAGTGCAGAAGGCAGTCTCACACCTGAGGAGTTGCAGCTGTACTAATCACCAAAGGTTAGGAACAGGCCTGCCCTTAATAGGCCACAGCTGTGTCCAATAAGGAGAGGAGTGCTARAAAAGAGTGGGTTAGCTGGGTGAGGAGAGAGCTGCAGTTTGTTGGCTGTGCTGTGAAGAAGGAGTCAGTGCTGTGAGGATCTGCACATAAGAAATCACCAAGAAGGTARGGAGCTTTTGAAATATGATGACAACAGACATCCTTCCTGCCTGAACCAAGATCAAGAATGTGATTTGTAATGAAAATGAACCTCACTCTCCTAAAAAAGTTGTTGGACAGGAAAAGTGATTTCCAGTAGCTTTAACAATGAAGTTGGGTAATTTAAACTTTTTTCTCCAGGTGTGGAAGGTAAGGAAAAAAGAGGTAATGGGGGGCATAGCCCACCTCAGTCAGGAACTTGGCAATTTTTTGAGTTCTTGTAAGTTTTGCAAACAAGGGTACTGCTACCAAATCAGCCATCTAGGTGTGAACCATGGCTGTGTCTCACCATAACAGGAGCTGCAGCTCTCCGTAGGGGATTTTGGTAGTTCCCCTCCACTTGTCCTGCTGGCATCTGCACACCATTGTTTTCCACATTCCATCTGTATATACTATGTACATCCAAATAAAACAATTTACCAGATCAATTCTTCTACCCAACTTTTGCAATGGGACTGAGCTCTGGGGCCAGAGCTGTTCTTGTGCCATCTGAACCTTGATTGAAAGAATTTTGAGGATCCAGGTTACATTTACCCTCAAGTTTAAAGTTTGCAACCCCTGTTTCTCAACCTGTTTATTTCAGCTCGAGGTTGCTATTTTATTTCCATACATTAACTTTCCATAAAGCACCTAATGAGTGCTCTAATGAGTTTGCTCTAAAGTAATGAGTTTGCTCTAATGACTGCTAACCCTAACCAAAAGTAACCCCAAGCCCTGCAGCACTTTCACAGTGGCTGATCAGATGAGGCAGTTGCTGAATCCATGCCCTACTATCAGTTAAAATGCATAGCAATTATTTATAACACAGCCATTTGATAACAACTATTTGTAGTAAAGCCTAATCCTGTGTTCTCTGTACTTAGCAAGCTCTGCTTTGCAGCATCTTCCTGCATTAAGATGCTTTGGCTGATTTTTGTTATGAATCTGGTTTCCTCAATTCTGTTTATTACAGGAGAACTCATGCATGCCTCAGGACAAACTCGGAGGGGAACACAATCTGCAACCAAGTGAGTATCAGCATCCTCAAGGAATGGCTCTAGCAAGACTCCACCCTGACCAAAGTCCCTGCTTCACAGGGAAGGCAGCCCTCCAGTTCTCAAATTAGTAATTTTGGGCTTGGATGTGTCACATTTACATGGTATATTTGAACAAAAGATGTAAATCAAGAGCTAAAACTGTGCTGTGGTCACCTATAGATCTATATTATATATTTTAATGCAAAAACCAAGGCTGCACAATGCCCAGTAACAGCTATTGCATCRGCCTGTAGATTGATGCAGTTGGAAAATATTTCCAAATATTCAAATCTTTCTCTGGATACTTTCTAGTATTTCATAATATAAAAAAGGTGACATCTGATGACAGTGTTTTGTTAGTAACCTGTGTCTCTGCAGTCCTGAAGTGGCTGCAGGGAGAATTGAACAAGCTGAAGTCTGGAGGGGGAAACAAATACCCCTATTTCTGGGAACACTACAGCTACAACACTTTGTTCTCACTAAATTTGTGCTTCTTCCCTGTGGTTTGTTCTCACGTCATTGTGAACCTCTTCTCAGTATAGTATTTTTATTTCACATCCAAAACAAACCAAGAGAAAAACCAGAAAACACAGCACATGCTAGGAAAGAAGAAAAAATAATGCACAGGTGGTCACTGGAAAAAGTTGTTGAGTTTCCATCATGCTAGGTTTCCAAAAACCCCACAGGACATGGTCCTGAGCAGTCTGACCCTGCTTTGAGCAAGAGGGTTGGACCAAATAATCTCCAGAGCTTCCTGCCAACCTCAGTGAGGTGTGGGCACAAAGAACTGTTCCCAGCTCTTTGCTGTATGCAGGTCTTGGGCAGCATCCTTAACAGTAAAAAAACCTTGTGCAAAGAGACTTCCAGAGCCTTTAGCTGGCTTCTGGTAGAGCCAGACATGAAGGAAGTCACTAAGCACTGGAGATCTATAATCCTCTGGGACAGTTCTGGCTAAGAGCTGTGACAAGCTGATTTTATTTATTTTTTTTTTTTTTTTACCATCAAAGACAATTTCTGAACAATGTTTGTTCTGATGAGGCTCTTACAAGTAAGGATTATCGAAGTTTTAGTAAAAGTGTCATCAAAAAGGATTCTACTGACAGAATTGGCATTCAACTGACAGAATAAGATAATCTTGGTTCCTTCCTTCCAAGCCAACCCATTCTATGGAGTCTAAAACCCATATGTAGTCCACAAGAGATTGGTTGATATGCCTACCACTGTCTGAAGGGTTCATTAATAGCCCAAAAAGCCCATGGTCCTAATCACCCACTCCCAGCTGGGTGACAAGAGTAGCTTTCCTAAATCCATTTAATAATGGCTACAGAAAACAGGATCACCAGGATCACAGAAAATTTCAAAACTGCTACAAACTTTACTGAGCTGGAAAGCTAATGAAAACAGTAAGAAACCTAAAAAAAAAAACCCCAAAAAGCAAACAAAAAAACAACAAAAACCACAAACAAACAAAACCAAACCCAAAACTCCTGGGTTTTTTTTTTTTTGGTTTTTTTTTGGTTTTTTTTTTTGTTTTGTTTTGTTTTGTTTTTTTTGAAGAGGCCAAAGATTGAGCAAAACTAAAATCATAGGAAGTTTTAAATAGGACCAGGTCTGGAGTTATCACAGAATCACAGAATGGTTTGAGCTGGAAAGGACCTTATAAGTCATCCTGTTTCAATCCATTGCTGTGGGGGCAGTCCTGGGCTTCCAAAATGATATAAGARCATTTGAATACTCTTCAGTCCACAGCACTTGAAAACTTCTTAGTATCTTTTCTGTACCAAATAATTCAAAGGCCCTTTTCTCTAGAATTAATGAGCAAGTTCCCAGGTACTGATTTTCCTATTTTAACGCTTAGGCAACTTTTCACCAAAGTACAGTGAAAACACCAGCCCCCAAACCCATCCAAGATGATGAACTATCTCTGCATGCCAGTCGTAGCTCTACACGCCTCAAGGTACCACCAACTTCTCCTTTTTTTCCTCAGTTTAAATCCTTAGCACACTAATGCAATTCTCAATTGCCAGTATTGGAGATACAAGGCCAGTAGATTTCAAACTGCAACATCTGTGCTGATTGCAGAGAAAAGACTGCAAATGATAGAAAATACTCTACCCCTTGTMAATCCCAGTTAATTATCCTCAATCTTACAACTGATTTTTTTTTTCCAAGCTTTTTTTTTTTCCTGTCAGTGTCAAGGCCCTGGCACAGGTTGCCCAGAGAAGCTGTGGCTGCCCRATRCCTGGAAGTGTTCAAGGCCAGGCTGGACAGGACTTGGAYCAACCTAGTAGAAGGTGTCTCTGCCCATGGCTGGAGGGTTGAACTGGACGAGTTCTAAGGTCCATTCCAACCCAAATCATTTGATGATGATACTCTGCCTCTATACCAGACTGAAATGTCCCAACAGCAATTTCTTCTTGCAAAGGAACCRACAAATACACCTAAAGGTACCTCTTCCCTCACTTTCTCTTTGATAAGCTATGTTAAGCTCTAAATTTAACATATCATGTTTCTTTTCTGCTGGAAGAAAACAGATTCAAAAATTCTCAGGACAGACTTTGAGTAGGGGAAAAAACTCAGTCCCYCAGTTTGGATGGAAACCATGCATATGTAAACATTGTTCATGGTTTACTTCAAAACTTAGGGAAAGGAGCCAACCATAGACACACAGGTGCTAAACATACTTTTTTTCCAATACAGGCAAACCCCAAAGCAGTATTTTTCTAGTTCATTATCCTAAYTTATGACCAGTTTTCTCTGGATTCAATGTTGCCAAGCTGAAATCATCTGCCTTTGTGGGGATGAACAACCACCTTCACCTGTGAAATCATTAGACTTCAGGAACAATTTCTGCATTAGAAACAAAAGCATATAGTCTTAATTCAAAATTTTTGATTTTTAGAAGGCTTTAGATAGGTGGTTTTGTTTGTTGGTTTGGTTTTTTTTTTCAAATATCATTGATTTAGTAATTTATTCTGTTCAAAATGTCCTAAGGGCCCTTCTTCTATTTTGCCCTGAAATTTCAAAAGCTCAGGGCTTTGTTTTGTAAGTTGGAGAAATACTGAGACTYAAAATACAGTCACCACAATGGTGTAACCTTTCCAGAAAACATGTAGTCTTCTGTGATTCCCTGCATTTTTAAAGGACACATAAATTCCCCCTAGTTTCAGTACTTCCTCTAACTTCAGTTCACTTTCTTAGCATCCTTTTTTGAAAATTCAGGTGTGTTGCGGCAGCACCAGAGCACGTTCATTTAACTGCTGAATTCAAAGAACTCATTAATGKCATTTCACTTGCTCTGCAATTTATCCACATTTTTCTGATAAGATACAAGCCTATTGCCTGCTACTTCCCAGGACCAAAAATTATCACCACCATACCTACTCCTTCTTCCATTCCAAGAAAGGACATCAAATTCCAGGAATGAGGACACAGCTCATGAGGGACATGGGATATGCAAATATTGTTTTACACACTGATGGTTTATTTTTAGCAGTTTGATGAGATTTATAGGGCTGTGAGAAGTGGATACATGGCTGCAGGGGATGAAGTATCCCAAGGGCAGGTAGGAAAAAAGCTGCACATCTGACAGGCAGGACAAAAGAACAGGCAGTGTTGCCTGGAGTTCATGCAAAGGAGAGAAGGCCAAATGCTCCAAGCACCTTATCTTACTGTCCTTATAAAAATAATGTTAAAAAACCCCCAAAATAATGTTAAAAAACCCTACATTTTAGCTCATCTTGTCTATTTCTTATTTGTAAAGGTATTCATATGATGGAGTGCTGAAACACACAAATTCAATAAAAGAATCTGAAGAAAAACAAGTTGAAATTTGGGAAAGCAGCAAGAGAAGAATGTCAGGAATGAGCACACTGATTACCAAATTTCTTCCTTCTAAATTTCTCACGCCACCTCTAGACATCCCCATCATGTGCTTCAACTTGCCAACCTTAAATCAATCCCTTCTTATAGAAACATGAAAAGTTTTCAGATGTTAAACAATCTGCTGTCTTCAAAGACTGTCAAATAAGCCACTGTAGTTGTCCARACCTTTGCTCCAGTCATCACTAAAGAMGTGATGACTGGAGCAAAGGTATGGACAAAAAAGACTTTTGTTTACAAAAGTCATAAAACATCAGAATAAATTGGACCAGAAGTCAACAATATAGTGAATCCATTAGGTGTTGAATCCACCTTACACTATTTCTTGGTATCTATTTTGGCTGGGGAGAGCATATAACTTCACCTAAAACTGAAACTTTAACTTAGGGCAATGTTCTTAGTCATAAGTGCTTAAGAAAAGTCTTGCTCTCTCTTATACTCTCATGGCCTTCCAGTCCTACATACACCAGGGACACTCAAAGCACTGCACAAGCCCAGGTGACAATGAAAATTTGATACAAGCCAGAAGAACTGTGTGTGTCACCTGCTTTGGACCCGTCACAACTGGGTATGGAAATACAGAGCACTCCTTATGCTGACTTATGCAAAGCACAACAGACTGCCCACTGCCATTAACATCAGTATTAAGCCTCTTTTTGTCATCCTGTAGCAATGTGGAAATTCACAACTTAGAGCATAACTTCTTCARTTTTGTTGATTGCTGTGGTCTCATTAAAACAAGAGTAAAATCTCCTGAATAGTTATCAAAACCTTAACTACCTACAATGACTGGCAGGGTTATGATTTAACTAAAGAAAGGAATGTGGAATATTTCATTTAAACATATTATTCTCTTCAATCCTGAGCACTATGGACATCAGAATCCAAACCAATACTTATTTCAATACAAAGGTAARACAAAAATCATTAGTTTCATAACCCACTATTCCAGTATTCGCATGTCAAATTTATCAGGACATTTCTCCACATTTCTATTCTACATTATTTTAGAACTAACGTTGATGGAAAGAGAAGACAGAAGGAAACAATAAGTATATTAAGATCCCAGTGACTTAGTTTATAAGACAACTGATGTTAGAGAAAACCAAGAGCCCCCTCTAGGGGTTACTGCAAGTTCTAACCTAAGTGGATTCAGAACAGGTTAGATAATGGTTTTTAGGGTCTGTATTTTTCAGTTTGAGTTACTCCAACTGGAATTCAACCTTAACTACGATATCAACAGTAAAATGACATTTTAAAAAGAAAAGACTGASGCAAAAAGCTGTATTAGATTTTGGATGAAATCTACTTACAGTACTTCAGCACCAAAACGTGGGCAGTTAGGCTTATACATTTATATACAATTAAATGATGTCAAAGTCATAAAATGCTTAGTTATTTATAATGAAATCTATACAAAACAGTTAAAAACATGGTTTTATATACATTTTGAAAAAAAAAGTATTGTCTCAATTACCAGAATGTATTAAAACTGGTTCTCTTGTCCCATCTGAACCCAAACCGCTCTCTGTGACTTGTAACTACCACAAAACCCCAATGTATTGCTTCAACAAGCCAAGGCATAAGGCTAATTTTGGAAACCCACCATGGTACACCCATCTAAGCTTTTAAACTCCCCAACTGGTCAATTTTAAAAACAGCATGTAAGAGTAAAATATAGATTTTTAGAAGTCTTAGCTCACTTCTAAATTCTCAAGTTCAACCTGGAAAGATGTTGAACTATTTATCCCCAATTTTGAAAAACTGATTATAGCAAAATGCACCTCCTTCTCCCTGGTTTGTACTAGAATTAATACAACTGCTTGTTTCACAGGAACTTTTTTCAACAACTTGTCTCACTTTAAATTTCATATTTKAATAAATAATCAAAGGTTAACTAGAGTAGATGAGCATTTTGTATGCTTATGGCAGAAAGAAATGCCTCATCTACTATTACCCTACTTCTTGTAAAGCGTGAAAACAAAACTCCACTAGCAAATCCACTTTGCAACCAGATAGCAGTTTTGCTTATTTCCAAACATTCACCAACGAGAATTAAAAAAAAAATATTTTAAGCTTCTGAAAAAAATTTTTAAGTGAGCATGAGTGCAAGAAAGCCAAACAATTTCAAAATTCCTGGGGCTTTTCCAGCACTGTCAGAGACATTTTTTCTCTCACATGCTATTTGAAAATAAAAATATTTATTAAATGTTTTCTTTTTTTAAATGGTGTTTTGCTCAACAGCTAAAAAGACACAGCAAAATAATGATCCCTTTTTACTTAAAGCTGTTTCAGTATCTSGGCAAGGGCTTCAATAGCACAAGCTGTAGAATTCATTACAGATTTTTTTCTCAACAGGAGTACATTCCACTGTCACAGGTTTACTAAATCTTGGTACCTACATCTCTTTTTTTTTTTCCAAAACAATTTTTTTAAGATTCAGCTTTTGCAATACTGTCTTGTTAAAACCTACTGATGCTTCAAGAGTCCAATGAACAATTCTAATAGGCAAAGT
Organism: Sporophila hypoxantha; assembly: GCA_002167245.1. Taxonomy (NCBI): domain Eukaryota; kingdom Metazoa; phylum Chordata; class Aves; order Passeriformes; family Thraupidae; genus Sporophila; species Sporophila hypoxantha. The sequence goes on along the minus strand of NDFG01000610.1, from coordinate 1,675,596 downwards.
GCTCTAAGACATCACAATAGAAGGGCATCTTGGATGCTCAAAWATCCCAAGATATTTTAAAGTACACTCCAGTGTCTCTATTCCTTAGGATTGTTCAAGAGAACTTTGAGAGGGGCTGGGCTCAGTGCCATCCTCAGTGCTGCTGTCCACATCTTGCTCCATTGCTGTCTCCTCATCATCGAGGCGCTGACTGGTGAAGTTGTTGAGCTCCAGGAGCCCGCTGGGTTCCACCACCACATTGGAGCTGGAGTGACAAGGGATGGGATAGTGAGGGATAGTCTGAAAGAAAGAAAATATTTAAGTTTAATGAACAATATTGAAGGGAAAGACATCTGTGCAAGCACAGATTTGTGGAAAAGGGATTATTTGGTTTCCAAGGGCAATTTTCCCTAACTGAGGCTCCAAAGCAAACTTTCACTGGATTGGGTTTTGAAAGGTAAAATTTGAATAATCTTGCTTTCCAGGCCTTTGATCTCCCCTAAAGGTCTGTGACAGCATAACCAATGCCCATCGTCCACCATTCTGCAAACCCAAAGCAGAGATAATATTTTCTTCAGCCTGATCTTTTTTAGACAAGACGTGGTGATAAAAGAACAACCTGAGTTAAAATGACCACAAAGACTATTGAGTCCAACTCCTGGCCCTGAACAGGACAACACCAAYAATCCCACCAGGCAGCGCACTGTCCAGGCACTCCAGGAGGATTATGTTTCTTGTATACAACAGAGTTCAAYCTCTGGCCCTGCTCAGAGCTGCAGCTCAGAGGCTGAGGAAACACAATTGCTATTTATTGCTAAGATTATTATTATTATGGTTATTATGTTATTTATTTTTACTTGTACTTTCATAGGTTAAAAAGCTAAATCTGTGACTTCATACAACTGAAATTCTGGGCATTATCTGACTTTTGAAACAGCTCATAGCATGCCACAATTATAAACAGCACCAATTCTCAAAAGATACAGGTTTGAAGTAAAACAGAAGTCTATCTTTGTCTATATAAGGAGGACTAAAAATGAATACAGAACTGGTAATTGCTACAAAAGAGAAGTTAGCCCCAGTAAAGACTTCACAAAGTATCATGAAAAATTTGAAATCTTTGTACACAAATTGTTTCCCACATCAGAAGRATTTTCACTGTAACACAAGCATGATACATATTAAAAGAATTTCAATCCACACTACTATTTGTGTGAACATATGCCATACCAACTTGTCTACAAAAATTCACATTACACCACTTGGAAGACATATACCCTCCTCAGTTGACACTGTGACAACTTATTACAACATAAACCATCATATTTATGGCAGCAGAATCAACAAAAATATCAAGCATAGCAGTTAGGAAATGATTCAAAGCATTTAGGCTAAAGATCAATAGTAKTTTTATCTCAGAAGTGCTCTTACCCTAAGTGAAGTTAAAAAGTTTTCTTCTGATTTCAAACCTTATTTGCTGAACCTTTCCAGTAAGCAAAGCCCACAATATCATTAATTTTACACTCAGAAGCAACTTTAATAGATAGTATAAAGGATTCTAGAACATAACTCCATACTAAGTGTTGAAGCAGTTTTAAGCATTGCAAATGAAAGTACTTTGTAAAATGGGATGAGTTAGGTTGTTTTCTCAGAAGAAGGAAGACACTCAGTGTAGTACATGATACACAGTACTAGAGAAACTTGAGCCCTATTAAGAAGAATTACACTTCAATGTTGCAATTGATTACAAGCTAAGAGTAGAAACAGAACCAAAACCTGGGGAATAAACCCACGAGTACTCAAACATCATTCAGTGACTATCATCGCATCAGACACGTGTTTGCTGTGCTCAATCTTTGCCTTATTTGCTCAGTCTTCTCTTACCTGGACAACAATTTCTGAAGAGCTCTCTTCAGCTTTCTTTTGTGATATATTCTGAATGTGTATAAACTGGTTTGTTGTAGGTATTCCTCGTGCCTCGAGTTTCCTCTCTGTTAAAGTAGGACCAACAGCAGGAGGACTTGAGCTGGATTCTGTATGTGTCTGTTGCTGGGGGATGGAAGGTGCCGTCATCCCTACTGCAGCCACCCTCGGGCCCTGGGTACAAGGTGACGACTCTGCTTCACTAGCAGCTGTACTAGTGGACGTGGCCTTGTTTGGGGGATCCACTACCGTGTGTTCTATGTTTGCATCAATCTGAGCTTCCACCATAGACACTCTCAATATATCTGCTACTGATGTCTCCGTGGATGCCTGCATGGGAAATAGGCTGGTAACCAGCAATGCCAGTTTGGGCACAGAACTGCCACCTGCTACCTTTGAAACAAAAGGAGGCTCGTGCCCCTCTAAAGTTAGCTCTGTAACAGTGAATCCTTGCATTACAGTTAGATGTTGCACCTGAAAATCAAATTTTTGTTGTGCATATTACAGTTAATATATTTTTTATTGAAATCCTCATCAATATTTCCAAGGAAAGAATGGCACAAACAACATACTTGCTATTAGGAAGACAATTTAAACTCAGTGTTTTAACAAAGGAATTAGCAATGTTAGGGCAACAGTTAATTGAAGCCTGGGGAAAAGCAGCTTTTTAGGCTGCTAGATAAGGATTGTAGCAGTATAATACCACAGCAGCGTAATTTTCCTTTGGAATTTACAGCACCCTGGTATGTTTGCTAGTTTTCACATCTATTCCTGAAAGGGCCAAAAAATTGTACTTTTCTGGAGTTAGTCAAAATACATTTTTTCCCATGTTCCTCAGTCTCTGCCTTTTTCCCTCCCATGGAAAATCAAAATACTCCTGTATGTGAAAGCCATATAACTTCAGAAAGATGTAAACTACAAAGGAAGAGGAACAATGGAGAGCCTTAGGAGACTGCAGTGTATTCACCTTTATTTCTACAGAAATAAAAAGTGCTACAGGAACGGAAATTACGAACGTGTCGTTATCTAAAAATTAAAAGAAAATAACTAGGGACAAATTCCATGCACCAGTGGTGGATGAAATTAAGAAAACCTGTCCAACAAAATAAGTTTGTGAGCTCTATGGATTTTTCCCCTATAACATGTGCTTCTCTCTCCTAGTGTCAACCTTCTGCTGGGCTAATTACTACCAGCGGAATGAGGGATTCTCTCTTGCCAGGACAAAACACTGCTACAGCGACAGGGTCGGTGTTTTATTTTTTTTTCCTTGAACAGCGACGTGTATTTTGCATGCTATCAATATTCCGTTACCTGGCTTGCTGGCTGTTTCTCTGAAGAGGCAGGTAGCTGCATTTGACTCTGGGGGGGCTGGGGTTGCACGTAGATTTTTTGTGCCGTTGGTGCCTGTTGCAGTTTGGGCAGCTGCTGCGTGGTTTTTACTGCAAGCACCTGTACTACAGTTTGCTGTGGCTGTGCCACTAAGGTAGGGAGTTGCCTTTCTTTGGCCATCATATGATGTGGGGGGTGCTGTGCATCTGGTTTGGTCTGTGCTTGCTCTTGCTGCAGGGGGGTTAACTTTTGATGCCTTATGGAAAGTTGGGGCATTTGTGGGAGTTTGTGCTGGATTTGATCAGCCTGCAGGTGGATTGTCTGCTTCTGCTTAGTCTGGAAACACTGCAGAGTTTTCACTTGCAGTTGAGTCTGTTCCAGCTGCGGCTGACTCAGTTTTTGCTGCTTTTGTGCCTGCGATTGTGTCAGGGCAGATCTGTAAAACAGGCCAGTCTGAGGATCTAAGGTGTCCATCTCTTCCACTTCTCCCTCCTCAGTTCCAAGTTGTTCACTGTGTTTGGTAAATGCAGTGTGACTGCTTAAGGCCTTAAGAAGAAGAATTTAGAGCAAGTTAGTAAAGAGAAATATAAGAACAGAAATAAATATAGAAATTTTATAGAATAATTTTTATAGAAATAATTCTTAATGTTTCAAARGGACTACTTTAACTTTTTTTACCATTACAGACTCCCAAAGCATGTATAAAAAGATACTCTRACATGGGTATTTCACAATATATAAGCAATCAAGATCTATTATTATCATGTTAAACTTTGTGAGAACATGAGCTTCACAACTAACCCTCTGATGAATTATGTAGATCTCGCTTGTGTCAGACTGAGGCTCAAAGCTGCCTAAGGTTGCCTGGCAGTTGGATATGAAGCAGCACTGAGTAGCAGGTGGCTGAGCCAGTAGCTCCTCATTCAAGCCAGAGTCTCTCTGCACAATAATTTTTTATMCTGCCTCTTGAAAGCCTAATCATCTTCTCTAAGGTTTCTTCTGCAGGGCCCCATTTCACTACAGGCTGTCCTATTTTGGCAGAGATTCTCTCTTCTCCTTCCTTTCTCAAAATTGCATTGCAATTTTTCTTGGCCATTACACAAACATTTGTCTTTTTGAGGGAACGAGCAACCTATGCTTTGTAAACCAAAATGTATAAATGCACTGAAAAATGGTGTTAGCAAGATCAAACAGCCTAATACACCTGTAAAAATATACTGCCTGACATGGGTTTGTAACTCTAATACAGTACTGATCTGGAGTGCAGCTGAAGTTCCCACAAGTTAAAGCACTGCAGGGTTGAGCAGGTCCAGATCAAAGTCATTCAAGTGGTTTCAGCAAGACTTCACCACAAGCTGCACTTCTTGTTTGAATAGCTTGGAATACCCACAGTCCTGATCTAAATATGGTCTTTTTTATTCAGAGAAGTTTTCCTATTCACAAACTAAAGACATCAAATGGAAAAGTTACTGTGTGCTCTGTGTACTGACCAGATTCCATTTCAGCCCTCTTCCCCCTACACTACCACCAATATAACCTAATGAGGTCAGGCCACTGCAATACTGCAACCACCCTCACCARCAAAACACAATCACAGAATGGCTTGGCTTGGAAAAGACCTTAATGACCATTTACTCCAACATCCCTGCCATGGTTCCACTAGACCAGGTTGCTCCAAGTCCTGCCCAATGTGGCCCTGAACACTTCCAGGGATGCAGTATCCACAACTTCCCTAAGCAGCCCATGCCTGTGCCTCACTACCCGTACAGTAAAGAATTTATTTCTAATATTTAATCTAAACTTCCTTTCCTTTGGCTATTGAAGTGATATTCAAATCATTTATTTGCTTGTATGCTGAACATCTTTGGTGGCAMCACCATGATACATACATGCATAGGACTAGGGCTTATTCTGAAATTTATATGACCTACTGCTGTTTATAGCCTTCTGGGAAAAGAAAGGATCCAACCTGCTGCATGATATGGGTAATGGCGCCAGTGGAGGATGCAGGAATAGATTTCACCACAACAGAAGTCTGCGTTGCTGTCTGGGACTGAGCCAAGTGCTGCACCAGAGTCCTCTGGGGCTGAGATGACTGGTGGGGCTGGGACCGATGACTGACTGAAAGTAAAGAGGTCAGTGGCACTTCTCCAGAACTAACTGCAGGAACTTCAACTGTCTGCTCTGCAGTTAAGCTTCAACTGAAAGCATACATGAGTGAAAAAGATCTAAGCATGGAAAATGTCTTTCACTGTGTGCTAGTGTCAACCTTCATGATCTATTCTGAGAAACCTCTTAAAGTAGCAACTCTGAGGTTTTGCTTTTGTCTGTTTCCTTAGTAACCACACTTGGTCCAAACCTCCTCTGGCCACCCTTTCCCAATACACCAATTTTGCAAGCAGAGTTTATACTTGATGTTCAGCTGGGTTCATTATACAGCACTAGAATATTGCTGTAGAACACAAGTTATTATGTGGTTTTTACACTGTTAAAAGCACATCCACAATTGACTGCAATTAAGAACAGCAAGCCTTGCTCACCAGGTTTCTAGCACTGATAAACTGCACATAATACTCCCCAGAGCATAAACTAAATTTGGAAGATTAGCAAGATTAGATTAGCAAAATAAGATAGATTAGAAATTTTTGGGGTATTATTAAAGCAAATTAGGCTGATCAGAAATGATAGATCAAAAAATGTAGACCTTGTTATGGGTCTATGTCACTTTTGAGAACAGATCTAGCTTGAGTTACAGAGCTATAGTGATAGGCCTGTAATCAAACAGTGGATTGATAGAAAAATCATGTGCTGCTGAGGAAAAAGAAAAAAAKCCCAAAAATTCTATATTCCAGTCACTGATAAGATATGAATACAAATCTCTTTATGTCTGTCCATACTAACATGCAAATATTTGTGTAATCTAATTTCTTAGTTACAAAGTATTTAATCACTGAAGGAGAACAAGCAAAGTTTAAACTCAGTTGTAACATAACTTAAAAAGTTTCTAGTGACCTTCCTGAAAGGTCTTCTTTCTTTTTTAAAGAAAGGTCAAATTTTGAATTAATATGATAATTTTACCTTCTCACTCCAAGAAAGTRGGTTTACATCAATACTGGCCTGCATGCTGTGCCAGATTTATCCTGGATATCTCCCAACAATTCCTACACAATTGAAAACTTAATTTAAAAATAAAGTTTCTAACCTATATGGTTGTGTAGATATTCTTCCGAATGTGAACCAATACAGTGTTGTCTTCCTGAGTCTGCAGATAGACAAAAAATGGTGACACTAAGATGTGTGAATTGCTCCCTTRATCTCATGAGGAAGCACACTCTGAATCCCAGCTCCTACATCCTTTGGTCTYGGCACATGCAGGACATTTCACAGCAGACTATAGATTCTTTACTATCTTACTACTGAATTTTTAGCAGAAAATATAGCTATGTGGGTTACTGATAAATTCAGAGAAGCACAATTCAAACCAAAAAGAAACTCAGTTACTTGCATTCCTTGGCAATGTTCAGAGAAACTGGGGGAAGGGACAAAAATCTAAGTGCAAAATAACGAGGTTAGTGCTGCAGCAGAACCTGCTGCTGCCAGCCCACKGGAGTCTGCACTTCTCTGGAAGGTTTCCCACATTTCAAATCAATGTTTACAGAAATCCTAATATTTAAAATAGAATCTCCATATCTCCAGAAAATTTTTAGCCATTGCACTTTGTATGGTTTCTAAGCTGCAGAAAAGTACTGAAGTCTACTGAAGACACTGACTGTAATTTTCCATTCTCCCTGCAAAAGGCCCTCTTGTACATCAACTTTCACAGCAAGACCATCAAAGACTGGAACCTTGAAGAGAAGCTCAATGTACAACATCTGTGTCAGTGAAGATATTTGACTGCTAATTGGAAAGCACTTTAACACCATTTATTATACTTWGGAGTTTGTTCTAAAGGAGAGCCAAGGGAGCATGATTCAAATATTTTAAATTGAAGCCAGATACAGTAAGTGGTATTTAAAAGAAAAATAATAACATCCTCCCAGCCCAAATTTCACACCACTTAAATTCAGGCTATTCAAGAGATGGGAGCAAGGGGAGGAGGTACAGAACAAAATGAAAATATCAGATTAGACATTTAGCACTAAAATGGTAGAGCTACAGATATGTAATAATACAGTTTAATACAATTAAGTTTTATTTCTCTTTTCCAATGTAGACTTTGTTTTTGCTTTCATTTTCCAAATAATATAGAGGCCAACAATATGGGTTTAAGAAATGAAAATGGGAAACAGGTAATCTAATCCTTTCACATATGTATGGGAATTGGCTCATACTTAGTGTTCTGGGGTTGTAGGGAGCATCAGAAAGACAAGAGAAAGGACTTACACAAAATGGATGTCCAAATAGGAGTCAAGAATTTAAAGAGATGAATTCGAGTAACTTCTATATTTTAGAAGGGCATATTTATTAGTTCAAGGCTTTCTATAAAATGAAGGAACTGGGGCTACATTACCATGCTAAATGCACACCTGGCTTTAACTCGGGACTACATGGATTTTAACAAACTCAATGTCTGACTCCTTTCAGTYTGTACAAAAACTAGGCTATGGTTCCTCTAGCTTCATTTTCTACTTCTTACTGCACATTTTCCTTTAAGGGTGGTGGGACAGTCTGTCTTCTACATCCAGGGAATGGAAAATCTACTCAAGTGGGCTATCCTGAAGCAACTACTCTGTTTCACTTAGAAACATTTTCCCTTATGGCTCAGCAAGGCAGATGCAATCTCTGTCCCCTGCATAGGGTCTCAGGAGTGGAAGAAAATACTCATTTCCTCTACAGAAAATTACAGCAAAAACACAAAAGTAAAACCTATTGTAAGAAAACTCTAAAATTAAGTCCTCAGACTTCAACTGCAAAGCCACCCTCACACTAACCTTAGCCACTTACCAGTTGTGATATATTCAGCCACTAGTTCTGACTCTACAACAGCAATTGAAGGACTTTCTGGAGAATGCCTCTTTTCTTGAGTCATCTGGATTGGAACAGCCATTTGGCTCAAGTCAATGGTAGGCTGCCTTGGCTTTGATTCCAACTTTTCCTTCACTGCTTTAAGAAAGGCAAAGCATAAAATCAACCTCTAATATATAAATTTTCATAATAAAATAAACCTACAATATAAATGTACTAGTTTAATTAAATATAATGAACACTATAGATGCAAACAAACTGATACAGGATAAAAAAGAAGGAATCAAGTTGATTCAAGATAAGTGCTTTTCAATTACAAAACTTATTACAAAAGCCTGCTTAAGCAAAAATAACCTCTMAAGTTATCCTAAACAATCTCATGGGTTTTCAGACCTGTTGTCTGCTGAAGTTCCAGCAAAGCTTTTATTGTGGAAGTAGCTGACTGAGATTCACTGGATACATCCTGGTAAATTATTGTAGGGTTTGTGTCCACAGGAATTTCATGCTCTGACCAATCTTGACTTCTTGAAGCAATCACATGGACTACGGGCTGAGAATCTGTTTGCAAAAAAACCAAAGGCACATCATAAAGTCATGGAATGGTTTGGGTTGGAAGAAACCTGAAAGCTCATCTCATTCCAACCCCCTGCCAAGGGCAGGGACACCCTTCACTAGACCTGGTTGCTCCAAGCCATGTCTGACCCAGCCTTGGACACTTCCAGGGACGAGGCAGCCACAGCTTCTCTGGGCAACCTYTGCCAGTTCAAGTCATCATACAACCATTTTGGGTTGGAGGGCTCTCATCCAACTTCTTGCTTTAAAGCAAGGTGATAACTCAAAATTATACCAAATTACTCATTACTTATTAGTTTTGAACATTGCCAAGGATGCATACTCTCATTCTGCAACACTTTAGTTTATATTTAAATTGATTATTGAAGTAAAACACTGCTGATGTTACGAACAGTTTCCAGCAAAAACCCAYAAGTTCTGTATCTTAGCTTTTTGTAAAAGATTTTGTTTGAAAAATCAAGCAGGTTTCTTTGTATGTTGAATTTGCCTTGGATTGAATTTTTTTCCCACAAGGTTTTAGCAGTTCAGGTGATCAGGTGATTCAGGTGTTCTGAACTAACAGCACCTAAATTTTGGTAAGTTGGTTGAATCTTCAGAACTTTTTTTAAAACTTACTTAGATGGCCATATAGACCAACAGTTACAAAATTACATAGAAAAGGTACAAAGGTTTCACTGAGAAACTTGCTTTAATTTGCTGTACTGATATGTATCACGGTCACTTCCAAACACAGGTTGGATTTTGTTTATGCCCTATTATTTACTGCTCCTCTTACACACAAAGAGCTGTGTATCATGATGTGTATCATGGCTTGAAGCCAGGGCAATTCCCATCAGGATGCACATCTGATATATGTCCTGATGCATGTACATGTCTATGAAAGGACCAAGATCCGTGCTGGTCCCATGGCAGCTTTCAGACATGCAGCAGAGAGATGCTTCGATACAATCTGGAYAGACAGTGGCAGAGCATGGACTGCCAAAATAACCTCCATAACTTGCTACCCTGCCTACCTCTGGCAGACTCTGCAGGAAGAGGGAACAGGTTGCATTCTAACAGCAAGTTGGAGCCCAGCAAGACACCTTTATCACCACTTTTCAGGATTAATGAAAGCATATAGTAAGTAGCTCAAAAGAAAGAAAAATAAAAGTATGGGAACAACGGTGCTTCACTGCAAACAGGTGGGGTGAAACCTGTGCTAAAAGGAGACACATGGAGCTCTCTGGAGCAAGCTGGCATGCTTGGAAGACAGTCCACTCATACATTATGTGACACCAARACAGACCTTGAGAGCTCTGGGAAGACTCTGTAGAAGAAGAACTACTGTCAGTGTAGGTTTGTGGTTCTTCTTTCACTTCTGGGAGAGATGAGTTTCCTGTCTCTGCTACCCTTGAAGCCTGCTGTAACGTTTCAGTCACCAGCTGTCTGGTTTGTTCACTCACAACTGTTGCTTGAAATGTCACTGGCTTTGGTTTTATGAGGACCTAATTAGAAAGGTAAATTTTGTTTATAGTAAYAGCACTCAAGAAAACAGATCTGAGCAATCAGAGTACAGGATGCCACTCAGATCTATGTACACCACCTACATAATATTAATATTTTACTTAGAAAGTCTACCTCTAAATTCAGCAACTTTGATTATTAAACCATAAAGTCCAAGTAAATGGCAATGCACAAGAATGTACTTCTCACTCAGTAATTTGAAGTGTTTAACACAATAAACKACTAAACAGTTATTTTTCAGGACTAGATAAAACTAGTGTGATAAGAAAAAACTATACAAGTGAGCTGGAACATGCACTGCACTGATAAGGACAAGCACTTCCACAATAAATACAGTCTTGAACAACCAAAACACACAAAATGTTACATCTCATAAAAGCTTAGTTCTTTKAAATACTAAGTGCAGCCAGAGAAAAAGCTGAAACTGAAAGCATCCAGAAATAAGCCAGATTCTCTGTATACAGCCCCACCAACTACACAAGGTTGCAGGGACAGCCAGAACAGGTATTAAGCAGAAAATAAACTTCAATAAAACCTCAGATTTGATGAATGACCTAGGTCCAGACTCTGCATCTTTATTTCTAATGGTCTAACCATCAGCTGTAAGATGTAAACAAGTATCTGGAGCCATGGCCAGACAGTTTCAGCTCCAGAAAAGGCTTAGTAAATCCTTTTGGCTTGCTCTAGACCTTCAGAAAAAACTAACAAATGCAGACACTGTGCTTGAGAAATCAGGATCGAGGCCACCTCATTACGCCACTAAGTCTCATTCCCCACAGATATATATTATACCTGGAACAAATGAGGAAACACATTGAAAAATTATTTACTTCCCATTAAAATTTAGGGGTACATTCCAAAACAGAAAGGGGTCCTCACTGTACCTGTGTTTTCCCTTGTTGACCATAAACAATTTTAGTTGGGATGATTTTGGTGGCTGGCTGGACCGTGGACCCTATTCCTTTTGGCTGTGTAACAATCATTTTTGTGATGGGTCTTGTGGCAGTGATGATAGCAGGTTTTGCTCCTGCTGGCACTGCCTGAATAGTTTTCTCCCCCTGTAGAGAAGTCAAAGTTTACAGATTAACTTAATGGAATTGTTCAGTGAGACCCAATTTTCCAAAAAAAATATAGTTATCTGTGAGTGTGTGTACCATGAAATAAATCTGCTGCTACAACTACATTTATTTGATAGAAAATACATTACATGATCAAGAACAAAAAACCCCTATGGTTTTGAATGGAAAAACTACCAAAATCCACTTTTCCATTACCTTATCTTTCAAGTAGCTCTGAAGGGGTGAATAAAAAGAAGTAACTACAAGACATGAAGTTTTTAAAATTGGAACTTTCTTCAAATCCTTCACAAATGTTTTTTTTAGACCACCAGTTTCTGTTAACACTAACTTTGGCAAGACATCTAGAAAACTTGAACTGAGATTCTAAAAAAATTATTTAAATTGAGATTCTAAAAGAATCCTTTAAATATAGATTTTTGCATTGTCTTCACAACCAAGACATTAATTATGTATGGACTTTTTTTTCAATTAAAAGTTCACTTCATCAAAAAACCCAGATTCACAGCACTTTCACAGGAATCATTCAGCTACAGAATAGTGTTTACATCTGACTAGACTCCTGATAGCTTAAGAAGAGCAAAGACATTGAGCATGCTTTTTTTAAGCTCTGCACAGTAACAAACCAAGTGAGTAGCACAGTAGTAACCAGTTCCTACCAATATCCATGAAATAGCTGGAAATCCCCCAAACCATACTTGTTTKAAAAATATCATCCCATTTTGGTAGCTACTATTGGTAACATCATAATATTTCCACTTATCTGCAAATACATCTTTAATTCTAAAACTAGAGAAGTTCAAAATTTAAAAAAACCCTTTCAGTAGTTCTGCTACTCAAGCAGCCTTTTGAATTTCACAGGAATAAGGCATTAAATCTCACAGTTTTATCTAGGAACATTGATCATTTTTATTTACTAGTACTTACATATAAGCTCAGCTGATGCCAGAAACTTGATTTTATTCTTAGGTGTATCTCAGGCTACCCAAAAAATAATTCACCACTATGCAGTACCCAGGGCACAGGATGCCACAATGTTAAACACCACATTAACTGAAAGTGGTTGCCCTACTGTGAGGACACAGTTGATTTCTGCCCTTTATACCCAAACAAAAAATGGCTGGAGATGCAAGTTATTAACACAGGTCCACCAGTTCTCACTGGAGAAAACAGACTAAATTCTAGTAATTTTCATCTACTTAATTGCTTCAGCAATACAAAATCATTATCCATGGGGAAAAAAGTTCTAAAATTTATATTTTTTTTATCTTTGAAAACATCCTCAGTTTGCTTCAAGCATATTCTGCAAACCACAGTCAGTTTTTAAAGATCCCTGACATCAAGGCATGCCAGATCTGTTAAGGAGCTCATGCACAGTTTGCTTTTAATTGAGCCTTCAGCAGAATGGAGGACAAGCAGCAGCCACCACACAGCTTGTCACTAGGCTCTCAATCTGAGACRTGAAACAATTACTTACCCCAGCATTCAGCAGTGTTGTGACAACYTTTTTGCCTGGAAGCCCTTGAATTGTAGTTCCTTTTCCAGTAGTTTTTTGCACAACAATCACATTGGGTTTRGATGTCATTGGAATTGTAGTGATTTTGGTCGTAGTTCCTAAATTTTTGTGGGGAAAAAAAAATAATGTGCAGTTTATCCCATTTTGTATATTTCCTTTCACCATAGAAGTTGGTGAGCTATGGAGGAATCATTGTATTTAAATCTGACAGCACATCAAGAAACCTGCAGCATCTGGAATGGGAATTCATGTTACCCAACTCAACATGGAAAGATTACATGCCAACTCAAGAAATCTTTCACCTACAGTAAAAACAGGTGTGCCCAGGGGAACAGAACATATTCTCCATTAGGACAGGCAACCCCTTCTCACAAGTTTCAGAGCAGACTAACACAGCTTTCTCAGGCAAACATGTAGAACTTTTCAAAGGCTGGAGTTAGGGTGGGATAAGGACATCATTAATACTCAAGTCAAGCTCCTATCTGCACAGACAAATACTCTTCTACAGATGACCTCTGTAGAAGAATCTACGTACCAAGGATGTATCTCCAGTCAAGAGAAACACCACCTCTTTCTGTTGTAATGTAAGGGATGAGTAGTGGATTGAAAGAAGGAAAAAAGAAAAATATGCTATTGTTTCACAACCAGTCCATAAAAGCTAAAAGCTAAGTTTAGAAGTGTGTTGGTTTTGTGTTTTTTGCTGGTTTGTGTTTCTTTTTTCTTTTGTGATTTTTGGGGGGCTTTTATTCTTTTTTGGTTAGTTATTTTGGGGTTTTTTTGTCTTGTTTTGGTTTTTTTTGTGTGGTTTTGTTTGTTTCTTTGTTTTTTGTAGAGCTGACCTGGCTATTGCTGTTTCTATGTTAGTATTTAATTAGTTCCATTCCCTTTATCAGGTTTTTAGTTACCTGCACTGACAGGTAATTCTGGTCAGCCTTCCACAGTCTACAAAAGTCCATACACTGGAATCAGTCATCAGTGCTATCAGACTGCCATTGCAGTAGCTACTCAGACAGCTTTTTATCAACAATTTCTCCTTTCTCCAGAGGAAAGCACCATTCAGTCACAACAGAGCTGCAAACCCAAGGACTCCCTATACTACCTTCTACTCACTAGTCATGCCTGTAAATTCCTCACAACCTATTTCAGATTAACAATTCTACCAATTCTGGGAAAGGGAAGACATGCTGAGACAATATTATGATTTATTTAATCCTACTGACTTCAGAGGCATCTAAAGACTGCTCCCTTAGCAAAAACAATTAAGCAAACAAAAAGAAAAAAGCAGGCATGATTTCCAAACTTGTGTTCTTATTATCCTCATCAGGATCACTCATTATTATCCTCATCAGGATCCCTCACAAGTTTCCCCACATTAGCTGCTGCTCAGGAGAATACTTCCACTTGTGTATAATTCATTACAAGTGAATATTACAAGAAATTGTCTTAATAATTCACCACACCCACAACAGGCTAAAAAAAGTTACTTGTTGCTAAAGAAGATGCTGTATCATCACTAAATATAATTCTGTGGAAATCAAAACCTGTAAAACTGCTCTACCAGATTACAGTCCAAGAGTGCATTTACTGGATGGCTTGTGCAGCACTTTGCAGCGACTGGAGCTGGCTGGTGCCAAGTTGGGTCTTTGCTAAACAAAGTACTAAACATATACAAGAAATTGTCACTGGTATCAGTGTGCTTGGTCCTGGTCCCAAAGAAACCCCATCTTCAGAGATGATGGAACCACCAAATGTTTTGGGTTGGAAGGGACCTAGAAGCTCATCCAGTTCCACCCCTGTCAAGGGCAGGGACATCTTCCTCTACACCAGTGCTCCAGGCCCCACCCAACCTGGCCTTGAACACTTCCAGGGCTGGGGCAGCCACAGCTTCTATGGGCAATTTGTACCAGCACATAACCAGCAGGGAGACCAATGGCTAATCAGCAGACTAACAAAGATAACCAGCACTGTCTGCACAAAGCTGGGAGGGAAAGCTTAAGGCAGAACATGGCCTAAAGGAAAGACAGGCTGCCACTGGTAAAATATCAAAATAAGGTGGAGACTGCATGGCTGAATTTTACCTATACAGTCCGTTTTTATTCCAGTTCTTTGGATATGCAGTGGAAGAGGAAAGGGCAGCACTGAGATTATAAAATGTTTTGAATTTGGGCGAATAGTGTTTTCTGATCTTTCTGTCCTCTGTACAACATACTAGTCCCCACACCACATTTCTCTTTCCTCCCAGTTTTCCTTCACATTTGCTGTTTCCTTCTTAAACACAAAAACTACCACAATCCTTAAGAACACTCCACCTTCAATCTTCTATTACCTTCTTCTTCATGCTCAGCTATTTTCCTTCTGAATTCTCCAATAAAGGTTCTAATAACTATTTGGGCATGTAACCCACAAAAAAGCCCTGAACAATTAAAGCAAGCCCAAAGTTACTTTCGAAATAAAAGTCTTACCAGTAACAACAGTACTCATATGCCTACCAGAAACAATATTACTGCTGATGATCTTTCCTCCTAGAGTAGCCAGGGATTTTGGTACTACAGTAATGATGCTACCACTTGTAGTTTTCACATAAGTAGCAGCCCCTGGAGTTCCAGCCATCCGTGCTCCCAGAGAGGGGCTCACCGTTGGCCGTGTATAAGTTGCTTGAGTTCCTGTTTTAAAGAGAGAGYAAAAAAAGTTCACTGTTACAACACAATCCTGTACTAATGTTTGTGGAAAAATATGTTAGTTTAGGAGAAAAGAGTCAGATTTATCCAAAGACATCCCATTCTGCAATCTACTACCACCCTTTAAAATTCTTCTAGTAATTTTTAAATCCACAGAGCAATATTCAAGRATATACTAAATTTAAATTGAATATAACAGTCTTCTGAGTATTTTAACAAATGTTTCATGACTGCCTTATTTTAATTCATGTCCTTGTGTGTAAGACTGCAATTTTTAATAGATGTGCAGATTCTGCCTATAGGTTTGCCTCTTGCTCCCTTAGATGCCTAGGAGTCAGGCATCTGATGACATGACCAGAACTCATTCCTTCCTCTCAGGAATGACACTTCTATATGATAGATTGCTTATAAAGAGAACTACCAATGATTAGTTTAAGTAACATCCTTAGAAGAAAATATGATTTACAATGATGATGCTATTTTATGGACTTAGCATACAGCAGCACAAAAGAAACCTCTCATAGATGCTAGTTTTTAGAACTYGTCCTTTTCTGAATGCAAAGAGAACTGAGTCCACAAAAGAAACTTTTTTCAAAAACAGCAACAGCTACACAAACACTGAAACTCCATTTTGCTTGTAATGCTGCAGATAGTGCCCTTAATTGCTAAAGATCAAACAGGAAAGCAGTTTGTTTCATCAAGAAAGATGTGTTCACATCCAAGYGAGCACAGTAAAGATTTTACCAACTAAATGAACTGCAAAACATTTGTTTTTTCTAATGCACTCAAAAATGTATCTGTGGAGTACTTTAAAAGTTATAAACGGAGTATTAACCATTAGTTTATGCTAAGGACATGAGGAGATGGCCTCAAGTTGCATCAGGAGAGGTTCAGGTAGGATATTATAAAAAAATTGCTCATGGGCAGGGTGGTCAGACATTGGAACAAGCTGCCCAGCAAAGTGGTGGAATCAACATCCCTGGAAGCATTCAAAAGCCATGTGGATGTGGCACCTGGGACAAGGTTTTTAGTGGTGAACATGGTGGTGCTGGCTTAATGGTCAGACTTGATGARCTTAGAGGGCTTTTCCAACCATAATGATTTCATGGTTCTAATATTCCCAGCRCATGCTAAAAAAATTAAGGAAATGAAGAGTTTTCTGAAAACCAGGATAAAGCTACATTTTAAGTTTTCCTCATGCAAGTTTACAATCAGAACAGTCTSCATTATTATCTATTAGAAACACAAATACAACCAGATGCTCAGAAAAACACTGMGAGTCTTTTTATAAATTCACTGCAGGACTATGAGCAAGTCACATTTCTTTTGAAGTCCATCTATGCAAAACAGGAATGGTGCTGACCTGTCTGCTCGAGTTAAATCAGTATAGACTGTGTCATATAAGGTACTACAGAAGTGCAAAGTATCTGTATAGATTGCATAAAAACTTCCCTTAAAATAAACCCAGTGGGGAWGGAACAATGGTATTTTTGTGTACCAATTCCAACAGTGGAATAAAAGAGCACTCAGTGGAAAAATRCTGATCTAGAATAAATAACAACAGCATTGTGAATGTGCCGTTGTGCCCACTGTTCAGAAGAGGTAAGTGCCTTTTTTTAACCCTAGGAAACCATGCTTGATCACCTGTATGTCTGGATTTACCCTCCCTTCCCTTCTCAGAGCCATAACTTACCAGTGGGAGTAGTGACCAGTTTAGTTGTCATGATAGTCCCATTACTGCTAACCACCATAATGGGTGAATTGCTACTGCTGGGCAAGGTCGCTGTAACTGGTTTGGGAAGGATTTTACTGGGCTGCACCTGTTGAGTGATTATTTTAACACCTAGGAAAGGAGAAAGGTCACTGTTAAAATACAGGCACGATAAGTTACTTTCTGAAATGCTTTCTCAGACCAAGGCCTAGTGGGCAAGTAGCCCCACAAGGCTTCAATTCTGAGCCCATATATTCTCGATAATAAAAAAATTATTTAATTTTTGAGTTTGGGTTGGTTTTTTTTTTTTTTTTTTTGGGCTTAGTTTTGGTTGGGTTTTGTTTGTTTTGCAATACCAAGAAAGTCATCATCTTTGCCTTTCATGTGCCTGTTTCAGTTCTTAGCTACTTTCACTGTCCATTCCATCACTGATTTGTTGATGTTAATTTTTATTTTTCCTGGTACCAGAACTTTCCCAGGAGCCAACAGGTTACAACCAAGACTGAATAGGTTCATATACAATGAACCATCTAGAAGCAAAGTAATTCTTCATCAATTCAGTCTATAAATCCTATTGTGTCATAAGCCTACACAAACTTTACCATCCTGAATAAATTAAAAAACARTTCTGCACAAGTAGTATTAGTGACTATAAGGAAGCAACTGTGACACCGGCTAGGGAAGGCTACTTTAAGTAAACTGCTCTCTTTCCCCTTGATTTACTGGTTACCTTAAAGCCACAAAGAAATTTGGCTTAAATTATGAGTAGATTAGTAAGAATGAAGGATGAGGGCACCTTAATGCCTCCAGGATTCTGCTCCCTTTCTCTTTATTTTATGTTGGGGAATGGTACCTCTGTGAGATTCACTTCTCAGTTGCAAACCAGGGGATTCACAACATCTGTTCAAAAGTACATCCAGGAGATGTGCATCTTATGATCTACTCCATGATGAGGTAAATGCATGGCATTTTGGTGGCCAAATGTCATGGAACATACAGCCTGAATGAATCCCACCTAGATGAAGCACTTATGTTTGTACACAAGTATTCCTAGGTGAAAAGTCTTGTCCACTTGAGATGTGGAACATCCTCCAGAGATGTTTTCTTCTCTCTACACTGACTATAAAAGCAGTACAGAGCAATTAAGCTCCAAACTGAAAGAGAAATTGAAGTCTCTGTATCATCCAAACTGGATAAAAAGTAAAGTCTCCATGAAAACTGATTCACATCTTCCAGAAAGAATTGGTATCAGATGGTATTTCCAAAGAAACTTTTAACTAAAAAGCACAATGAGCCTAAATTCACTGTAGAAGATGAAGAAATGAAGCTCACATTGATATTGTTCAGTGGCTGGAAATTAGTAGCTATTATTTTTCTTAAGCAATGGTCCTATAATCCAAAAGGTAGTTCTATCAAAGGACAGGAGTAGGTCCTATATCCAAAAGGTAGTTTTATCAAAGGACAGGAGTAGGTAGTTTTATCAAAGGACAGGAGTAGGGCTGTTTATTTTTTCATTCCATGGTCTATGGTAATTGTTTATCTAAATAGTATGATATAAAATAAGAATTTTACTGACAGGATTAAAATAAAATACTGATTTTATATTAATATACATAAAAATACTTTGCACTTTTATAGCACTTATTTGAGAACTGGTTAACTTTGCAAACTTTATTTCTTACTYCTTCTTGCTGAGATAAAAACTGTGTGCTACAGAGTTGGCAGAGAGAAGCCAAGAAAGAAAGATAATATGACTTGCCCAAAGTCAGCTGAATGAATCAATATCACAAAAAGAATCCAGTCTAACTTCCAGATCTAACTGTATTTGTTTTGACAAGTACCTCAAAAGTACATTTTGATTTCTGGACCAAAGAAAATAATTAAAACGTGGAGTAACTTCTTTTTCCAGGTGATATAGTTGAACAACTCCTGGATCTTCAGAGAACTGGTGTGTTTCAGGTRGCCAATCACATTATTTTTGAAGTTATTTACATACCTCTCAACCTCTAAGATAAAAACATATATACCTAAAGCATGGTCTGCAATACCTGAACCAAACAAGAAGAGTGAAAGAACCAAATTCTTTAACTCCTGTTACTTGAAAACATTAAAACATCTTTCACTATCTACTTATATTCATGTTTGAAGCCAAATCTGTACTCAAGAGATCATGCCTTCATGACCACTCCCCCATAAACATTTTGGGGCAGAAMTCTGCCCTCCTTTCCTGAGTTGCAGCCAGACCTCATCAATGTGACCCAAGATCAACTCCAACTACCTGATTCCTGTTTGATCTGAATGGTGGGCTTGATGCCAGCTGGCAGCTGAGACTGCTGTGGCTGCTGCTGGGCTGCAGAACACGGCACCAGCTGCTGCTGCTGCTGCMGCTGCMGCTGCTGCTGCTGTTGGGCCTGCTGGACTTGGTGCAGCTGCTGTTTGGGAGACTGCTGATGCTGCTTGGGAAACTGTGCTAAGATCTGAGTTGGATTCCCAACCAAACCTTTTGGGGAAGGTAGTCTGGTAGAGGCAACTTTAACTGCTGATGTAGATACACCTGTGAAAGAGCAAAGGGTTTAAGATTCACCAGTGCAATGACAAAGAAAAATAGTATAATTTCTAAAATAATCTTACATTTCAATTATCTTTCCTACTGAAAAATACATTGATATATGTGAGGAAATAAAGCTCCCATGTAGCAGAAGTGCTCTGTTAGGAGGCAATYGAGCTTCATACAGATTTTCAGTGTGGCAGCAGAACAGCAGCTAATAAAAAGACCACAAACCCAGTTTACTTCTGCACCTTTTGTAATACATATAATTCAATAATATTTTCAAAGTCTCATCTTTAYGCTTCAAGACAGCAAAATACCTATAGTGAAAGTATTTTAAATATAGATAAAGATATATTTGTATTTATAAATATTTATAACAATCTAGTTTAGTGGAAGGTGTTRTGGCCCTTGGCAGGYGGGCTGGAAKTAGATCTTTAAGGTCTCTTTSAACCCAAAACATTCTGTGATTCAATGATTCTAAAATCACAATTGCAAGAAGTTGGCATTAGGACGATGTCAAATATCAAACCCATCATCATTGGAAGGGAGTATGTGCTAGCAAAAGAGTTGTTTGGAATTAAAAAAAAAATCAAGTGATTGTATGTAAGTTATAAAACTGTGGGCCACCTGTTTTGTGCTGTTAGGTTAGGTGATCTTATAAGCAGAAGTGATTAAAAGAAGTCTGCAGTAAGATGGAAAGGCAAAGTTCCCAAATAAATCTTATTACTWATTTCTGTCATTCCCCTACATAGCTGTCACAACACTTACAGCAAAATCTGACTTTGTATATAATTCTAAACTACACATCCATAAACACCAAAACAGACAAATAAAGTCCATATCTTATGAAGTCATTTTTTAACTAAATCCCAGTTGCAGTGGAAAACAGAAATAGATGGCAGTGATAATGACAGAAATCATAGTAAAGATACAATTTTGGCAATCTAAATAAGCAACCCTTTTCTCACTGCATCATTTAAGGTGACTACACCACTTCCTTGGGCAGCTCTTTTCATTCATGAGTTTAACTTTACATTTGAAGATATTACCAGTTCATGTCACACAACTTTTCACCAGCATCTTCTGCAATGCCACTGGCAGTCTTGGAAAAAAAAACTGTTGGAGAGATACTCCACCTAATGTACTTTAGAATTAAAGCCTCTCCATGATCAAACCCAYCTAAGAATCAACAGTTCAAACAATATGAAAGCCTGCTGTGAGCCCTTCTGCTCCACAGATTAATATCTGATTATATTAATACAAGCAATAAGGAAGGAAAATACCTTCTCAGCCTCGATATGGCAACCCAATGTTTTGTGGAATAGAGCAAGAATGGAAAATACAGACCAGGAAAAATTGTGATGTGACACTTGTAATTGTCAGGCAGTTTTTCTTTCAAATGCTGCTCACTAAGGCTCATTCATTCATTCATTCATTCATTCATTCATTCATTCATTCATTCATTCATTCACAGCTTCCCTTTTAAATGCTAGCTGGTGGCTGTGAAGCTGAACCAGTCAAGCTAGCATACGCAGCTGCAATTTGAAATCAGAAACCTAAGAATATTAGTCAGGCCCATTCAGGTCTTAATTATAAAAGACTTTAAAGCTGGCATGCTGATAAAAGACACCAATAAAAAGGTGTAAACCCTTCTCTACCTTTCAGAACTGTCATCTGGGCATGTTAATAAGTTGTATTTACTTGATGTTAACTTTGCATGTTTTTGTAAACTGGGCTTTTAAAGATGCAATCACCTTCAAATATTGAAAATARACATTTTTCTATGCACCAGACAAAGTCCTTGAAGGCAGTCATTTTGAGGTTATATTGTTTTAGAGCTAGGTCACACCATTGCATCACACCCTCTTTAAAAAGAGGATCTGCACATTAACTGTTCAAGTACAGAGGAAAACAGTTCAACAAGAACTTTTGTTCTTGGAGCCTCTTGGATTGGTTTCATCAGCAGATTTCTTTCACATGTCCTGTGCTTTACTCATATATAAACAAAAAGTGCATCTCCCCAGTGCTATTSTCAATGCAAAGTCCAATTCCTCAGTGCAAGAGCCTTGACAAGAGAATTGCCATACCTTGTGCTACTGTTGACATAACCACCGACGGTGTGGATGACACTACAGCAGTCACAGCAATGGTATTTGCAGTGCAGGAGGGAGTGGAGCAGCTGCTGCTGCTGCTGCCCACAGAGGACTGGGAAGCAGTGATAACCACGGGCTGCTTTTGAGTAGTTGAGGCAATGACTGATGTTGGGACAAGTTTTGTGACTGCTGCATAGTTGTGGGACTTGGAAAGGATGTTGGGTACAAAAGTTGAGCTTGGAGAGGTGGTTACTATTATGACCTAAAAAAAGAAAAAAAAAAAAAAAAGAAGAAATTCATTTGTTCCTTGCATATGTATTTCAGTAACATGTCTGTCTATTTAGTTTTAGGGATACATGTTTATTAAGAGCTRTTAAGACTGTAAATCACATTTGCTCACAAGAAAAAGTTTCAACTATTTTGAYGAAGAGGTGATAAACATTTCCTTAAAATTAGGATTTTTAAGGAAAACAATTACTATTGAATAAAGTAAAATTATCTCATGTCTGAAAGCAAACAGGCAGGAATGACCTTGACTTCATTAAACTGGGCTAGGAAGCTTGAAACCCATTTTAAGAGAAATTGAATGGATTTTTAGCAAGTTTTAAGTGTCACTCTTCCAAACCTTGCAAAAATATCAAGAAACAGCAATGAGAGAAAATAGATTATTTTTTCTTCTTTAATAATTAACAAGCACTTGCTGAGTCAGTAATGGGAAATGCTTTTGATCTACAAGGCTGTAAATAATATTTCATCAGTGAAAGAAAAATGCTGTAGCTTTGAAGCAATTTCTGCTTTATTTAGTGCTCTAAACAGCAAGAAATTCTTTCTGATTTGTCCAAAGAGAATAAACATCACCCCAGTGCAAGTTACAACTACAACTCCACTAATCTGATCTGACACAGAAAAACACAGAATTCATGACAGCATTGGAAGAAGTCTYTCCTTGTGCAACTCACCCAGGAAACTAAACATTTATTACGTATTGAATATGGGACTGGTTCCATAAAAAATTCCTTTTATTCAACTTATATGTCCCTCCTTGTACTTACATAGGTAAAATAGAAAAAGAAGCACAAAAATAKAACATTTTCAATTTATCATGCAAGKATATTGAGAAATTACTTTAATAATGCTGTTGTCCCAAGAAAAATTTTGTTTATTAAAACTCTGAAAATTTTAACTTATTAATGATTCAATGTAACAAAATCCAACAGAAAAAGAAGGCACAAAAGGGGCAAAGAAACCTGTGTCAGCTCACACAAAGTCTTACATTGCTAGCCAAGCACCAKTGAAACCTTGCCTGATAAAGAAATAATATGATAATGGCACCAGAAACAGACTTAAGCAACAAACCAAGCATCAAGAGATTACAAGTTTATAATTTGCTTAAAGATAAATAAGAAAAGAAAAAATAAATAAAAGGGAAATAGCCACARGGATGGAATKAAAGCAGCAAATTTCACCAATATGGCTGGTTTGGCCTTTCCTTTTGTCCCAGCTCTTACTTTGYTGGTCTCTGCTGCTCAGATAAATCTTTAATGTCTTTGTCTGAGGAAAATGAAAACCTTACTACCCACAAGCTATAGCAGGTTGACCACAACCAACATGTGTCTGAAGGACAAGGTTTCCACATTCTGCTGCTTTTCTACTTGGTTGCATTCTCCAGTGAGAACATTTRCTCTGCATCAGTCTTATTTTTGCATTCTGCCTAATTTTGATTTAACCAAAACACCTTTCTCAAATTGCTCTTAGGCTACAAACATGCAGATGAGCTGAACATGACACAGCTTGRTCTAGTGTGAGAATTGGAAGTGAAAGGATTCTATGATATGCCTCCYGAGTTTTCTCCTGTTTCTTAAACTGTCAGTTTACACTAGGAATACTTCCAACTGTCTGAAGTTTAGGGTCAGCTCCATTCCACCCAGAGTAACTAGTTTAGGAACACAGTCGAAGGACAACTTGCAGATTAAAAAGGCAGATAATAGATAAATAGATAATAGATTAAAAGGCAGATAATATTCACTCAAAATTAGAGTGAATATGAACTATACTACAACAGGGCAAGTTCAGCATCAAAACTAATACAGATATGTACAATGAAACTGGGCATAATCACAACTCCTGTAGACAACTGCACTTCCTRAAGTCCATGATTATCACTTAAAAATACTTTATTCAGTCAAGGAAGGAATAAAACCTGCAAAGCATTACAGTTCAACAGTGACTGCTGTACTATGACTAAGCAGGTTTGTGTCTGTCTATTCTACCTCATCTTTCAAAATTAACAGAGCAGAGCAAAGTTCAGTACCTTCTGTGTTGKYGTGTTTGTTGTKTGTGTTGAGGGCTTAGTGAAGGTTATTTTCACATGCATGAAGCATATCCAGAAAACATAAATTCAGGTAAAAATGTAAGTATTAAAGTTCAAATCACAACCACTGTATTTCTGAAATACTATTCTGTCATATATGTTGAAATGGTCCGAATAATCTCATCATGGGTACCAAAACTGTATCCCATATTTTACAGCAGAGAAACTGCCTGACTCGAAACACACACACACACAAATCAAGGTGGTAATTTTGTTGTTGATGGTTCTAGTTGTTACAGTAAAATCTAATTCCTGACATGTACTGAATTTAGTCCTGTCAGCTCTATTTTGAGAGATGTCAAAAGTTAGTCCCTGAAAAAATAAGGTTATTAAAACTGCCAGAAACTTCACTAGTTAAATTCCTTCCATGTCCTACACAGGTGACTTTATTACAAGAGAATCCAAAAACTGGAGCTGTGACATTATTAGTTGTTATGACAGATCTTCCTCCAACCTACTAAAATGTCAAAACAATTCAAAGAGGTGGTATGCAGAAACAAAGAATTTTATTCATATCTAACAACTTACACTCAAATTGGAAATATCCTGTTGTTAATGAACAAGACTGACTTTTAATTTAAAGCTATTAAAGGGGATTTCTCCCACCCAAATCATCCAGTTATATATTTTGGCATATCTAAATCCAACAAAAGAGGGCACTGTGACAAGTTCAGATACAAACACTACTCTGCCTAACAAAACAAGCACTGATTTTCCTGTCACTGAAGATTAGTAAGACAGTCAAATAATAGAATGCAAAGTGAACTCTAAAATTTCCAAGTCAGAACAAGTGGAGAAGCTTAACTGCAGGAAAGGTCCTATCAACAGTCCACTCTTCTGGAGACTTGGTACACTCCATCTTTAACTTCCATACAACCCTACAGATGTTTAAGGCAAAAAATTATTCCTACACTAATTATAACCCTAATTTGCAACAGGATGGATAGGTTAAGCCCTGCAYTAGCTGTGGACTTGCTGCACTGAATTTAATTTGATGGTTTATGCTCACACACGGATTTCTCTAATACACTCATATATTCAGAGATGAAATTTGATTAAGGACACTATTAAAGAACAGTGAATCAAATGAAAGCATCTTCCCTGGAGTAGGAAGAGGTCAGAAAGCCAATATCTTTATTGCACATTACTTGGTTTTAAAGTTTCCAAAAATCAAGACATGGGAACTCTGCTGATCCAAAAAAAGTCATAAAGCAATAAAGAAGACCAGTAGGAAAAATACCAAGCAAAGGTTTGAGCTCAATAGTCAAACTKTCACTGCTGGAAAAAAATGCTTGTTAGTGGCCAGCCTAGCATAAGTCTGTTGGTATTGAGGCAAAATTAATTCCATAGAGACCCTACATCTCCCTGAAGTCTGCTGTAATAAATAACTGTACCAAGAATGGACTTGGTCTGAACCATTCATTTTTTAAAAKCTTTAAAACAGAAAAATAGACACAACTGAAATGCCTCCTAAAGAATAGGTATTGCWGTCATGCCATAGATTAGGCAATTAAAAATCTAAGTCCAGTACAAAATTTAAACGAGGAAAACCTTTTCTGCACTTTGCATTGTGGTGAAAGCTAGAAATAATGCAACTGATTTTGACCACTGTAACACTCTTAATGTAGAATGAGAAATGGCACACTAGTACTGAAAGGAAAATAAAGCCCCTGGKCTTTGACCAGCTCCAAGAATAAGCATTACAGATCCCAAAAAASTAGTCTCTAGATAAAAGGCTTGGCAAGGGAAAGCCCAAGCCATCTGTCCTGGAATTCTACTACTGCAAAGAGTAATTATAAATAAGGAAAATAGAAATAAGAAAGATTACCTTTGACCAACAGTTGTTACCATCTGAAGGCTGTTCAGTGGCCTATGTGATCCAGTTCTCAGTGGACTAGTGTCCATATCACAAAACCCAACACCACAAATGGTACTAACTGGTAACCTTGTTGGCAGTCTCACCAGACAGGCCAAGAATTGAATGAGCATGGAGACTGAATCCCCTCTCATCCCTAGAAGTGGTCCCTTCAGGTCAGGGTTGAGGCACATTGGTGGGGCAGTCTGGGGGAAGCTTGCACTCCCGCTGCCTGTGCTGTACCTGTTCTGTGGATAAAAAGAGGGCTTCAGTCTCCACGGCGGTCAATCCAGGTCCTTTCACACACAGGTGAACTAAATTCATACAAGAGTTTGGTTTTCCCTTTGCTCGTTTAAAGAGGGATTACCTTATCCCAAGRGCAATCCTTAAA
This sequence comes from Sporophila hypoxantha, assembly GCA_002167245.1. NCBI lineage: Eukaryota > Metazoa > Chordata > Aves > Passeriformes > Thraupidae > Sporophila > Sporophila hypoxantha. The sequence goes on along the minus strand of NDFG01000610.1, from coordinate 1,649,082 downwards.
AAAGCTAGTCAGATCACAGAAAGGAAGAGTCAAACATCACATCTTATTCATTGATAAAACCAGAATAAAGGAACATTTGGCAGCTTCCCCCACATACCTTCTGTGTTGTGGTGTTTGTTGTCTGTGTTGAGGGCTTAGTGAAGGTTATTTTCACAGGCGACATGTGTGGTGGTAAGGAGTTGGCAATGCTCTGCATTATATTACTCATTTTGGGGCTGCCACTTACAGGCACTGTGATAGTTTTAGTGACAGGAGTCACTGCCTTCGGGACTTCTTTCAGGAGAACAGGGGAAGAACTAGAAGAATTCGTTCGCCGTCTTTTGCGGGGCTTTTCATCGTCATCTGAGCAGCTGACACCTGGAAAAGAAATACTTTCTCTAAATTGTGTTTCCCCTGTCTGCAGATCTCAGTGCTCTCTGAAACACTACATCCTTTTTGAGTCTTACACCCTCTTTCAAGTAAGATAAAAAGAAATAAAGGATAAATTACATCTTATAGTCACAACCAAGCTGTATCACACCTCAGATGCTCTTAGTTCTTGATATGGGRCACACTCAGTGCCATGAATCAGGGACAAATCACCCAAAGCCCCAAGCTACTCAGCTACTGGGTTACTTCATTCAGTTTGAGAGATTAAAAGAACGTAAGAGCCAGTACAAGGTTTTCATTCTGTCTASAGAAGTTTGACTAGTGAAGCTACACACACAAGGGGATTGGGATCATGTCACACACATTTTAGTTTAAACTTTTACACTACCTCGGGGTTCTTTTCGGTGGTGGTTTTGTTTACAGCAACTGGACTATTGAAGTTTATCCTCCTATAGTCTCCTTAGACTTCAGGCTTTGCACCTACTTTCGTGTCATATTTACTCTTACAGTACCCTTCTGCCTTTCACCTTAATACAGCATCTTGAGATGTAATTCTTTTTTTTATTATATAGTTTAACTGTGAAGGTCAATCCTCACTTCATCCGCTTTTGCCTTCTTTGGTACATTTTGTGCAACAGATATAAAATGGCACCTAACACACAATAATGAAAAACAAAAGAAGTCCAGGCTCAAAAGAGTTCTTTCTTCCTGCACACATAGAAAAAAAAAATCTGCTGCAATATTCAGCTCAGGAAGGGATAACAGCATGATTAATGYATCTTAAATCCAAATGAAACTTGCCGCAGTAGGCYACAGATTCATAAATTATGGAAAGGCACAGGTGTCATGGACATCTTTTATGAAAAATCCTTTTGCTAGGATCTTTTCTCCTGAGAAGCTGAGAAGCCTCAGAGGAAAAGAAAAGCAATAATCATCTGCTGCTGTGGAATGCAACASGTGCATCTTTGATTGGTCTCATGTGGCTGTTTTTAATTCGGCCGGCCAATCACAGTCRYGCTGTCTCAGACTCTCTGGTCAGTCACAAGATTTTATCATCATTCCATTCTTTTCTATTCCTTGCTAGCCTTCTGATGAAATCCTTTCTTCTATTCTTTTAGAATAGTTTTAATATAATATATATCATAAAATAATAAATCAGCRTTCTGAAACATGGAGTCAAGATACTTGTCTCTTCTCTCGTCCTGGGACCCCTGCAAACACCACCACACACAGGTTAGTAACTTTGCAAACCTCTCACAGCTACTTGGTAGCATTGAAGGCAGGAAGGCTRTACAGAAGGATCTGAACAAGCTGGATCCATGGCTGAGGTTCAACAAGGTCAAGTGCCAGGTCCTGCCCTTGGATCACAACCATCTCATGCAGAGCTACAGGCTGGGGGCAGKGTGGCTTAAGGGTGGCCAGGCAGGAAGGGACATAGGGATGCTGGCCAAAGCTGTCTGGATGTGGGCCAGGTGTGCCCAGATGGGCAAGGACAATGGCACCTGGCCTGCATCAGCACTGGTGTGGCAGCAGGACCAGGGCAGTGACCATGCCCTGTGCTGGGAACTGCTGAAGTACCTCCAGTCCTGGGGTCACTTCTGSGCACCTCCTGACAAGAGAGACACTGAGGTGCTGGAGAGCTTTCAGAGAAGGAAACAGAGCTGGGGAAGGGTCTGGAGCAGCAGGAGCAGCTGAGGAAGCTGGGGGGACTCAGACTGGAAAAAAGGAGGTTATGGGAGGACATTCTTGCTCTCAACAACTCCCTGACAGGAGGGTGTAGCCAGATAGGGGTTGGGCTCTTCTCCCAGGTAACAAGTGAGAGMACAAGAGGAAATAGCATCAAATTGTGCCAGGGGAGGTCCAGATTAGGTATTAGTAAAAAAAAACTTCATTGGAAGAGTGGTCAGGCATTGGAGTAAGTTGCCTGGGGAGACAACAGTCTGGAAGTGTTCAGGAGGRATCTGAATGAGACACTTGGGGATGTAGTTTAGGGGTGACTATGATGGTGCTGGGTTGATGGTTGGACTAGATGATCTTGAAGGTCTCTTCCAACCTTGACAAATCTGCAATCCTGTTATTTATGTTTACCATGCTAACCTGTGTCAAACCATTTAAAAAGAAAAACAACCAGAGAGAAGCTGAACAGATACAATCCTGCCTATGCAAAAGATGACTGAAAATCTTGTTCCATGTGCCTGGAGCCTAAAGACAAAGAACAGCATCACAGCAAAAAGCAGTCTTGCTGGTAATCAAAGCAAACTTGGTTGGTAGTCAATCTCTAGTAGGGCCAAGATCTAATTATGGCCAATCTCTAATTAAAATTAATATTCTGACATTCAAAAAGTGAAGATGCAAGAACTAACATGGACAAGAAACTGCCCAGCACCACAACAGGCAATTGTGGAAAAATGGTATTCTCTCTCAGCAGGAGTAACAGCTCATTTGCAGGTTCCTGTCCAAAGGCTGACAACTYTATCTACAGAGACAGGAAACTGAACTGGGGAAGAGAAGCAAACTTCAAAAATGTAGCTTTAGCTGGCTGTAGCAGTGCAAGTGAAGTGTGGATCTATAAAACCAGATTTCAAATCAATATATTCTATCCTATTCTCAATCAATCAAAATATTCTAATCAATAATTTACTCTATTTACCCTGAATAAGCCTAGTGGTGACCTCCCTCTATAAAGCAGAGGTTTGATTACATAACTTAAAGGTTTATTATGGACAGGCTGCTAAGTATTACTGTGAGTGCACTATAGAAACTTGTAACTATGAGTGCACTAATCACATTGAATGTGTGCAGTCATTTAAAAATCTCAGAATACATTTAAATCCAAAATCCACATGCAGCTAGCATGTTAGGACACAGTTGTTATTTTGGCGAGGCACCAAGAAATAAGAGAAAACTTTGTTTGTGGTCCTCATCCACAGAAAAACCCATCAACCAATCCATCAAGACATAAGAAAGTAACATTAAACTAGCAGAGCATTATTTTATGTTAAGTACAGCTCATTTCACCTCCTCTTTTCACTGCTGGGGTTTTGCAAGAATATTATTCTAATCATTTCATGTTAGAAATTGCTGTACAAAGCCTTCCACAGACATTTAGCTAAAAGGTAATACAGCTTTGACTGTAACTCACACTTGATAAGTAAGGAAGCAGAGTCATGGAAAGGTTAATGGCTCAGTCAGACTGTGACTTGGAAGAGGTTACACCACAGACCAGTGGCAAAGTCCTGACTGTAACTCAGATCTCCCAAATATGCTCCTAAGCAGGTTTGTTAAAAATCAATGTTTGTTTGGTTTTTTTTAAGGAATTGTGTGTCTTTCAGAGTATGTAACTGGTGTAATATACTCTGAAAGACACACAATTCCTTAAAAAAACCCAACAAACAATAACAACAAAACAAAGCACATGAAGTAGGGAAAAAAAATTAAATCTAGGGACAGACAATGAAAATTATCATCCCTGTATCGTGTGTCTAGACTTATTTGATACTCATTATCATGCAGAAATTCAATAAAGTCTACATTAAAATTTTAAGATGTTAAGAATGTTTTTCCCTGAATCTTCAAACTAAACCCAAGTGATTAGTGCATAGATCAGAAAAATGAAAAACCTCAATGTAATGGGTTTCATGGGTTGATAGAGCCATTAACAATGTTTTTTGCAAGTAACATTATATTTATGTACTAAGTGGCATTTCTGATTAGCTAGAAGCTTATACAGATGTATGCATATAGCATAAAGATAATAGTTTTTAATAATTATTTTTAAAATATTAAAGGTATAAAGAGCAAGCATAAAAATAGCATTTATCTACTTCTAAATAGCATTTATCTACTATTAATCTTAACTTGCTGTTTTGATAGAATCAAATAAGAACTGAAGGAAACATTTTCATAGTAAAATAAAACTACTCATGATGAGGGCATATATATGAGAACATAATCTGCTTTTAGAACCAGCTGACTTACAAGCCAAACAACAATGGGGACACACACGCCCTCTGAAGAAAAAAGACTGTTTCTAGATTCTATGTCCTGGATTTCCAGATTTAATTACATGAAGATYGGTCTCTGGTAGGAATTCGTATGAAGTTTTTGCAGCTGCCAAGGAACACAAACTTCACTAAGACTGACCTCCAGGTAAARCACAAAATGGCCAGACATATTATGGAAGCATAAACCCCTGCCAAACTGCATCCAAAAATAAAAAAAATTCTATGTCAACTGTGAAAGTGGAAAAGAGGGACCTTTTCTAATTCAACTAAGTGACTACTATGCATTAGCTCTCAACAAGATGGATCAGAAATTCATTGATATACAGAAATGTCTATATTTWATTTTAAAAATATTTTTCACTTGTTGTCCTTGCAGCATTTTGCAGTGAGTGGATTTATCCTGAARGCTATTTATCTGAAAAAGAGAAGCAATAAATTCACTATCTAGACTAAACGAAGGCACAAAGGCCTGAAATGACTTGCCCAGTGCTGGAGTGTTTAGTTTGGTCTATGCTTCAGCCATGTTCTCCCTTTCTTTCCCTTTTTGTTAATCAGGTGCTAGTATCACTTACTTTTGACGTAAACAGTACTTCCACTTGGCAAGACGACTACATTGGAGGCTGGACTGGCAGGTCTGGGGGACTTCACTGTTGCTACACTGCCACTTGGAACAGGGGTAGATGTTGGGGTTGAAGTGGTACTTGTGTAGGAATAGCAAACCACCACTGAAGAGGAGAAAAGACACCTTCCATATAACTGAAGTGCAGAATCCCATTATTCTATCACTATTTTTACAACTGAAATGGAAGCCAAAGACTTACTGGGTTTACTATCTGTGGTTTTGCCTCTGCATTCCCGTTACTGTGGAATACTCCCCCGTTTGGGCTAAGCATGGCCATGAGATTAATGGTCTTTGAAGACAACACAAAAATCTAAACTCCTGTCCTRCCATCCCCAAAAATCTGTGCTGCCAATGTGAAATTTTTTTTGTATTGATCTTTGTTTTACTTTATAATTTTTTATTTTTAATTTAAGCATTAATTCAATATGTTGATCTTTTGGCTTTTCTGTAAGTGATCACATCTACACAAGTAACTGACAGAAAAGTGTTATTGCCTCAACAGTACATCAGTTGAAAAAAACAAAATATTCATTCAGTAGTGAAAAACTGATTGTGCTAATCAGCTTTTTTAAACCACTGCTTTCAAGTAATAACACAATGATACAGTACTTCTCACAAAACCAGGATAAAACAGCTTGTTTCAAGAAGTGTTACACATTCTCCAGTTGTATGAAGCCTAATTCAAGCCTGCTGAGCCAAGCTAGTTGGAATGTGTACTACCATTATTTAGAAAGCATAGGAAAAACAGAAAGCAACCTTTTTACTTGTTCCCAMAGTACGTTTAATCTGAAGGAAAAAACCCAAAGTGGTATTTTCTTGATTTTAACCAAAACCTACTTGCACTCTTAAAACATTCTGAAACAGCTTTCATCACTTACAYAACTTTACAAAATCAGTTTCAGTTGCCAGAGTGTCAATAACACAAAGCAGTCAGATTAATGCTGCAGATACCACAGATATCTTTAAAAAAAGGGGTATTTTATATTTCTGTGAATAATGTTTGGTAAGAAAGACTTGGATTTTTTTTATAGGTTCATAGAATGGTTTGGGTTGGAAGGAACTTTAAAGCTCACCTAGTTCCAACCCCCTGCCATCAGCAGGGACACTTTCCGCTAGACTGGGCTGCTCCAAGGCCTGTTAAAATATCTTTAATATTTAACACTTAAAATCTAAGACACCAGTTCCTATTGTGACGTTGTTTTTACATTCCCATAGATTGCAGCAGAACTCCATCTTTCTCTCACCTTCTTTGTTCCCAGTTTCTGCAGGAACTGGAAGAGACGCGTTGTGCTGGATGGCTGCGTTGGCAACAGCYTTGGCGGTGACAGTGAAAGCTGTTTGTGGCACAAGCCGTGGCATCAGCGGCACCAGCCGACGACCTTCTATGGACCACTCAGAAGAGCTGTTTGGTCCAGACATACTAAACAGAAATGCATGTGCTGTAAGTATTTATACCAGTTTCCAAATACTCAGTATCCTATTTGAGTACATTTCTTTTCCAAGAGTGCAAGTCTAAAAGGCAGTTTAAGACATACTAGAGCACTAATACTCAACTTACTTTATTTCATGAAAGCCCTTGCATTTRTGTCACCTGATATAAAACCCCTCCCATTTTAAATTGAAGAGTTGACTCTTCTTCTGTTGTTTTGTTGTACAGAGCTGCTCAAGGGCTAGAGGTGTGTAAATGCCATACTCAAACCCCCTACATTAGGTTAGCTACTATTCAGTTGCTGTGCTCTCTACTTCTGGATTATGAAAATACCAAGAAACCAAACAGATATCATAAAATACTATTGAAATGGATTATGTTACAGGGAAAAACTCTCAGCTTCTAAGAGAAACTTTATTTTACCTCAACAGAAGAGTTTCTGATGCTTGTTAAAATAGTCTCAAACAAGGTGACAGAACATGAGATTATTTAWATGCACCTTAAGCGTCTTTCTAAACAGAAAGCTGTCTTCGGCTCTAGCTTGCTCTTAACCTCAGTACTTACACCCACACTAGAATGTTTCATAAAAACACTCTTCTTATCTAGATGGAGAAATATMTTTGACTGTTTTACATTAGTCATTTGTCAAATCAGCAAAACCAAAATGGCAAATTATTTTTCAATGCGGTAATGTTTTTAAGCAAATCAACCCATTTAATGTATTAATATATTCTAAAAAATAACTTCTCACATGAAATATTTCAAGCAAATTGCAGCAYGAGCTACTACAAAGTAGTTTGTAAAATGCAGAGTATCTGCTCTGTTARTAAATCTTGGTATGCTTCAGCATTCCTCATACATATGCAGATAAAGAGAGCTACATAACCTAAGGTGAAGATACATTTTAAAAACAAAAAATAAAGGGTACAAAAGCTAGCAAAGTAGACTTTCCTAATGAGTAAAGAGAATTATGTAAGTCAAATACTATATTACCGACCATCACTCATAAGGAATCACCATAGGAAAAATAAAGAAAATCAGCACTTTGTCTGGATTATAATATTTCATTGAAGCGCAACACCTCAGGACAAACTATTCATGCTCTGCAAAAAGCTAAGACTAGAAGTACTATTTAAAAGGAAAACTTGATTCAGGAAAAGAATCCAGATTTGACAACTACATGCTTTTCATTATTCCCCCCCCCATTTATTTAAAGGGGTGTAAGGACGTTGGGTGGATTTTGTTTCGTGAACAGCATACTTCTAAATCTTTAAACCTGAAAATTGAAGTCTTTTTACAGCACTAAACCAGTATGCTGATTTTGACTAGACTTGGATCAAACAATTGTTAACTCCAGTGTCCTGCTATTTATATTATTTCCTTGCTTTCCTCTTCACAACACCAAAGCTACAACAGTCAAACATTAAAAAGTCAACAGCTGTAACACAGAATAAGAAAAAAATACACTTACAATGCAGCTCTGTTTAAAGACAGTCTTTAACAGTAAGACTATTAAGTAATTACCAAAAATACATAACCACTCGGTCTACTGCTCCTCCACCTCTCAAAATCATGTGGAGCTTGTAAAAGCAAATGCAAGGAAGAACCAGCCCAGCTGATGCCAGCACAGCAGCTGCATRGCTGAGAGTGGTGGACACTGATGTCATCAGCTTGCTGCAGCTTTTTCTACTCTGACCATTTTTTCCTTTCTATGCTGATACTCTGTTTTCCACTAATCTGKCACCTCTTTTCCRTTCTTRTTCTTTTCTATGTAGTTTTCTTTTTCCTCTTAATACAGCCTTTCCAAACTGATTAAAATAAAACTAAAAGCAAAACAAAGAAACAAACAAAAGCAAACATATTCATCCTACTTAGGAGCACCTCTATTTTCTCCATTCTCTGTTTATTCTGGTRTAMCTTACAGAAAGGTCTCCATGCCAAAAAACTGTTTCTTACATTGCATTTGTACAGTGAATGGGATAGCCTTGGATCCAATATGTAATGGTACTAAATAACTGTTTCTAGGTCCCTGTATATCTAACACAGTAATTCCTTCATTCATACAGTGTTTTAACTACTGGTTCTTTAAACCACCATCAATCCTCAAAATTCTACCATTCAGTTAAGGCATAATGGATTTCCCAAAAGGTACTTTTGCTAATCAGTGACAAAATTACTTGGAACTTACTTGTGTGCAATTGTTGTTAGTCGTTCATCATTTACTGCTCTCCGAACTTCAGCACGATGTCGCTCTGTTGAAATACTATTAAAAAAAATAAAGCAATATATTTTAATCAGAGGAAAACATAAACATTCATCTAAAAATTCCAGCTAAAATTAAACTTATGAATAATTTATCTAAGAGAATAAAGGGAACAGGACTTTACATTTAAGAGACTGTCACTCAACCCTTGCTGTCACAGAGAGAATTAAATCGTATTATTGCTCAAAAATATTACTGAAGAATGAAAAGAACATTACTGTTCACAGCGTATCCTTGAAAAACAGCTAGAATCCAACCTCCTAATGAGATCAATAAATCTAAAGGATATAGCAGAGAAGTTCACACAGGACACACAGCATTCTTTCTTGAGGTACCTTGGGTTCAAAGACCTTGGAGTTCTACCTTGACATAACCCCAAGCCAGTGTACATTCACAACCTGTAGGCTGTAACCCTTTTAACACTCAGTATCCCAAAAAGTACCAACAAACCAGCAAGGCTTCTACCACTGAAGGATGGTTGTTTTCCTTATTAAAAAATCCAAGGAGAACAGGAATGAAACCTCGGAAACATGGAGAAAACTTCTCCAAATTCAGATTTATGTTGTGATCCCAGTGAAAGAAAAAGCATGTAACACCTTAAAAGAAAACAAGTCATAGTTCATAGATTGAAAAGATSAGGGTTACCTAAGCACTTTAGAGAGTTCTCCAAGAAGATCCTTCTTCTCTTTTGTAAGGTCTCCCTGTGCACGTAAGGCACTGATGACACCTGCATAGGCCTCCAGTTCTGAAGAATTAGAGTGAATAATATTTCCATTTAATGCTCACAGCAAAGGGGAAAAAAATGTTGTTTTTCATATTAACGACAGCATTCTAATAATTTTCAAAGTCATTAAGAGTAACATGTCTTTCAAWGATTTGAAAGTGCTATTTCAAAAGAGATTGATGATTTGGAACTCTCTCAGTCAATTACTCTGCAGCATAAAACATTTCTACGAAACAATTGTCTCATCACAGAGGATTATCTAGTTTACAAACCCAAATGAATGTGTCAAGCTCTCTCTGACCTGAAATTCAGGCAAAAAGCTTSAGGAAACTGTTTAGAGTAGTTCAGAATTCTCTTCACACGGATCATTATTATGAGCTTTATGGAAAAGCTCGTCTTGGAAAAAGAAATACACTATCAAAACAGCAACTGGTTTTCTTGGAATGCCTTTCCCTAAGCAGCATGGAGAACATCAGCTCTAGTTTGTTAAATGTAATCATCATAATCTTTTATGCCTATTTACTTGATATGGTACAACTGCTTGAATCTGAAGGAAATGCAACACAATGAATTAAACCTGCTCAACACAAAAAAAACAATCCAGCTATTCTTAAACATAGAACTACCACAAAGACTAACTCACAAAAATACAACTCTGATTTACCAGAAATGTGTAATTCCCGGTGACTGAGATGTCATGCCATCAGCACTTTAAAAAAATCAAAAAGTAAAAGGCTACTGATATTTTTGAAGTTTGTCCTGCCAGACAGGGTGAAGATACATCTAATGCAAATAATGAATCCTGCTAATTTGGCAAAGAATGACTTGCTATTCTCYGCTTCACACTGTTTAGGGAAACCCAAAACAAAAATTCTCTTGATCCTTACACAGGTGCCTTTCATTTGACACTTCCATTTCAGCAGCCAAACCAAACAAGCCCACAACAGACCCCAGTTACACAAAACCAAGAATAAAAGATGCAGGCCAAAACCTAACATTGCTTTAGTTTGCTGCAAAAGAAAAGACTGATGCTTTTCTGAAAAGTTTCCGTTTAGGATTCTAAAGAGCTAATTTCCAAATGAAATCAAGGAATTGTGCTGAAAAGAAGTTCTGCTCTCCTGTCCCAATTAAGTAGATAAAAAGCAGAGTAATTTTGGTTAACTATGCAGCCTGCACAGGYATGCTGAGTGACCTACAGAAGCATTTACAGCTTCAGTTATAAAACATTCACTAATTAATGCACTGGTTATTACTAATATCAACATTTATTTAGACAATCATGTTACAATATTCATGATACTAATTATTTTCCTCTGTTAACAACTTAAAGTAATTCTCAGATGCAACCATGTAATTATTTATCAAGMGCATACTATTTTTTCCTTTTACATRATAAATAAAGAGCCTCTACACTATAGCTGTAAAAATGCACATTCTGGTCTTTTGGTAGCTAGTAAGGATTACAGAACAGCTGTAACTTCCTCCCCTTTGTGTTTATGCAGCAACAAACACATGAACTAGCTAAAATGGGTTTGGCKAGTAAATATCATTATTGTTAGTGTTAGGTGCTACAATCATCACCTCGTTCAGTAATAAACCACGACCAACACCAGGTCCTGCATACCTCAAGACGCATTTCAGCCTCACCTACATCCCTGCTTCACTCCTTACAGACTACTCTCACTACTGCTGTACCATTAGCCAAATTAGATGTTGAGCTGTGAGTTGGAAAAGCAGAACCCTCTAAAGTAGATGGCTATGGCTGCATGTGGCTGTCACACAGCTYTTGCTGCCACTGCCTGTGCTCCTTCCCCCCCCCAGTCCCGTGGTGTGCCTCCTCTCTGCTCACAGAGGCAGGGCCCCCTTGTGGGGACGCAGCTCATGCCAGCAAAACAAAAATTATTATTTTTGAATTTTTTTTCCTTCCTGTCAGCCTAGGTTATGTCATGGAAGGAGGTGTAGCTGCAGTTCTGTTTGGCTCAGCTGCACCAGCAAGGTTCTGCCAGCACACCGCTGTTAGCCCGGGTGAAAGTTTTCTTTCCAGGCTTCCAGCCAGTACAGCTACGTTAATGAAACTTGGTAGTAAAATCTGGTCAAAAGCTTTTGGCACTCTGAGCTTTCTCCTAGTTTCTGTACTTCTTGAGACTTGTTTAAGACTTCGGGTTGTCACCTTAACAGACAGTACAGCTTGTTGCAACCTTGCYTGCAACATCTGCATCACTGTTCCAACAGCACGCAAACCCCATATTCCAAACAAATCAAATAAAAAGGGCAAAGGGAGGGAAAATAAGTTCTGAACTCTCAAAAAATAAAGTGGATGGCTCCACCATGTATGAGAACCTTGGCACAGTTAAGAAATACAGCACACCATCTCTTAGCAGTCAAACAAAATGAGAACAAGAAAAGCTGTCACTTGACAGTCACAGGAAGTTAGAGGGAGCCTCAACTTTCTCCTTGACATCATCTCCTAGATTATGGTCCTCAGAAGAAACTCTGAAAAATATAAGGCTTTTTTCTCTTTCCATCTAGTATCATTTAAGTGGCAAAACCCCAAATCCTTAATTACACAAATTCAGCCATAAGAACTCAAAACCAACTATGCCAGATCAGATCAAAGGTCTAYCAAAGGATTCCCTCCCCTGCAGTAGCCAAGAGCAGGTAAGTGAGGAAAGAGCAAACGTTTTTAGTACTTTCCAAAACACAGAAGCATCTCTCCTCATACACTTAGATCTACAAAGACAGAGCACAAAATTATCTTCCACTGTCTTGGGCAGGGGGCTCAAATACTGAGCTACATTTGAAACAATGAAAAAGATTCCTGTGGTTATGGCTGTTGAGTGAGGACATCATTTTCCCACTTCCCTGCCAACCTGTGTAACTGCAAATCACAAACAGCATTTTTTAAAATCCTGTTTAATGTCTTCACAATAATAACTTCAATCCTTGATTCATCCCTACAGAGGCAGTTAAACCAGGATTCCACTARTCCACTAGGTTTTTTGGGGTGTCTAACAGGCGTCTAATACAGAACTGAGGGGAAAAAAAACAATCAAAAGCCACAACAAAACAGGGAAAAAAAACAACCCCAAAGGTTCTCTTTGAAAATTTTGCTGCATGCTAATAGTGACAGAAAAACCCAGCCCTGCAACACAGCAASTAGGACATCCAAGAGAGATTCAACCACATCAAAACAATTCTTCTCTACTCATTTTGCCAGGGCTGAGAGTGTCYGCCAAACATAACTTTAAGCCAAGGCTGTCAAACCAATGACACATACAAAACGCAGGAAATTACTTGCAAGTTGCCCGTAGACATATTTAAATATTTCATGCAAGCAACATGAAGGCAAATCTTAAAAAGGCAAAATACAGACCCACAAATTGCATCTTACTGTACCCAGTTTGCGAAGGATCCTCTTGCACTCATCCCTACTGAGGTCCAGAAGAGTAGGCCACACCACAGGCATCCTTCCCTTGTGTCTGTGCTCCCACAGAGCTCAGCCTCGCTGCAAAAGGAATATGAACGCTCAAGCCCATCATTTATTGATTTCCCAAGCCGATTGATGRAAACTCCTCAGCCTGTTCACAACTCCACCGACACATTCGCTCCCATCCCCGCCCCAATCTTTGTAGTGGCATGAAGGAATTCGGCAGTTTCACAAGAGCATGGAGTTCCAAAGCTCTCTAACTCAAATGCATCACCCAAGCCTTTTTACGGTGTCCTATCGCCTTCTAAAGCCTATTTTTTTTCAGGCTGAAACGTTCTCCGAAATMATGTTTTAGTCTCCTCCTTCTCTTTATGCAGAGTACCTATTAAAAGAATTCTTCCAGCGAACCGCACGCTCCCACTTCCCCCCAGAGGACGCGTTTTGCGCCAGCCTATATTACATGACAGGATGGCAAAAACCCCGTGTGTGAAAATTTGCTCTCCACATACCAACACCAGCCCCCTCCCCCAAAAAATCAGCCAAACACGGGAACACCTCGATTCCAACGCAGCGACATTCCGTGGGTGGCGGGGAGAGAGGGCGCATCTCCGCGATGCGACGAGGATAATAAAGGAAAAAGAGCAGCCGGAGGCGAGTTGGGCAAGCGGGGCTTGGGCCGGGCAAGGAACGGGGGTGGGGAGGGCTGGGCACCGGGAACAAAAGCCCTGACGCCGTCGCAGCTTCCAGCGTGGGCTCGGGAGGGGGGAGGATCTCCTACAAGGACGCCCGAAGGCAGCCGCCAGCCGGGCATCCCCGCCCGCCCTGCGCGGGCCCTGGCTGCGGGGCACTGGCCGGAGCCAGCGGCGCTGCGTTCCCGCCGGGATCGGGGAAAGAGAGGGAGGGAGGGAGCGGGCGGCGGCTGGCGCTGCTTCCCCGCATCGGCCGGGGCCGGGGCGCTGCCCTGGGCCCGTAAGGGGGCGGCGGGTCCCCGCCGTCCCGGAAACGGAGCTGCCCCTCTCCCTGAGGCGGACGGCCCCGGGTGGGGCGGGGAGCAGGACCCACCTGCCCGGCCGTGCCCGGCACATCGAAGGCTCCGCGGCAGCCGCACCCCTCCCCCCCGCCGCTCGCCAGTGCCGGGCTCGGGTTTGTTTAGTGGCGGCGGCGGCGACGGCGTTTACTCGGGCCAAGATGGCGGACGAGCGCGCTGCGCATGCGCGGGCGCCGCGAGATACGCTAGGAATTGTAGTCTCTGCCGCCCCTCTGCCATGGGGAGCTGGAAGAAACGGGTACCAAGATGGTCGCTCGAATGAATACTGCGCATGCGTAGTGGCGAAGAGCATGCTGGGAACGATAGTTCTCTCGGTGTTGARGCGCGGGAAGCTGCGTCCACCGTCCCGCCGCGGCTCGGCGGACGGGTACGGGCAACCGGAGGGGACAAAACACGTTGCGCGTTTTCTGCCCGGGCTGGGACGCGCCAGCGCTGTTCGAACGCAGCCGCGTACCGCAGAACTGAAGGAAATAACAGCTAGCCACCGCTCCTGGAACGAAATATGGCAGGGCAGAACATCACCCCGACGCCGTCTGGCTATTTGCAGTTTTCTAACTTAAAACGGATGCAGGTGGCGCGCGGGGCTACAGCGAAGAGCCTGCAGGGAACAATAAAGGAATAAATTCCGCACGTACAGCCCCGTCACAGCCGCTCCGGGTGTCTCTGTTCCCCCGAGCACAGCAGCCACCTGCACCGTGTGAAAAATGCGTATTTTATGATTGGCTTTTCGCAAATATTTAAATGAATATTATATGTGTTATGTCAGAAAGTTATGTCGTATTAATTTCTTAAGTAGTGTGTTAAATATAGTTTTGGGTTATAACATAATGTTAAAATATAAACTATGCTATGTAAGATACTTTTTTTAAAGAAAGGACTAGCACCGAGATAGCAGCCACAGGACACCTAAATCTTTCAGAGAAAGAGAATTTATTGCTCCATTATCATAAGAAARGAACTTCTTCCTGCCTCACTCAGCCCTGAAGACACCGTCAGGATAAAGAGGAAAAAGTTGACACTGACCAGACAGAATCCTGTGTTTGAATGGAATTTATGCATCATGTATGAGGTGTATGAATATGCAACAGGCTATTGTTTTTAAGGGTTAATCCTCTGTTAACGTGTGTCCTTTTTCGGGCTTATTTTGCCCAGAAAAGGTACCSYGASTGTCRGTAACTCTTTGTTTGTATTGTCTTATATTGTCCTTATCCAAATTGTCCAAATTTTTATTACTCTAATTATATTGCTATTTTTATAACCAAATGATCAAATTTTTTACAACTCAAATGATCAAATCTGATGSTGACCTGATGAGCAACACTCTTCAAGTTGTTGTGATCTCTCTTGTGCCTTCATTTCCCATTTTTATAAAGCACTTTAAAAGCTAACAACAGACAATGACATATAACAACTAGGCATTATGTGTAGGGTGGGGAGGRCCTGGCACAGGTTGRCCAGAGAAGCTGTGGCTGCCCCATCCCTGGAAGTGTTCAAGGCCAAGTTGGATGGGGCTTGGAGCAACCTGYTCTAGTGGAAGGTGTCCCTGRCCATGGTCYGGGGCTGTAACCAGGACATCTTTTAGGCCCCTTCCAATCAAAATCACTCCAGGATTCCATGATTAATTTTATAAAAGCATGCTGCTGAGTATTCTTTTTAAGAATACTCGCAAGTATATACATTTAAACAAAATCTGTTCCTCCTTTCAAAAGGGGAAAGAAATGACCATCAATCTRTACTACTTTTTGTTATGTTCTCTACAACGCAACAATTTCCGATTCCCCATTGGCTTAAGTAATATGAATCTCATAAATAACACACACTGGTCCAATTAATCACACCTTTTGGGTGCTAACAGAATATTCTGTCTCACCACACTTATTTTTGTCCCCAAAGACAATGGAAGAGAGAAGGAAGGAAGCTTGGAAGCCTCAGCTGTGAGATGGCCCAAGGAAGAGGTCTGATTTTCCCAGAGAGGTGATTTGTATGCAGCTCAGGTCACCAGGACAAAGCTGTGTTTCTCTGCTCTCTAGGAGCTCATAGGAAATGAGTGGAGCAGCCTCGCTGTAGTTCTCACTGGGTTATTAACTGCATCTCCCCTGGCATCACTGCAACCTGATTGATACAGGCTCTGCAATAATCCCTTTTCTTCAGAACAGCTTTTCATGGGTAGAAGAGAGGTGCTTCAGCTTGGTCCTYTATGGGAACCAGGCACAGCTACGACAGCTGCTGCTTTTAAGAGGTAAACAGTGAATTTCCAGCTTCCAAGAGACTTACACTAGTAATTTTAAAAGTGTAATTGGAAAATCAAASGAAAAAAATGTATTTCTTTCAGTCTGCCAGCAATTAAGAAAGAAGTAGAAAAAAATCCACTATGCTTTTGATACTAAGATGAATATAACACGGTAGATAATTTCAAATTGTAGGGAATTTAAAGACAGTTTAAAGTATCTTCATGTCTTGCATGAGAGAAATAGACTAGATTCTAAAATAAGTTAAATTATTTCTTGGCCTTTTTTGTTTCCCAGTGGTTTAATCAATGGAATTTCCACTTATCCTAATAGGTTATCAGTGACTTGATACATTTTCCTGACATGAGCATCCTATTTTAATGTCATTCTTCTTCCCTCAGACCACTGCTAATCTRTRTTCCTCCTCAAACACTTTCCCATCACATTTTTCCTCCTGYCTAAGAGAAAAGCAGAAGCCTCAACAATATCTAGGTGCRGGSAGCTTGCAGAGGAGCTTTTTATACACAGCCTTTTCAGACAGATTGTCAGCCAGGACTATTTGTATTTAAATTCACAAAGAGATTTCAACTACTTTTACTAAAGATAGCTTAGCGTTGCCAATCAATAGATATTTCCCCTCCTATCGTAAGTAATACATATTCTATTTATCAAATGCTTTTATTTTACAAATCCTAACAGCTTCTGAGCTGAAAGTATCTTAATTCAGCAAGCATTAAAAGTGGATCAAAATGCCACTGTGTATCGAGTTAAGCATCTATTTAAACACTTTGCTACACMGAGGCAAAAACTCAACAACCTCAGTTAACAAAAAAAATCACTTGGGACATTTTGCAACATATCAAAGAAGGAATTAAACCTGMTACCCTCAGCAATCTTGGGAGGCAGATGAAAACCACTGTCCTCTTTGTGGCTTGCTCTATTGGCAAAGAACATACAAACTTGCTTGCTCAGAACAGAAAACTAAGGAATGAAGCAAAGTATTGAAGTTATAGCTCCACTGAGCCACCTGAGTCCTTATCTACAGCCACATATGTGTTATACAAACGCTGGGTYTCTCTAACAAGCTTCTGCCATTCAAAGAACATCTATCCCAGATCAGCAATTAGCAGAATTCAGTCACACTGGGAGCCAATTTGCACTGTATTCTAGGGAAGCTTGCATTTTCTTTTTCAAGTTGCACTTTGAACCCATCCACAGAGCGTCTATTGCTTTAAAGTTCAAATCAACTCACCAACAAATTACTTGCTGGTGAGGGGCTGGGAACACAAACCCTGTGAGGAGGGACTGAGGGAGCTGGGGGTGTTTAGCCTGGAGAAAAGGAGACTCAGGGGTGACCTTATCACCCTCTAAAACTACCTGAAATGTGGTTGTAGTGAGATGGGGGTTGGTCTCTTTCTCCAGGCAGCAACTGACAGAACCAGAGGTCACAGTCTTAAGCTGCACCAAGGGAAATCCAGGTTGGATATTAGGAAAAAGTTTTTTACAGAAATAGTGATAAAGTACTGGAATGGCCTGCCCAGGGAGATGGTGGAGTCGCCATCCCTGGATGTGTTTTTAAGAAAAGACTGGATGTGGCACTCAGTGCCATGGTTTAGTTGAAGCATTAGGGCTGGGTTGGACTCGATCTTGAAGGTCTCTTCCAACCTCGTGGTTCTGTGAATTCTGTGAACCCTGTGGACAGAGGTATCTTGGGGTTCACAGAGTTATTGTGAATAGATACTTCTGGATCCAAATCTACAAAACTAGCTCTGTGGGATTAGCCTGATGTCCATTTAGGTCTTACACTCGGGTTATCCCAATAGGGCTGTAAGGCTTGGAAAAGTAATGTAGCAGTAAAAAGAATCATGGAAGCACTTCAGACTTTAAATATTCTCTTGCAAATAAATTTTTCATAGCAGGAAACCTGCAGAAGTACTCTATCACACTAACACTACTCTCAGAAAATTAAGGCATATCAACTTTCACCTTGGGAAAGAGACATACAGTCCATTTCCAGAAGCAAACAGAAAAAGTTATTTTATATCCACTATTATGTGAAAGGAAATCCTGTATTTAAGATACAACTAACCCTTGAAAACACAGAGAAAKGAAACACTAACACARAAAATTCCTTTAAGAATAGTTTATTAGAYTACAGCTTGTATGTTCAACACTAATACAGTATATAATCCCTGTTAAATGTTCTATAGACACACCTGGAAACATACTGTGAATAAGACTTGAATAATCAAGAGGATTATTTAAAATATATATGTACACTTCAGAGGCTACTGTGCAGGAAGAACAYTTTCAGGAATTTCTGCATTCTACAACAGAACATAATTTTTGAAATTTCCAAGTAAGTAGTAATGTAAACTAATTTTTATTTTTAAAGAAAGTGCTTCTAGTACTACTACTGGGTTTTGAAAAGTTTTAAGTCTATTTTCTTTCCATTATGTAGAAAGCACTTAAGAATAAGTCTCCACATAAAAACCACCATCCAGCAGACCTCAGTAAGTCCACTTTATAAACAAGTCCTGACCTTCATTTCATTTAATTTCATTTCATTTGGATAGGTCCTATGCAAATATACCCATTATCTAGAAGGTAACAGCCATAACCTACTTCTATAGTGCTTCAAATGGTACAATCAATATCAATGGAAACTTTGGTCAGAAGTGGCAGCTCAGAAATATGTGCAATGGCAAATTTAATACTGCCATTCTAGTCTGGCTTCCTCAGAGCCCCAAAAAGGAGTTTAGCATGCCAGTACTTCTGTTTCATGAAGCAATTTGGAGGAGAAAAGGTCTTTCAATATTGGGCAGAACATACAATTTTCTAAATAGTTTCGTGAGAAGAAGTAATATTTTCCMACTGAAACAGATTTTCAGTCCTTTAAAATTCACTCTAACAATCGTGCTCCTATAATATTGCTACAATTAAAAATGATCCTGCTGTCTTTTTTTTGTGTTTCCTTGTATCAGCATGAACATTTATGCAACCTGCARCACAGATCAGATGGCACTTATCTGGACTAAATCTAACCTGAGTTTATTTAAAAAAAGATTACCTATCTGATTAACTCATTTATACAGTTCACTGTCCATGAATGTTGGTGACTGCCAAGTAAAGTCAAACCAATGGYGTGCAGCAGTTTTCTTTAGCATTAGCTTCAATGACTACTCAAAACTACTTCAGCTACATAGCCAAGGCAGAATTCAGGCAAATAATTCYTGCCAAATAAGCAGATGTTATTATGATTGGTCAGAAGCACTTGATGACAAGACTTCCTCATGTAAAAGACAGTTTTAATCCTGCTCATACTAAACAAAGAAAGCTTAAAATATTTGAAGCTCAAAAGAAATTAAATAAGTAGGGTTTTTTTGTTATATTTCCTTTATGCACTCATTTGAAAACTTATACTTTTGACCATTTTGTGTCTTTGGATTATTGTTCCTAGAGCCCAGCACATCTCCAGGACAGTAGGACTTTTTATGTGAAGATACATAAAGGATATATCACAGCTGAATTCTTAAAACTACAGCAGTATTACACCTGAAACAATCATCACTTGCCATCAGCATTTGTAATTTCACAGGTGCTCTACCTACTTTTATACAAGACATATTTGGTGAGGGAGCCTTACCCACTTCCTACCATCCAGTTTTCTGTATCTTGTTTTTTTTCTAAGCTTTATTTTATTTTTACCTAATAATGTCTTCTGACCAGGACAGCCTCTATCTAATTATTTCATTACTTGAAAAGTTTGTGGCTTTTACRGTTACTTCTTCAACTACATGAAAGGAGGTTTAGGCAGGTGGGGATTAGCCTCTTCTCCCAGGCAACCAGCGACAGGATAAGAAGACAGGGTCTTAAGCTGTGCCAGGGAAGGTTTAGGTTGTACATCAGGAGGAATTTTTTTCATAGAAAGGGTGATTAGATATTGGAAGGGTCTGCCAAGGGAGGTGGTAGAGTCACCATCCCTGGAGATGTTTAAGGAAAGCCTGGATGTGCTCTGGTCTAGTTGACAAGGTTATGATCCGTCGTGGGCTGGACTCAATGATTGCAGAAGTCTTTTCCAACCTAATTGGTTCAGTGATTCTGTGTGGAGATCATCCATCCAGCTGCAGAGTAACAACATCCTCCTAGAACCAAACTAAAGAAAATAAGACAAGAGAACAACATTAAGACCTCCATGTCCACCCTATGCTGAGTTTTAAAGCAGACACAGTGTAGCATATATACAGATGGGAAGCAGCCCTGCCCTGCTCCCTTCACCCCTCTGTGAGTTTCCTCAGGGAGGGAAACTAAGGGAAACAGCCACAAATGATCAGAACTGTAACAATGAGGGTGGCTGGCCAGTTGGAGACCTGTGGTTGGTGACCAGGAGCTGTGAGCAAAGAGAGGGGGAAACCAGTCGTGGAMTTAATGGGGGAATGGGAGGTACTGTGCTTGGAGAGTGGGGGTTAGATGAGAAAACTATGTAGGGCTGCAAATACATGAATGAAGAGAAAGGGATTATGTGGCAGGAGAGAGCAGGGAGACCAGGCTGACATGAATAAGGTGGACTGGAGAAGAAAGAGCTGTGGAGGAAAGAAAAGTGCTTGTCTGTATAAAAAATGTTACGATCCCCCTCCTGCACTGGGTTTTGGAGTGGCCATAGTGTAACACACACACGCTGTAACATGTGCACGCACACTTGGCGTCACACACGAGCACACGGCATCACATGCACGGTGCAACACATGCACGTGCTGTAACAAGTATGCACACGCAGTAACACACACACACACACACACACACACACACACACACACACACACATGGTGTAACACACACAGGGCATAGCCCATGCACACGGTGCAACACACGCATGTGCTTTAACAAGTATGCACATGCTGCAACACACACACGCACACACACACACACACACACYCACAGRGTAACACCACAGCGTAACACACARGGTGAAAKACACACATGGCYTAAAGCCTAGACAGTGTCARACAGCCACACACATGGGGTGGACGCACAMTGTGACAAATATGCACGCACTGTAACACACACACACGGTGTGACAAATATGCACACGTCACAACACACACAGTGCAATGGACACACACATTGTGTGCAACGGACACATGTGGTAAACACACACACACGGTGTGATGGACATGAGCGATTAACACACGCACGGAGTGATGAACACACTTGGTTTAACACACACATGATGCGACGGACATGCACCATTAACACACGCATGGTGTGTAAGAGACATGCCGTTAACACACACATGGTGTGATGGACACACGCGGTTGACACATGCACGGTGTGTGACTGAAACACGCCGTTAACACATGCACGGTGTGACAGACGAGCGTGGTTAATACACGGACGGTGTAAGGGACCTGCAGTTGACACACGCACGGTGTGATGGACACATGGACGGTGTGATGGACACACATGGTTAACACACACGTGGTGTGATGGACATGCATGGTGTGACAGAGGTGCGGTTAACACACGCACGGTGTGATGGACACACGCCGTTAACACACCCATGGTGTAAGGCACACACGCATGGTGCGATGGACACACTCATGGTGTGATGGATATGCACAGTTAATACTGCATGGTGTGATGGACACACGCATGGTGTGACAGACACACGCCACTAACACACGCACGGATGTGTGCATGAACGCCACCACGCCTTGGACACACACACAACAGCGTGACGGACACACATTGCCTGTTAACACACGCACAGTGTGACGGACACACGTCCGTAACACACACGACGGTGTGTGACGGACACACGGCCGGTGCGTGACAGACACACGCCGTTAACACACGCACGGTGTGTGACGGACACACGGACGGTGTGCGACAGACACACGCCGTTAACACACGCACGGTGTGTGACGACGCATACGGACGGTGTGTGACAGGACACACGCCGTTAACACACGCACGGTGTGTGACGGACACACGGACGGTGTGTGACAGACAACGCCGTTTAACACACGACGTGTGTGACGGACTACGGACGGTGTGGACAGACACACGCCGTTAACACACGCACGGTGTGTGACGGAGCACACCCGTTAACACACGCACGTGTTGTGACGACACACGGACGGTGTCGACAGACACACGCCGTTAACACACGACGGTGTGTGACAGACACACGCCGGTTAAACACCACGCACGCCCGTACTGAAACCGGCGCACAGAGCCCGACACGCCGCGCATGCGCGCCCCCGCCGTGCCCGCTCCTCGCGCGCACGCGCAGGGCCGTGCCCGCGGCGGGCGCTCGCGGTGCAGTGTGGGAAGGAGGTGGCCCCGGCCCGGCGGAGCGCGGCGCTGAATCCTCCCGGCCGCTCACAGCACTGTGGAGCCGCTTCCCGCCCTGCCTCCCCTCCGGCCGCCGCCACCTCCTCCTCCTCCACCCCACACACGCACCCTCCCCCCCCCCCCCCCCCGCCGATCCCCTCCCGGCCCGGCCCGCCGATTTAAAGGGGCAGCGGCGCCGGCGGGGAACCATGCCGAACTTCTGCGCGGCGCCCAACTGCACCCGCAAGAGCACCCAGTCCGACCTGGCCTTCTTCCGCTTCCCCCGCGATCCGGCCAGGTGAGACCACCTCGGGAGGGCGGGCTGGGAGGCGCGCCCGGCTCTCCCCCTCGGGCCCGCCGGCGCACAGCGCTGCCTGTCTGAGGAGACATCGCGCGGAGAGCCGGCTCCCTTCCCCTGCCCGCTCTGCCTTCCCGCGCCTCCCTAACCGCGCCTGCCTCCTTACCCGCGGGGCCGGCGGGCGCCTGGAGCTCCGATGGTGCCTGCGGAGGCCGCGCTCGCTGCGGCGGGCGGGGCGGGGACCTCCGGGGGTGGCGGCGGGAGGCGGGCGGGCGGCTGCGCCTGCGCCGGGGCGGCGGCGGCTGCGGCTGCCGCCCCTCGGGGGAGTGGTGGGGACGGCGGCGGCGCCGCTCCGGGATGCGGCGGGASGAGGGCACCTGGCCGGGACCGGGGTGGGGCTGTGTGTGAGGTGGTGCAGTGGGGTGTACGGCTGTGAGACATGTGGGGCAGCCTGAGGGGTCAGGTGGGGAGCCCTGCACTGTGGGGGCCCGCGCAAGCTCAGCACTGGCTCAGGCAGTGAAGGTCCATGGGTCCTGCTCTGTGTATTAGGCGATGAGGTGTGTGCGTGGCAAATGGGACACTCCTGCGACGGGGAGGAACTGTCACAGGATTGCTGGGATGGTGGCAAAGCGTCATGACCGACAGCAGAGGTGATGGGAGAAATTCCCAATGGGTGAAAAGCTCGGGTAGAGCAAAAAGTGTGTGAGTGAGAGACACTGGAAAATACTATGAAAATAAATCCTGTACTTAGACATAGAAACCCCCATGTAAAGGTTCACCTTTAAATCGAGATGACACTCTTAAAATCACTTGATTTAACATGATGCTCACAATATTGAAGGGGGCATAGGCATAGAGCAATACCAGTTARCTCTTTTTGAACAGTCYYTAGTTAAAACTGGCCTTTTCATAATTTATACATGATATTTACTTCCTTCCTTCCTTGAAGATGCTTGACCTGATTTTTGGAAAAATCAAAACCCCGTGGGAATTATGCATATGTATGCATATTTCCTAAGGAAACAGACCTTCCAAGCAATTTCAAATGAAGATACAAAAAGGTTATATAGGTAGTAGCTGCTCTCTAAAGTTGTGATTTTGGYTATGTTATGAAGCTCTCCTGGATGAACGCAAGGCCTTGCTGTAAAGGCTATCCAAACCTCTTGATGTCTAGTACATGCAAGATATTGCAATACAAT
This sequence comes from Sporophila hypoxantha, assembly GCA_002167245.1. Classification (NCBI taxonomy): domain Eukaryota; kingdom Metazoa; phylum Chordata; class Aves; order Passeriformes; family Thraupidae; genus Sporophila; species Sporophila hypoxantha. The sequence goes on along the minus strand of NDFG01000610.1, from coordinate 1,625,135 downwards.
CCATATTCTATATGCTTTTGCTMTAATAAGAACTGAAATAAAAGTGCTTGCTTACCTACTCTTATTCTTTCATTTTCATMATTTGCTTTTACTGTTGTCTCTTTCTACCATCTGTCCTGTGAGACCCTTAAAAATCTCCCACAAAGGAATGTCTGCAGTTTGTGTGGAATTGAAGAAAATTGGCACTGTCTGAGCTTCAGTCTTAATTTGTAAGAGGTCCATGCTGTAAAATGTGAGTCACATCAAGCTGTACYGAATTTCTCAGTAGATGACAGTTTGCTGTATGAAGAAAATACCTTCTGCAGTTTATAATTTTTTTTTAATGGAAGGACATTTTGAATGAGTGTTTTCTGTGGTAGCAGTGCAGTAGTTGACTAAATGATTACATTTTAAAGATTAATTTTTTTTAAACTATTTTATAAACTCTTGGACAGTTTGGGTTGGAAGGAACCTTAAGGCTCATCTCATTCCAAGCCATGGGCAGYTACACCTTCCATTAYACKACCTTTCTCCCAGCCAACCCTTGGAACACTTCCAGGAATGGGGCAGCCTCAGCTTCTCTTGGCAACCTATGCCAGGGCCTCCAAACCCTCACTGTAAAAAATTTCCTTCATATATGTAACCTAAATTTTCCCTCTTACAGTTTGAAGCCATTTCTCCATGTCCTGTCACTACAGTTCCTGATGCAGAGTTCCTCTCCTACTTCTCTGTAAGTCCCCTTCAGACCCTGGAAGGTGCTGTGAGGTCTCTGCACAGCCTTCTCTTCTCCAGGCTGAACAGCCCTGACTTCCTCATCCTGTGGGATGAGGTAATATGGGAGGTGCTCCACTCCTCTTGCCACCTTTGTGGACTTGGTCCAGCATTTCCATGTCTGTCTTTATACTGGGGCATACTGTACACAGTATTTCAGATGGGGTCTCACAAGATGGGCAGGAGGAAGGAGAAACTATACATAAACTGTACTGTTTATAATACCTTTGTACTCCTAAAAKCAGTAAGTGACAAAGATGATGTTCTAAGTTCTCTATAAGTTTGCCCCGTAATATTTTACAACTTTCTGTCCAAAGTTGATCATATATTCTATTTTACCAAGAGCATTTAGAGACTGATAAATCCATGCATCCTTTTGGTTTTACAGACTTGAGGGTGTTTTATTCTGTGGGTTGGTCTACAGCAGTCTGCAGATGGAAATGAAAATATGTTCCTTCTACTGCTTGCTCTCACTTRTGTAGGTCAGACTGGGATGGTGAGCAAAGTGCATTGTCCCAAAATGTTATTTGCACTTGGCAGCTTACAGTGGGAAAGCTGAAAATAAAGTTGTTAGAATACATCTTAAAATAAATTTTAATTAAAAAAAAATCATTGCTGGTAAATGCATAGTCTYAGTAAATTGTTTCTACTACCTTACTGTTTTCAGTGTTTCCATAATAGCTGGGTAATTGCCTTTKATGTTTTCCCAGTTCAGTGCTAAGCAGTTCCAGTTAGACATTCCAAGTCTGATCTTTCAGGTGTTAGGAAGTCAGTGAGAGCTAACCTGTTAAGACTACCTTCTTTCATTTTGGCTTCTTGGGAAGATAAAGGGTTCAGAGACCAGTGTTTGGAGAAGACCCACCAGTATTTAATGGTGGGTACGTTGTCTTTTCATATCAAACTAGTGTAAGTAGCCTCTGCTACCTCCWTAAGGTTTATAGTTTTATGCAGTTTAGGCAGTGATCCTCACAGTAAGATATGTTTGTTTAGCTCTCATCTGTGTTTGTGGCTCTGTTCATCATGGTAGCTCAAGTTACAGCTGAGATATGAGTGTTCAGAACAAAATACTTCTTAAGCAAAGAGATGCTGTTCTGCTGCAGTTGACCAGCAGTGAGATAATGTATACTCTAGCTGCAGCTCAGTCAAATGCCATTTCAGCTTCCATGAGATGTCAGCAGATCTCTGAAAATGTAAAGTTTGTGACTGAAGAAACCTTCTTAAAAGCTAATGAGCAATGCCTAAGAGGTATGAAGGAAACTTTCCTGCCTGACCATTCAGGAGCCACACTGGGAGTCCCTTTGCACAGCCCAGMGACTTTAACTGTTATGAGCAAAGCCCCTCCAGGGCAGGTGGCTCCAGTGGAACAGAGTGCCCTGGGCATGCCAGCCTCAACCCTGGGTTCTGGGTTTTCTGTAGCAATCTCAGATGTCTGGTTGCTTTCAGCACTTTAATCATAATGTGGTAACAGCTTGAGCTGATGCCTCTGGGGATTGACCCTGAACCAAYAAATCCCTGGGCTTTTATATCCTTAACAGTCTCTGCACCCATTCTGTGAGTGGTGCCCTTATGTACAGCATTATTCCAAGTACAAATATAACAAAGCTAACAGCATTAKCATAGGGTAGAATACAACATTAMAGATTCCTGTGCACAAYTACTTAAATCYTTACCCATAAAAAATCTCAATCAACTGGTTGATCATCCACTACTCGTTTGATGTGAGAATGGTGTAGCCAGTTTCCTTACCTAAAACTTAGAGCAAATAGTACATGGCAGTATATGGTTCTTCCTATTTAACTTCCAATTTGGATTTTACTGAAAATACCTTAGTTAATGTATATCATGTAGCTGTATTTTGTTTTATTTATTATTTTGTGTGAAGTTTTCTCCAGCCATTTATTTTCTAAGAGGCTGGTCCTGGATATAATTCTCTGCCAAACACTATTCCTGTTGATGACCACTCTAGAGTTTGGTGAGAGTTATTTCCAATATCCTGCTATCCCACAAAAGGCAGCAGCCACATAGTACTACTCCTAAACTCCAGGCCATTTTACATCTACCTGACTACAAGTTTGAGCAGTTTTATTATTTCTTTGTTTCACAGGAGCCTTTGGTATGAGCTGGGCAGTGTACTAAAGTGATTTCTCTTGTAGCTTCCAGCAGCACTTGTGTTTCAGTTCCATTAGATACATTCTTTTCTGCTGAAGTAAAGAACTGTGGTTCGTTCCTTCAGTAGTGTAGATGTATGATGCTCTCCAAAAGCTTATTTAGAATTAGTATAGTTGCTCATTAATTACATCTCCACCAATTACATCTCTCTTCCTAATMCAAGTTAATTCAGCCTCTTGGGCATTCACGAAGGGTTGTAGAGATTCTGCTTTATGCACTCCAAGTTTACCATTCCTGTGTAGCCTGTGTGTCATTTGCCATTCATGTATGAGGATCCATTGGAGAATGGGATTAGATCCAAGTTCTCTAGAGACTGATCATTCATATCTCCCTGTAGGTGGCTGAAGTGAAACACTACCTGAGCACATCATGATGCAGCTCACTGTTGAAGGGAATGGGAATTAAAGTTCTGGATTAAAAAAAAAATCTCAAACTAATATGTGTATTTAAAATAATTTATTCACAACTATATGCTCTCCATGGGGATGATACTTGTGAAGCATGTTTAAGAATCAGGTTCATTTCATGTATACATGGTTGTTGGGTAACTTGGAACTAAGTTTGCTCCTTTTCATGGCAATTGCTGTTGCTGCTATTGCTTTTAACATAGGAATTATTCCCTGCTGCTACAGCATCCAGTTGAGTTGAGTAGTAAGACTCAGGGCAGTCTTGTGGATGTAGGTTTTGCATAAGGACTTCACAAACTCCATAAGCCTGTCTTCTCATGCAGAAATAGTTGAATACTGAAAGATTTGGTAAAAGTTAATACATAATTTTATTCTAAGATCTTTCTAGTTGCTTCTTGGATAATACCATGCAGAGCTATAGTGCTGTCTCTTATACACATCTAGATGTGTATAAGAGACAGTATTCTAAGATCTTTCTAGTTGCTTCTTGGATAATACCATGCAGAGCTATAGTGTGTGATCTCAGGGGTCTGACTTCCTTTTTCTTTGTATTCCATTCCTCAGAGAGTGTTCTATTTGGAACCAAAGTCACAGTGAGACTGAAGGGCTGAATTCAGGCTCAGATGGAGTTTTCAGGTTTGAGTTCAGTCATATAACCTGTCYTCTCCTTTTAGTCCTGTAGCTCCCTGAGAGAATGTCAACATTTCAGCCTTTGCCATTAGAGCTTCCTGAATTTCCAGAACTCTGGCTGCTGATGTGCTGCTCCAGTGGGTTGAGAAGCTTGGTGCCCYTGTCTGATCCATGATATGAAAGAGGGGAAGTTTAGATCAGGTATTGGGAAGAAATTCCTCCCTGTGAGGGTGGTGAGGCCCTGGCACAGGCTGCCCAGAGAAGCTGTGGCTGTCCCATCCCTGAGAGTGTTCAAGGCCAGGCTAGATGGGGCTTGGAGCAGCCAGCTCTAGTGGAAGGTGCCCCTGCCCATGGCTGGGCCTGGAACAAGATGGGCTGTAAGGTCCTTTCCAACCCAAACCTCTAGGATTGTGTAGTTAGGATCTCAAACTGGGGCTCTGAACACCAAGYGCTTCTTTTGGATCATGTGCTCAGGTGATGCCTTAAGCAACCTAGAAATAAAACAACATACCCCTGAGATAATATTAGTATAGGAGGTAACACAAAGGCTGGTCTTCATTGGAGGCCTCCAGGGGCAGATATGGAAAAATGTCCTCGAAATGACCACCCCCCATGGGGTGAATACAGTTTTAAAAGTTTAGCAAATCAGCATAATTGAAAAATCACCAATTAGAGACATAAGAGGTGATGCTATTTCCCTCAGTCTAACCTTCTCTGAATCCTGTCTGTGCCCTTCCCCCCCCTTCCTTAGATGAGAACTCAATATTGTTTGTYAAAATGTGTCTTGAGGAGCTGTTTTTTGGCCTTGGTTCCCAGACCCAAGATAGGCTTGGAATAGGCTAGGGGGCCTTGGAATGTGGGGCTTTTTCTGCCTAGGGAAAAGGTAGGGTAAAGTACTSGGAAAACTAGCCACAAATAGCACAATAGGCTACAAAGTTACAAATARGTGTGTAAGAATACAGAGACTATATAAAAGAAAATGGGCAAAAATKATTTGGCATCGCAGGCAGTGTTTACTTCAGCACAGAAGCCAGCAGCCACAGCCAGTTTTTGTGCAACTGTTGAAGAACTTCATAAGGYAATGATGCCTTGAGAGGCTACCTAGAGCAGAGGTTAGACAGTGTTAAAGGAATAAAGTAGGTATTTCTTAAAAAGGCCTTAGAAGAATACCTTTGGCAGTACAAGAGCCTGGCCGAGGCTACACCCATGTTGGACAYCAGGTCACATGTTTTCACYCTTTTGTKAGTTTTGGTCCATTTGCATATTAGGATTAATTGTCCAATTACAGCTGCAGGTTATGAAGTCCCATCCTCCCAGATTACTCTCCTCAATTCACTSTTGTTTGTACTTTTTGGGCCTGAAGCTGCAATGGTGTCCTTGGTTCTCGGGCTGGAAAAGGATTGTTTTGTCTGATTAAACTGTGAGGAGAACTTGCTAACACTTCATATGAAGTTCAGAGTTACATACTAATGCAGTACAGAATCTGGATAACATGAAAGCTAAAACTTAAGGCATCAGGAAAGGAGTATTTGGTAGTTAAAGAAATCTGTGTGAGACTCATTTTTGAGRAAGCCCCCTCTGAAGAGCTGGTGGTATCTCTTGCTGTCACTCCTTGATCTGATCCTTGACTATTACTAAGTAGTACTTACTAAGTACCTACTTAGGTTCTTTGGTTGGCATTAACATGGGAGGGCAAAGGATTCAGGCTGATGTTTGCCTGCCCTTGACAACTGTGTGCCAATTCTGAATGCACCATTCCTGCCACCAGTTTGTGTCCCTGTGATTGCCAGGAGGTGATTCAGGGGAGTTAACATGATGTGAGGAGCTCTGGCTGTGCTCTCTCAGTGTTTGTCAGCCTRCCTGAATCACTGAGAGGAGCAATGGGGTCAGGCTCTTTCTCTGGACTGAAACCCTCCCCACTAACTATAGAGGAGGCTGATCAGCCTCTGTGATCACATTTAATGAATTGTTTAGTAGTTGACACCCACTGAGAAAATCTGAGAGCCAGAGTCAATATAATTTACACAAAACAGGTCTCCCACTTAAAAAGAGTGTTTATATAATTTGATTAAGTGAAGAAAGCTCCCCTCTTCTCTTTTTGGGGTGATTGCACTGCCAAGGCAAGAGTGCAAAATCTGTTGTGCCAAAAAATCAGATTTTTTAAACATTGTTTTCTTTCCTTAAGTCATTACTAAGCATACTCTGTATGGGTCTCCAAGAGCAATATTAGAAATTATTTTGATTTATGGCATTTGCCGTCATTGTTATTTTAGTATTTTGCATGAGCAAAAAAATTGAGATTTGCAAATGGTTCAGCCAGCAGAGATCAGAATCAAAGATTGCCCTCTTTKATCTGCACAAATGCCCTTTACTGAGCTAAAGTAGAGGTGAATCCACTCAGACCTGTGATTTCCTCATCTGGGCTGCCCACCAAAACATCTGACAAGACAGCCTTTGTTCTTATAGTTGTTTTTCTCCCTCCTTACTGCTATAAACCATAACTTCATGTTTGTAGTCAAAAGTAATAGTAAAATTGCTTTTTTCTAACTTCTAGAACAAGTAACTTTGTTGCTCAGAGAGTGATGGCGTGTACCCCGTTAGGGGAAGCTGAAGCTGACTACTGCATTTGCATCAATTACTGCAAGTGGTTTACTCACCAGAAGAGACAGTCTCTTGCATACCTAAATGGAGTCCTGTCAGTAAAGGAAATATTTCTCTATCCTTCTGGTATATCTTTGAGAACTCATCCAAAGAAAAAGTAAATACATGTAAAAATAGATATCTAAGGAGAACTTTCTTTGGGCGTGGAAGCACTGTCTGTGGGATGGTTGCTTTTCTGTTGTTATTATTTCACTTTCATAAATCTACTCTAAACTCCCCCAGTGACCACAATAAATAAGAATACTTTATTTTGAAGGGAGGTGGAAAAAACAGCTATCTTAAAAACTGCCTAGAAAACATTATGACTTCAGACTACAAGCACATCTCTTCGGTTTTTAATTTTTCTTTTTAAGAGCAAATTCTTTATAATTAAATAGTTAAGGTTCATGAGCAACTGTGCTACAATCTGCTCTGTGTGTGTGTGTGTGTGACAAAGGCAAGAATATATAAATTAAGGGAAAAGACTCCTGAATTTGATGGGGTGATGTTGAGAGGTGAGCAAAAACAGAAAAAGTGATTTTGCAAAAATTTGATGGGATGTTCCAAAGGAAGTTGTAAAGAACCTTTCCCAAGCCTCGTATCAAGGTCACTTGCACTCACTTGTTCTCCAGTTTTGAGTATGTTTGAATTTGTAAGGGATTTTGTTTTATCCTAAGATTATCTAATTCTTCTCCTTACATGCAGATGTCAGAGATGGGTAGAGAACTGTCGAAGGGCAGATTTAGAAGATAAAACTCCAGATCAACTCAACAAGCATTACAGATTGTGTGCTAAACATTTTGAGACTTCTATGATATGCAGAAGTGTAAGTAAAAACAAGCATTTGTTTACTGCATCTTGCAAAATGTGACTGACATTTTTCACCAGAATGCTGCCTTTTAATCTTTCAGCTCCTAGGGTAACTCATCCCTAGGAAAATTAATTTCTTAGTCTTAATTGGCTTCACTGCCATTGTCTGGGGCTCCACACAGGCTCTCAGCCATTGAAAATGATAATGAAGATGAACAGTCAGAGGAGAGAGAAAAAGTGGTGCTCCTGGCAGTTTAATGTGTTTGTTGAACACTGTCGCTCACTTGCAGTGCTTTCCTCGTTCCACTAGAGATTACAATATTATYTAAGTTTATTAGGTGTAATTTTGCYTAGCTCTAATTATTTAAACTAATAATTAGAGATTTGCATAGCTCTAATTATTAATGTCCTGTTCCTGAAGTGTGTACATGGTGTGATTTGGTTAAATTACACTCTGTTGTGGCCACAAGATTTAAACGCTCTTTACGTCTGTCAAGCTATAATTTCCTGTTACATTTTCATCCAGCMGAAGTCAAGGCACTGTTTTCTGTTAATGAAGTAATAGCTTTCAGTTCTTTTTGTCAACAATATGATTTTAACAGCTTACATAAGAGTAGGAAAGGGTGGACTTGGGACTTTGCATCAAGTTTTCATTTCTAGGCTGAATTTCACTCTGGTACATAAGGAAAATGGATCTTTTAGTTATGAAGGATAATTAAAATATGCAGGTCAAACTCTGAAGTCCTAGTGGTATTACATGTGATGAAGTCTCTAATTAGCCAGCATCCCTGAAACAGATGAAAATTTGAAGTAATTATGACTCTGAAAGATGCGTTTTTTTGAAATGTATTTCAATCTATGACAAGATGACATCAGTTACAATTTTGTACTTAGTAGAAATTAGCGAGTATAGGCAACACAGTATATCGAAATGTAGCATTTTACTTTAAATACTTTTTTTAACTGGGAGCACTTACATGATCATGTAGAAGTCTTTTCTTCTTTTTTTTTTTATTCACAGATAAATTTCCCTCAATATGATCTTTCACAGTAGTGCTTGGTGGACTTCATAGTTCTACAAAAAGAAGTAATTGAACATTTTCGCAATGAAATGTTTCTAGAATTGTGAAATTAGTGATTAAAACCAAAACACAATAGTAACAAAATGTTTCCTTTCTGATGCACAAATGTCTTTTGATCCAGAATGTTTATTTTTAAAAAAAACCATAATATTGCAGTAAGTTAAAATTATTGCATCCAGGGTCTTTGATATAAAGATAATGAGGATTAAAAAAAAAAGGATTTGTAGTTTGGATTGGAGTTTTCTGTAGTATCTGTCTTCCTATTTTCAGTATTCTCTTGATATCCCTGAAATGTAAATTGCATAGCTAAGCTTTCTCTTTGATAACATCAAAAAGTCAAAGTACTTTAGAATAATAACATAAACAAGAAAAGAAGGAGAGGGAAAAAAGTGTGTGAAATTTCTCAAAGACTTCCCTAGTGGAGATGTCTGTTTTCTTACAGAGCCCATACAGAACGGTTTTACGGGATAACGCTGTGCCAACTATATTTGATCTTACAAGTCACCTGAACAATCCCCACAGCAGACATAGGAAAAGGATAAAAGAGCTGGTAAGTTTTTTATGTAAAATTWTTGGTTTATTATTAAAAGATGACAAGTAAGTTAATGTGAAACTTTTACACAAAAATGTGAAATAAAAATATTTAGCCACTTAAGTGTTTGTATTTTCTATGCTGCCTATTCCTTATCGTTTTTGTTGATTATAAGTTAAATGCATGATAAAAAATTTATCTAAGGAAGTCTTGAAGAAATAATCTGGAAAATTAAATGTGTTGGTTCAGAGCTGATTCTTTCATCCAAAACAAATGTATAGTTTTCTTTTCCTTGTTACTGCAGTGCCAACTGAACATAACTGCAGCTTGATATCCCAAAATTCTTGCTGCATGTTGATTGTGATCTTTGGTTCACCCATTTAATATCTGAAATCTGAATCAATTCAGACATGAATGTTGTCACTTATTGTTGTGAAAAAAATGATCCATGGATAGATGGAATGGAGTTAAAAATGGAGTTAAAGATATTTCTGTCTATTGGCAYCACATTACCAAATCGCAATAGAATCTATTTACTAATAATTATACGTATTGAAGAACCTCCTAATACAACTGTTCTCATATAGTTGGTAGATACATGTCATGGCTGTAATAAACTATCTCAAGAAACCTCCTGGTGTTAGAATTTCTAGCAGTTTTTGGCAAATATTAATTGGTCTCATATACAGTATTTGTATCTCATCTTGATATATTTGTATTTTAAGGTTACATGTTAGACATTGTCATCAATATAAGTTCTTTTTGTTTGTTTTTTTAAGAGCGAAGATGAAATAAGAACATTGAAGCAGCAAAAGAGTAAGTGATCAAAATAATTGAGGTAATAACTTTATTTCCTAAGGCTGATGAGGTAATGCAGGATTCATAACTATTAGTTTATATATAACTATAGTTTATATTAGTTTAGCAGTAGGATAATTGAGTTCCTTCTTGATTCAGCCAGCCAGTCTAAATTGTTTGCAAAATACTCATTCACTTTTAAACTGGAAACATTCTTCTCTGGACTCTGGTAACTTAAAAGTAATGGGCAAGTAAATGTTATATTTTATTTTTGACACTTACAGTATTTTCATTTTGTAGTTGATGATGCTTTTGAACGGAAACAGGCAACTCAAGAATCAAATGAAAACAATGAGCAAAACACTGTCTCAGAGGAAGGAGGGGAAGAACAAGAGGAAAAAACCGTCCCCTTAACACTGGAAGAAAGAGAAAACAAGGATTACCTTAAATCATTATTTGAAATTTTGATCTTAATGGGTAAACAAAATATTCCATTGGATGGCCATAATGTTGATGAACTTCCAGAAGGCATTTTTACTTCAGACAACTTTCAGGCTCTACTGGAATACAGAATAAATGGTGGRGATGAAGTTCTGAGGAAACGATTTGAGATGACTGCAGTCAACCTCGAGTATTGTTCAAAAACTCAGCAGAAACAAATGCTTGAGATCTGTGAAAACTGTGTTAGAGAGGAGACACTYAGGGAAGTAAGGGACTCGCACTTCTTTTCTATTGTCACTGATGAAGTAGTGGACATAGCAGGAGAGGAACATTTGCCGGTGCTGGTGAGGTTCGTTGATGAGTCTCACAATCTCAGAGAAGAATTCATAGGGTTTTTACCATATGAGGCTGATCCTGAAATTTTAGCTGTTAAGTTCCACACAACTATTACTGAAAAGTGGGGTCTAAACATGGAGTATTGTCGGGGTCAAGCATACATTGTCTCCAGTGGATTTGCTTCTAAAATGAAAGTTGTGGCTACAAGACTCTTGGAAAAGTATCCACAAGCTGTGTATACCTTGTGTTCTTCATGTGCCTTAAATGTTTGGCTGGCAAAATCTGTTCCTGTTGTTGGTGTTTCCATTGCATTAGGAACAATTGAAGAAGTTTGCTGTCTTTTTAATCAGTCTCCACAATTACTAGTAGAACTGGACAACACAATTTCTGCTCTTTTTCAGGACAATAATGAAAAAGGTAATGAGTTGAAGAAGATCTGCCGTTCTCAGTGGACAGTCAGGCATGATACTTTTGAGGTATTAGTGGACCTCCTGCAAGCACTGGTGCTGTGCTTGGATGCAGTGAGCAGTGACTTTTCTGTCAGGTGGAACAACTTCATTGTTGGTCGAGCATTTGTACTTTCAAGTGCACTAACAGATTTTGATTTCATTGTCACTATTGTAATTATGAAAAATGTTTTGTCTTTTACAAGAGCGTTTGGAAAAAATCTCCAGGGACAAACATCAGATGTGTTCTTTGCAGCTGGCAGCTTAACAGCAGTATTYCACTCTCTGAACGAAGTGATGGAGAATATTGAAGTTTACCATGAATTTTGGTTTGAGGAAGCCACAAATTTGGCTACAAAACTGGATGTACAAATTAAACTCCCAGGAAAATTTCTCAGGGCACAACAGGGGAACTTCGACCCTGATATGACATCAGAAAATTACTACAAAGAAATCCTAAGTGTCCCAACAGTAGAGCATATTATTCAAGAACTAAAAGATATTTTCTCAGAACAACATTTGAAAGCTCTTAAATGTTTATCATTAGTGCCCTCAGTCATGGGACAGCTCAAATTCAATACATCTGAGGAGCATCACGCTGACATGTTCAAAAATGACTTGCCCAATCCAGACACACTTTCTGCTGAGCTTCACTGTTGGAGAATCAAGTGGAAGCACAGAGGAAAAGATATTGAACTTCCAGCTACTATTTATGAAGCACTTCACTTGCCTGACATAAAGTTTTTCCCTAATGTTTATGCCTTGCTTAAAGTCTTGTGCTTACTTCCAGTGATGAAGGTGGAGAATGAAAAATACGGAATAGGACGAAAGCGRTTAAAGGCATATCTGAAAAACACCTTGACAGGGCAAAGGTCAAGCAACCTTGCTTTGCTCAACATAAACCTTGACATAAAACATGACTTAGATTTGATGGTGGACACTTACATTAAACTCTACCCAGATAAAGTGGAATTTCAAGACTGTATTCCTTCAAACAATTCTTGTATTCCTTCAAACAATTCTGAAGTAACAGATAATGCCTAACTTTTTAAGCTCTAACCAATCTGTTGAAACAGCTTCTTCTTAATTAAGTTTCAAAGCTGGGGAGAAAAACTGGTGAAATCTTAATAAATCACTGCAATTGTGTTTTCATTTTAGGCCTTGGGCTGAACAAGCTATGGTCAAAGACCTAAATTATGTGGTGTTAGTCCATACTAAATGTGTTTGGCAAACAAAATCAAGCCTGACACAAGCCCATGCTCTCGGCAGAGGTGCTTTCTACATCTGATTGGCTTAACTAGGTGCTCATTTACTTTATTGCATCGTGGAAAAAGTACATTATGATTGTAGATCTGATGGGGCTGTTACATATTCACTGATTAATTAGGATAAGAAAGAAATTCATACTATTAAAAAGAGTATAATCTATTCAGTTCCGTTACTTAGGATTTTTTTTAAGAACCCAAACTTTTAAGAAAGTCTTTGATGTATATTTAAGTGGCATTTTGGAGAATGGATTCAGCTATTGCACGATCCCCATGCTGTGGACAGGTCTRGGTGTAAAGTGAATGTCAGTGATATAGGGGTACGTTTACGGTTTTGTTGGAAGAGTCAARCTCTTTAATCTCTTGATGACTGTTTACATTCCTTTGTGTCAGACACAAAACTTTTTTRTTTAGGCTTAACAGGCATGGCAGGAGTATTTAAGTTCTTAAAAGACACTAAAAATTTAACATTTATTCCACAAATGTTTGAATCTGTTTGCTCTGCCCCAACTCCGACYCAAACGCCATCCATCTTATAGTATGTTTATTTGTAAACTCACTCTGGAAAGATTAAAATAAGAGTTTGTTGTTTGTCTAGAAGTAAGATTGGAAATARTGCTGTTATTTTTTGTGAGAATGAATCTTTTTTGTACAGTTTATGGAAATTTAAAATAAAATGTGAATTGCTTTTTACATAGCATTGGATTTCCTAGTAAAGCTGTGCCTCTGGAAATGTGTTCTGTAAAGGTGCCTTTTTATTTTAGCAGTTTTTTCTTCATTGTTTTTGCAATTCTAGTGAGCGGCATTTTCTGAAGACAGAGGAAACTGTGTGATAGTACCACTGATCTGCAAGGTTTTTTAAAGTATTTTGAGATAGCACTAACTACWGTGCTTRTARTGATAGAAGTTCTGACAATCAYGCAGAAAGTGATTAAATTTGAAATSGTTCAYAAGTAAAGTTTTGCAGCTATCCTGAAGCATGACAGGTTTATAACTTATTTATCGAACCAAACWTCAAAAATCAGATGGCTTGGGTTGGAAGGAACCTTAAAGCTCATCCATTTCCACCTCCTGCCATAGGCAGGGACACCTTCCACTAGACCTGGCTGCTCCAAGCCCCATCCAGCCTGGCCTTGAATGCTTCCAGGAATGGGGCAGCCACAGCTTCTCTGGGCAYCCTGTGCCAGGSCCTCACTGCCCTCACAGCCAAGGATTTCSTCTGCTATCTAATATAAATTTCCCCTCTTTTAGCTAGAAGCCATTCCCCCWTGTCCTGTRACTGCAGTTCCTSATGCAGAGTTCCTCTCCAMCTTCCCTGTAGCCCRTTCAAATACTGGAAGGCTCTGTGYGGTCTCCACACAACCTTCTCTTCTCCAGGCTGAACAGCCACTACTTTCTTGTCCTGTCTCCATATGGGAGGGGCTCCAGTCCCATTACCYAGTTCATGTCCTTCTTATGTTGGAGGTAGGTGGGAAATTGCAGTACTTTTGTGTCCTTTGCAGTTGCAGTGAGAAAGGCCCCCAGCAACAGCAACTTGAATGATTCTAAAGAATATGAGTTCGTAGTGCTCTACTGTAGTCAAAACAATAAGATCAAATTTGGAAAAAAACCCACCTTTTCTAAACATTCTTTTCTTTCCAGTAGTATTTGTATATGCTTTCTGACATACTTTCATGTTATTGCAATTCTTGTCTCAATAGTAAAAAGTGTTTAGCTWATAGCTTTCTCTGTTCCTCTCAATATATGAAAATAGCTCCCAAATCTTGGTTAATGCTATTAAAAAACATTTTAAAATTAAAAGTCATATGGAAAATTGGCTCTTTTTAAAGATGATCTCAATTACAATTTTAATAAAATAAATTTWAAAATATTTCCCATCTCYGYGTTGTGAGTTCCCCTGCTAAACACAGCAACATGGTAGTCATGACATCAGAGGTCATGAGCCCTGTGTCAGTAAAGTCAGGTTGGATGAGCCTGGGCTTACAGGTGCAATCAGAGAAGGAAAATTGATATCCAGTACRATAGAATTGGCCAAAAGAGCTGAAGACTGCTTTCTGACTGTGTAGATGAGGCCTTTCTAACCAGTGCACTGAGACAAATTGAAGAAGGGAAGTGCAGTAAAACTACTTAAGTTACTAAGTGTCTACTGGAGCTCAGCTGAAGGCACATACTTGTGATAAGTGTTGTTAAATAGCTGGCTCAATCTTTTGGTTTTGAACTGCCTTTCACAGAGATATTTAGCTTGTCTGGAATAAATTGGGAGCTCCTGATTTATTACAATTTGATTTGTCCTGTTGGTAAGGAATCTCTTGATTTTTTGATACCTATAGGAGTTTGAATAGTGATGATTTAGTAGGATGCTGAAAACTAAAAGAAGGGAGATTAAGATTAGATGTTGGGGAAAATTCTTGTCTCTGTGGGTGGTACAACACTGGCACAGGTTGCCCAGAGAAGCTGTGGCTGCCCCATCCCTGGAAGTGTCCAAGGCTAGGTTGGAGATGGCTTGGAGCAACCTGGTCTGATGGAAGGTGTCCCTGCCCATGGCAAGGGGGGTGGATTGAGATGGTCTGTAAGGTCCTTTCCTACCCAGGTCATTCTGGGATTCTATGATTGATCTGTGATGTGGAGGAGCAAAGGCATAGCAGGCTGCAATGATAGGTGKCTCTTCAACAGGAGAGGTTTCTGTGGAGGAAAACAATTTACTGAAACTACAGTGTTTCCCATCTGATTTCTAGGGGTGCACAGAAAGAATGCAACTGTAGTGTAATCCAGTTACACAATTTTGCTACAGCAGGTCTGAGACTGATAAAAWTGTGTCCGAAAATGAAACAATCACTGAAGATAAACTTGGAGTCTGTTTTGCTGAACAGAATCTGGAGACAGGGAATTACAGTTTTTAAATAGTCTGTCAGTTCAGGGCAGCGTATATTTCCAAGGMGTATGTGAGGTATTTACCTTAGTTTGACCTAATGTGCATTTTGGCACATTCTGTGTAATGAAGTAATTGGTCTGTTACAATTAYTGTAAGTATTGCTGCTCAGATATAATTTTTAGTGAAAGTAGACTTCCATAGCTGCTCAGCCTATTGTGCTCTGTGAAAGCAATGCTTGTTTTAATACACAAAATGTATTTCCTTTTCCCATGCACAGAATTCCTGCTAGAAAACACTATTGATACTTGGAAAGAACATGTATCATTTTGTCTCCTGTAGTGTTATTTCTGTCATTGTCTTCAGAAATCCTATATCCACTTGTTCAMGTGCCAAGGTTGTGCTGTAAAGAAGTGCAGGAGCAGAACCACTCAAGGATTCTAGATGCAACTATTCTGTCTTCCACAATCACAATCACTTTCTGTGCAYCAGTGCAAAATCTCAGAGTGACCAGAAACATCCCAATTACTCTTAAGCAGAGGAAAATAAATCTATTTATTGTATGTTTCAAGAAACAGCCCCTAACCTAGAATAAAAATAGGTGTTATCCCAAAGAAGCTTAACATTCTGTCATTTCCAGACCTGTAGTGTTCTCTACTTTCCCTAAGGAAAACAGTTCCAACAAGGAATAGGAATAGGAATCTCCCCAACATTTTGCCTAAATGTAATTACTGAGACATCAGTAAAAAAAAAAAAAAAGGGGGGGGGGGTTGGAAGTTTTAAACACATCTGCAGCAGTTTCAAAATATGTGCATGGTCTTTATAAGCTTTCTTTACTTTGAAAAATAACACTGTTAATCAAATAGAATTCAATGTGCATGTTCTGTGACACAGTAATTGTTAATTTGATTTTTGCCATATTGTGCAGAGTTTCTAATTATTTATTTCCCTGCAGCAAACTTGCTTTTTTCTAAAAACCATGCAGGAAAGAGCACAGACTTTGAAAATCTCCATTCAGGAACAAAGTTCAGCATCTGAATAGAGCACTGGGGCTATCCTTGTTTAGCTACCTTGGTATTGAATTTCATTCCCCAGGTGYCTTTCTGGATATCTGGGAAACTTAAATCTTTCCAAACAATTTCTAAGTCTGCCTTTTTGATAATCCACTCATTTTAATGGTGGATTGGAGAATAGAAAAATCAGTCTGTACTACATTTCAGCTATTAGATATTACATGTGCTGTATTTTTTTCCTACTTTACACCTTTTCATTTCCCCTTCCCAAATTCAGGCCAACAGTTCTCCATTTTATTTGTCTAKAAAGTAACCTTTGCTTCTCAGTTTCAGTTCACATGTTGATCAGTCATTGCTTCTGACAAATGGGGGTACAATTCAGCATCATAAAGTCACCTCTGGCTATTTCCTGAGTTTATTTACTTTTAGGAAAAAACTGTGCCTGTATCCCATTATGAATGAAAAATTACTGCTGATTCTCTTTGTTCTTTTGCAAAGTGCCCCTTTGTCACTGTGATCACACAGGATTGGGGTAGGAAGTGGGAACTGAGATGGGGACTGCTGGTGTGACAGAAGAATTATGTTGCTTTGGGATTAGCAGAGCCAAAGCAGCTTCATTTKATCTTCATTTGTGTTTCCAAGGGGAGCTCACCTGGGTTGTGTCTCTGTCTGATAAAGGGTAGGCCCATATCCAGCTGTGTGCTCTAGCAAGGTGAACTTCAGAGTCTCTGTCTCTGGTGGCTCTGCAGGACCCATCTTTCCTCCCCATATTTGTATGAAATTGGCCAGTTGGTTCAAAGATTCTACTGGAAGCTTGATAAGTTCACACAAGTAGCCCAAAACATTTCCAGGGTGTAAAAAATTGTTTAGAATTTTTTCTAGAAACTGGGCTGAAAAGATAAAGTTGGAGAACAGTATATGTAAGAGCCTGCACTGTTGTCACCATTTCTGTCTGGAAATTTAGTATATTCTAACAGACAAGCAGTGTKATTAATTTACTTTTGCTTCCTACTGAAAAGTCAGGCATATTAGGGTTATTTTAGCTTTTAAATATGTTGCATATGCTAGGACTAAATAGCTTACTGAAGACTAGATCACTAGACTTGCTGATTCCCAGTAAGCAGCTGAAATTGATTTTATTCTGAAGAATTCAGTCTTGCAGCCCAGTCATGTAAGGACCCATTGTAGTGTGATTGGTGTGATTCTGGTGCAGGGGTTTTGTCCCTGCATGATTGCTTTAGAGTCATTCTTGACACTGGCAGCCCTAAAGGCTGCTGGTGACATTTARCAAGTGCAGCTGCTGAGGAAGGATGCTGAATGTACACAGCCCATAGTATGTAAGGGAGAAAACATTTCCTTCTTCAGTGCTTTCCAGGTCACTGAGGTCCTTCTGTGCAAACAGAGACAACGCTAAATTGCTGCTTGGCAGCCTTCAGGATGGCCCTGTGGAGTTATCTGCAGAGAGCCACCTGCATTTAAATAACAGCCACCTTCTTTGCGTTAATCCAAATGTCCCAGCAATGTCTCATTGTCAAGGAAACTGGGGAAAAACCAAACAACTCTCCAACAACATTGTTAGTGTTAGAGAATCAAGGCATTACTTCATTCTGGCCGGGATGTGCAACAYAAATWATTTCATCCACACAGTGCTCGGGTAGTGCAGAGAAAATAATTTCATCACACATGAATTTTACTAGATTTTTCACATATTTTACACAGTCAAAACCTGTAGAAATTCATTGGTTCAMTGGTCARTGGTCCCAAGTTGTGCAGTTCTTAGTATTTGGTTTCCTATTGGATATGGATTTCTTCACCTCTGATGCCAATTAGGTTCTCATTCCCATCTTTTTTTTCCTGGACTAGGTGTCTCCAACCATGCCAGGGGAGATGTTTGGAGTTGATGTTACTGGTCAGTAATGGTTGTTATCTTTTGTGTATCTTCTGTACTACTCCCAGTCTGTTGGGATGTTAAGCTCATTAGACTTCATCTAGCAGAACAGTCCCCTGAAGAAACTTCAATTCCCTTCCCCCAGGGCAAAGGGGAGTAAAACTGAATAGTTACGTAAAATTTTTTCAACTTTGTATCATTTCCAGCATTMTCACTTCCCTCCATCTGGTCTTCTTGGTGGTGAGGGTCCCCCACACCAAAGAGTATAGAATCCCATGGATTAATATACATTTGGGCAGGTGGMAATGCCCAGGACCTCCCCTGAGGGGGCCAGGCTTGAAACTGTCCCTTGCAAGAGTCTGGATCTGTTGCATCATTTTGCATTGCATGCAGTGCTCTGGTGCAGGGTCTGGGAACCCCTTTGTGGGGAGGGCTTTGATGGGCCATGACACCCCTCTGCTGTCCTGTGGATGTGGCTTTGATGGGTTTGATGGGCCATGACACCCCCTCACCACACACCCAAAACCTCTCTTTTTCCCCACTTTGTTATCAGGGTCTGTGTGAGCTGGGCAGCAGATAAGCCTGCAGCTGTTATCTCCACCCCAAAATGCTAGGCTTGGTCCTCCTGTGATCTCCCCCAGCCCAGACCTGAGTTATTTTATRTTATCTCCATCAACTTGCAGTCCAGGGCCTCAATCAGAAGGTGCACTCAGGGTGTGGTGGTCTTCCATGCAGCTTTTGTTATAGTTTTGCTATAATAGGCAAGAGTCTTTCATAAAAATGTTTAAGCCATGTGAGAAATAGCTACTCACTTTTCATAGTTTAGGAAGGTTTATTGAACCTTATCAAAAATACAACAGAAGACTGAATAAAGGAAAAAGGTTACGGCACTGGGAGCAAAAGATTTTCCRRGCCATYTGCRCAGCCCCCTCACAATGGAGGTTTTCCCTTTTTAACCCTTTAACCCCTCCCAAAGTTCTGTCCATCAACCCCTTCTTTGCTGTCCAGTGGTGGAGATCTCTTCCTCAGACCCTGATTGGAGGTCAGATGTCACCATAGTGAGAAGCCAGCCCTCCRYYATGTCCCAACCCAGCTGTCCCTTGATAAACACATGAAGGAGTACAACATAACTATAAATCTATAAAACTTTTCTTAACCTATATACATGGTATTTGTCTGTTAATTGTGAGAGCCAATCATCGCATTACTCATCTATCACAGCCATAAATCATAACATTTCAGTCTCCAACAGAAGGACTCCAGGAGTTAACAGGCTTGGAGACAAGGGTTGGACAGGGAGGGCAGGAATGTTCAGGGTGGAAGATGGTTGCTGTCAACAGGGTGATTAATTAGCACCAGAAAGCAGGATGGATTCTTTATCATGTGAAGGCTTCAGAGCTAAATTAGACATTTTTCTCTAGCATGGAACTCCAGCTGGGTGCAGAGGCATTGGTGGACAGAGGGTGGCTGTAGCTTACTCCAGCCATGTCCTGCCTTGAGGTCCCTGCAGGCCCAGGGAGAGTGGGTGRTGTTTGCTGCTCTCTGCAGTTAAATTTTATGCAAATTGTCAGCCATAGGCAGACAATTTAAAAGTGGTCATTGTTGGTTTGCTTAATGGATTTGATGTGGACACCACTAGTAAAAGTGGTCTTTCTCTCTGCAACTTAAAATATTGGAATTACTCCCACAGAAAACATGACTCCCACAGAAAAAACCCACTACTAAAAAGTCACTACTTAAGTTGAAGGGATAATTTAAAACTCCCCTCATATTTCTTTTTCTATTGATTCCTCTTAACTTTTTAATGTTCCACAGCTGACATGGAATCACATTAAATATCTGGTTCCAAATGTTTTGAAGACCCCTAGCTGTCTCTTTGGCCCAACCAGTGGCTGATTAGGTGTTTCAGTGTTTTACTTTGTGATGCCTAATTGACTTCGAAGCTTAAATTTGATTTTTCCAAACTGAGCCAGCAGTTCACTGGTTTTCAGTTGCAAATGAGTTGGGAGAGGACCATGGATGTAGCTGGGTACCACAGACAAGGTGATGAGTAGAGATTTGCTTACTTTAGGCATAGCAGTACTGAACATTGCTAAATACCCGATATAATTTGGGCCACATCTCACTCTTGTTTGAGCAACTGTCCTGCTARTGCAGCAACAATCTCCCATTATTGGCCAAAGGTCTTTTGTGAACCCTGCAAAGTCATAAAAGTGAGAATTCCTACCTTGAGTTAGACTACCTAGTCCTAGGCAGTGTTCACATCTCTCATTTGCAGCATTCAATTGATTAACCATTTGCAGCATTCAATGGACTTACCATTGTCTGTGACTGTAGAATAAATYCAGAGTAAGCACTACAGATCTTAATGAAGGCAAATTAAATTCTAAACCTGACAGGACAAGAGGAAATTACTTTAAACTGAAGAAGGMTAGATTGAGATTAGGAATAAATGCTTGGCTGTGAGGGTGCRGAGGCCCTGGCAGAGGTTGCCCAGAGAAGCTGTGGCTGTCCCATCTGTGGAAGTGTGCCTGGCCAGGGCTTGGAGCAAACTACTCTAGTGAAAGGTGTCTCTACTCATGGCAGGGGGGTAGAAAAAGATGATCTTAAAGGTCRCTTCCAAACCTTTCTATMATTTACCACAGGTAAAATGGTAGTATTTCCTGCTCCACTAAGAAATTTAATTTTGCCATTGCAAAGATGGGGGGGTTTTGGTTTGTTTATTTTCTTTTTTTTTTGAGCAGCTGCCAGAGCTGAATAGTGACTAGATTTTGTCCAGTGAAGAACTTGGACTAAATGGAACAGCTGCACAAAGATGTTCAACATATTATGTAATATGAGTCTTTAAGCAAATTCCAYTGCCATCAAAGCCAAAGTACAAAAAGCTCTAAAAAATTTTTTTTGGAAAGAACAGATGGAAAAAAAATTCTTATAGGCTGTATAYCAGGATCACATCAATCAGCCCAGCAGCAATGGCATATAGAACCCTTCACAGGTGGGCAAAAAACATAACCAGAACCAGACACAATAGTGATATGTCCAACTTCTCAAAAGAGGAGAGTCAGGGTGAACACTGTCTTGGTAGGCTGAGGACAGGCAGGAAGCACAGTAGTTATAGTGGTGTTTTATCTCCATAAAGCTGGAGTTTGGAAGARACAGGAAAGCATAATTTCAATACATTTTTTTCAACTGATCAGTTCAAAATATATCATTGAGCTCCCAACATGTCCTTTTTATGTGTGGTATAGAAAGAAGGTGATAATCGAGTTGTCCAGAAAATGAAGCAAARATTCAGAGCCCAGTATTTTCTCCTGTGTATTTCAGTGTTATTCTGCCACTAGATGTCCTGCTGACCTCACAGAGTAGGGGATGAGCTGCTCTCCCTGGTGAACAGCAGAGACCAAGGTAGAAAACAAGCTGTGACAAAACCTGCTTGTAGCTTTGAATTCCTTAGGGAGTGTTTTTGCTTAATAATACTTCTTAGCACAAAGAGGCTGTGAGAACCTTCTCTTCTGCCTCCTTTTTCCAAGTGTCACAGTGGGAATAAGACTCTTGCTGTCATCCATCACTGATCCTATTTTGGAGCACTTGTTTTCTACTTTAWTATTTTGATTTCCAGGGAATTTGTTCTCCTTGGATCTCATATGCACAGGTGCTGAAGACTAAGAGCAGCTCACCACTCTGTGTTTCCATTCATTCTRGACAAAACTGAGAATCTTTCAACACCAAATGGCACCTTCCCAATCTCAGTATGTTTCCCACGACAGCTCAGGCAGGACAGTGTCCAAATGCAAGGAAATTCCAGGGATGCTCAGTAGCCTATTGCAAGGGAGGGGCTTGGAAGAAAATATCAGAGTTCATGTTTTAACAGACTTTTCTCAAGACAATGGTGAGAGTTTTCTCTCCTTTCCATGAAATAGCTCTGTATCTCWGTAGCAATTATCAGAAAGGAAGTGCTGTGCAGGATAGGTGGGGCTTTGACAAACAGCTGTGTGATATAAATTCTAGGACTGACAAAAATGGTCAACATATCTTCTGAACAAATATGACAGCYCACTCAGCCTAAGGGTAATTCCAGTAGCTGCTGGACCAGAAGATGGGATCCAGAGCTTGGGCTGCTCCCCAGGCCTGATATGGCATCCCAAATAACAGAGATGAGAATGGGAGGATGTGTGGATGTCTCCTCTCTTTATGTGCTCCCATTAAGGGAAAAGCTYTGCCTAAAACTGATGTGAGTTTGAGTGCAAATCCATTTTCTGCCTTTCACATTTATACTCTTTGCCTTCTTTATTATGACTTGGGTCAGTGGCAAAACTTGGCATAGGACTGGGTACTGTTCTGAATTGCAAAGGAATACTTTCCCACTCTGCAGGCAAGGTAATTGAAACAAAAGCATTGAAAACATTCCCACTCTGCAGGTAAGGTAATTGAAACATAAACTGAACATTTCCACTCCTCAGTTTCACCATCTTAAAGCAGAGAATAGCAATAGTGACCCAAAGATTTTGTGACATCGAAATGCTTCACAAGTGCCAGGGGACAGAGATGACACTGCACTGCATGAGCACCTGTGGCACACCAAGCAAAAAAACTAGTAAGGTTTTATGTGCAAATTGTGCTGCAGCATTGATATTTTCCAGGAATCAAATAGTCAAACACCATACAAAACCCTTAAATCTCTCATTTTATCCACAGAATTAAATGGCTTTATCTGTGCTTTTTCCTAGAAAACTGATGCCCTTAGCACTTCAGAGGAGTTACATGGGGATTTTCCTCTATTTGAAGTCTGGTTGAGTCTAGCTTAATTATCTAATTTGATCTAATTCATTGTCCAGCTCATTGACTTTCATTTAGTGGTTCTTACAACATGCTCCAAAGCCTGTAGTGCCTGGACTCCTTTGATCATGGATAGAGGCAGGATGTTACAGCCATAGGCATGAAGACACTGAATTGGCTCATTGCTTCATTAAATTAGAGCAACGAATGGGAATGTGACACACTTCTTCTYGTCCCTGTCAGCTCATCCATTCTGTAGCTGATTCCAGACAGATGCTGATAGGCATTGTGCAGGATATTTGAATGCCATGAGCACAACATAAAAATACATGAAACTGAAGATTTTTWAAAAAAATCTTCATTCTCCTCCTCATAAATAATAATGCCAATTAGGTTTTCATTTCTCTCTTTGTCTCTCTTTGCTTCTAGGCAACATCTTGAGCTCAATCCTTGACCCCTTGACCCTCATGCTTGTACTAAGATCTAACTAGTGTTCACTGATGAGGCTGTGGCACCATTGTTCTTTCAAGTCAATAAAACTCCCTGGCTACATCCATACTAATAACCAGCACCAGTTGCAGCTGACTGTACAGTTAAGTTTTATGCAAGGTCTCTGGAACAGCTTTGGACAGTCCCAAACAGTCCTAGTTCTGTAGTTGTGCAGGCCAAACAGCCTTCCTGGTGATGAGAATGGACATGACCAACCTGTTCTGTAAAGAAACAGAGATTATTAAGAAAGGTATAGAACCTTGCATCTCATCTGGCCATCAGATTAGGGGGCAGACCTTAGCAATGTCTATTTTTGCTGGACAACTGTGATGCTTAAATGCCTGCCTTAGAAGATGTTCTGCTAAGATGAGCTGCAGAGGTCASAGTTTTTGTGTGTTTGTTCATGTCTTAGTTTGGAAAGACAGGTGTCTGCTAAGYAAGGCAGGAGTCTCCCCTGAAAAGGAAAAATGTAAACCCRCTCCCTCTGAATTGTTATGAATTTGAAATMAAYGGGCTCTCAGGCAAAAATATGGGAGCAGGAATAACAGTTCTTTATTAGGGAAGAAAATAAAAAGATAAAATAAACAATTCAGTAAACTAAAACAACACTGACAGAGTCAGAACTCAATCTGACACCCTGTTGGTCAGGGTGTTGGTAGCAGTCCAGTTGGAATGGTGGCTGCAGCCCTCCTGGAGTGTCAGGTGTGGTTCTGCTGGAGCAGTGATCCTGTAGAAAAGGGTGTAGTCTTCCTCTGAAGATCCAGTGGAAGAGGCAGCTGTTCCTCTGGGAATCCAGTGGAGAAGCTGTGCTGGTGTTCCAGAATCTCCAGATTATATCTGGGTAGGAATGCTTGGCTCTTCCCTCTGGGTGGAGCATCTCCCAATGGGATGCCATAGTTCTTATCAGCCATGCAGTGACATTCAATAGCCTGTTATCAGCAGATGTCTCCCCAGAGGGAGGAGTGGGTGTGGAAGAGATAAGGAAAACTGCCCAAGGAACAGAAGACAACTGCCACACAGAGGGCAAATAGAATACAATTTGCTTGGCAATCCAGGACAGTTCAGTTCTCTTACTTCATGCATATTAAGTGTATTTAGGAACTTAATCCTAAAGCTGTCAAGGGAGGAGTGAAGAAAAAGCAGAACAGTATTCATTGGATCACTTTTACTTGGGGCTGATGTTCCCAAATTTCCAAGGACACCTTGCATATCATGACTTTGCTCAAGGCATGAAGTCAAGGAGTTTGGCAGCAGGGGAGCAGTCAGTCACTCCTCTCTGCTTTACAACTGTCCCTAGTTCATCATTCCGGCAGTAACCATGGAATTCAAAGTGGGAGATCGTATCCATGGTGGATGGTAAAGGCAAGGATGCAGAAAAGATTTTGAGTAAAGTTTTCAAATGGCTTCTCAAATATCRTGAAATAGGTTCCTTTGGTAGCATTTCAGTTGTTCCACCAAACAGTTCCTCCTTTGCCTTGCGAAGAGTTTGTACACAGGGACAGCTACATTTATGCTTTGTAAGTGTTCTGTTCACATTTTCTGTATTGTATTTGGGTCAAACCAGAAGTGAGATTTCCAAACTGCAAGTAACCCACTCTTTTGATAAACTGACTTGATCTGAAGAACTTACCTGGTGATTCCTGGGARAGCATTTCCAAACAAAGCAGGTAAAATCTCTTTCCCAAAGCTGAATTTTGTCTTCTGTAAGAGCAGCTGTTCCCCCCAGGCAGCTCTAACATGACATCAGACCCCAGCATTCAGCTCCCACTGAACAGCAGTGCTCATTGAGCCTGGCGAGTACCAGGAGGAAAAGAGAGGCCCCCAACATCAGACAGATGGGGAGCTACAGGAGCAAGTGCAGAGGAAGCTTTGAAGATGCTCCAAGGGCTGGAGACAGGCTGGGATTGCTGGGGGTGTTCAGCCTGGAGAAGAGAAGGCTCCAGGGAGACCTCAGAGCCCCTGCCACGGCCTAAAGGGGTTCCAGGAGAGCTGGAGAGGGWCTTTGMACAAGGACCTGGAGGGACAGGACAGGAGGGAGTGGCTTCCCACTGACAGAGGGAGCCTTTAGGTGGGATTTTGTGAAGATTAGGTGGYATATTGTGAAGAAATTCCTGACTGCAAAGGTGATGAGGCCCTGGCATAGGTTTCCCAGAGAAGCTGTGGCTGTCCCATCCCTGGAAGTGTTCAAGYGCAGGTTGGTGTCTTGTTTGAAGACAAATTTAGGAGAAAAACACTTTGAAATGAGTGTTTATTCACTGCAGTGAATAAAGCTGCTACACAGAGGTGGCTGTGAAGATGCTTCTCAGCAAACATGAGTCACACCATGAACACCCACCTCTGCACTCTGACTGTGGGATCCATGGGGTGGCGCAGTTACCCTGGATGTCAGATCACAGCTAGCTACACACTGGCTACATATCCTCCCAAAATATGTGTCCACTCCCCAGCTGCATAACTACAACCACATGTTAAGGAGCTGCTGCTTCATACACGATTTAGCTGCATCACCTAACCCCTCTCATGTTTTGCCRTCCAGGGGGTCAGTGAGGTACTGTGGGAGAAGAAAATGCAGTCAAGCATGTTGTGCTCTCATGTTAGCAACTACGCCCCTTGCAGGGATCCCTTTCCTCTCCTTTTCTTAAACAGGACTTAAAAAAATAAACTAACTCCAAATGCATTTMATGCCTCATCCCCCAGGAAAGCACTTCAAGGATATTGCTTGTTTTATTAGTGAGGCAGCAGGATGCAAGCGAACAGATACAGACCATGTGGCAGAAGATGGTGGTGGTGGCTGCCCTCCCTCTGCATGCCCCATCTCCACTAGTGGGAGGAAAAGGCTGGGGAGCTGTCTGCTGTTTGTGAGTAGCARTCTTTGCTCTCTGTCTTTGGGTCTCTTTTGGGCTTGCAAAGGTGTGATAGGTGCAGAGCCCTGGCTGACTTCCAGAGAGGGGGCATCTCGGGATCTCACCTTCTGCTGGTCAGAGTGACCCCAAGATGTGTTAGAAAGTCTCTTTCCCCAGCCAGGGGGTTGAAGGAGTCAGAGCTCTTCTGGTCTCATTCTCAAGGTTGTTTCCTGTTTCTTATTTATAAAATTCTTTCTCCTGTCCAGCCAAGGTCTGTTCAGCAGGTCAGARAGAGGCACTCTGCCTGCCCCTGGGGCGGCGTTATCTTTTTATACTAAAAGCTACGTGTACATTATTTACCCTAACTTCCCAATACCTATCACCTATGTTAGACAGTGAGTTTCTACTCTAAACCAATCCAAAACTGCCACCATCACAGCAGAAGATGGAGGCCAAGAAGATGAAGAAGGAGAAAGACTGGACACACCCACATTCCTCCATCTTGCCTCTTGAACCCCTATTCTAAAAAAACCCCAAAAATCTATTTTTCACCCTGTGACAAACTAACTTTATTCTACTTAGACTTTCATGGCTGGCAGATCTTCATATGAGGTTGGAAATTTTTTCCATGGATCATAATCAAAATCACAGGTATCTCGGGCTCTGTGCCAGGGTCTCTGAGCCCCCTGGCAGGGGTTTGGGCAATCCAGGACAGCCAGAGAGATGTCCTGAATTCTGACAGGGGAATGCACTGAATATCCTCAGGGTCCTCCTTGGTTTGAAGTGGAGCTGGTTTTTTTTCTTGCTTCTTCTCCCCAGTGATTGCATCACCCTGCTGTGTTCTCACTGACAGCCACAGAGGGGGGTGCATCCCAGTGGAAAATCTGCATCTGCTCATGAACAGGGACACTGCACACGCAGAGAGGACAGCTTGAATCCTGTGTTTCACATCAGCTCTATCCTGGGATTAAAAATACTTTGGGATACAAGGAGCATTTCTACCCTGGGATGCCATATTTGCTCATGCAATGGCTGCAGCTCCACTCAACCTAGAGCTTGCCTTCCTGTGGTGAAGCTGAGGCAGATGGATCCTCTCCTGCTGCTGGCAGTCAGCATGGCCATGGTGCTACATGCACAGCTGCTGTGTGGTGCCATGCAAGCACTATGTGCAAAACACACCCTACCAGGAAGCTGTGGTATTCTTTCCCAAAAGCATCACAGATCTCAGGTGTGATAGGACTTGAACTCACCCTCCTGCCTCACAGGCATGTTTTGCTTTGTCTATAAAGGCCCTTCCAGTATTGTGGGATGCTGATTCTTATCACCCTGTACACTTGAGAGATCAAAACAGCCTTGAAAAGCACCTCCAGACTCTGCCCTGCAGCCTGCCTGTTCTGGCCACATTCCAGCACAGGAGAGGAGCTCCACACTCTCCTCTGAAAGCACCACCCCAACACCATCTCCTCTCTTGGCCAAGGGAGCAGATCTCCAGAATGAGACACAGACCACTGCTGTCCATAAGAAGCAGTGGGTGCAGATGCTGCCTTTGGCTCCAAGTGCCCTGTGTGGAGCAAGGACCACAGGGGCTGTTTGTCTGGGTGTGTCTGTCTCTGCTGKAGGGCTTTGCAGCTGCCTTCCAAGCTCAGTACAGTGTCCCCATAGCTCATGTCATGCAGCACCAGTTTTTTGGCAAGGGTTAGACCAGAYGAGTCCTTTCATGACACTGCTTCACTTGACAGTTACTGCACTGAAGCCACCATCTAAACCATGAATGTAGCATTCCTCTGGGCACCTCCAAAGTCCAACTAAATCCATGTGAGACCTAAAGCTCCCTGCAGAGGTGCCTTCCTCCACTGATCAGGTGCCCAGAGCTCCTGAAAGAACGTGCTTCAAGGTGCAGTTAATTGTTTTAACATTTAACATGTAACATTTTCTTCCCCTTCCATAATTGCTTCCCACCTTCCCMCAGCAATTCATATGATGCTGGTTCCAGGACCAGTTAGCCAAAACCTAGCAGGTCTCCCACTTGGGTGTGCTGAGATGTGGAGATATCACACCTCCACTCCCCTGCTTCATCTCTGGCCTTGAGACAGTGCCTTGGGATCAAGGATGGGGGCAGCTGCTACAGCAGGACCCTGACCACCCGTGACACTGGGTGTCACTGCTGGGGTGCACTCAGCCTGCCCCCAGGCACCAGATTTGCTTTTGCTATCAGCTCCTGGTTGTGAGATGAGCCCTGCAAATCCACACATTCCTCCTTGCTTACACATCATAAGCTTTATTTGTTTTAATCAAAGGGGGCCCTGATAATTATTAACATATTTAATTATTTTTACTCTGAGTCACTCAGCTCAGGCTGAGTGGAGTGATTACAAGGATTGCTTTGCTGCACAGCCCCAGCCCTGGAGCATTTGCACCACCAAGTAATGACTCTTTGCAGACAGAGCTCCCATTGATTCTGCTCTCACACCCTGCCTTTCCTTCCAGTTTAAGCTGCTTTTTGCTTTGCTCAGAAGTGCCGGTCTTCACAGGAGTAAAATTGGGCACGTTCAGACAATTTTCAGGGCTAAGGCTTTGCATGCTGAGGTTGCTCACTCTGGGGCAGCACTGGCAGGGAATGATGTTCATCTGAGCTGTGCTCCAGCCCTGCACCCAGGAGGGGTGTTAGTCCATCTGCACTCCTCAGAAACTGCATCAGCCCACCCAGGACCTCCCCTTCCCTCCAGGCTTGCCAGGGATTGCATGGCCTCCCACCAGCAATGACAGCAGACTGCAGTAGGTGGCCTCTGTCTGAGGAAACCCATAACTCTGCATTTCCATGTGATTTATGTGGTTCTCCAGCCTGGGCTGGCCCATGAGTTGCAATCATTCCTGGCCTCATGGTGACATTACCTGGAACTGTCTGTGTGGTTTCCTCCTTTGTTGTCCATCAGGGCTTTGGAAGGAGGTGCTGCCCTTGGAAAATACTCACCATCACTTTGGAAGGTCTGGGCAGTTTGGATGAGGACCAAACCCATGTTTCTGGGYTGCCTTTGCATTGGGGTGCATCTACACCATCCTGAGTGACCTGGGACTTTCTCCCTAAAATACAACAGGGCACTGTGATCACGGATTTGCCTTTGGACAATGCTCTCAGGCACATGGTGTGACTCTMTGGGATGGTGCTATGCAGGGCTGGGAGCTGGACTTGATGATCCTTGTCACTCCCATCCAACTCAATTTATTCTGTGATCTGGAAAGCTGTGATCCCACGGGACTGCCTTGGTGCTGAGCATTCAGGAGAATTAACATGGCTTGTGAACAATAATTACTTTAATTCTCTGTCCTGCCAGTGATGTAAGATTGCCAAATATGTAGGTATAAGGAAATTGTGGAGASTCTCAAGGATGTACAGAGGAGGCCTTGGCAAAGCTGGGAATAGAGAAAAAAACCCTGCAGACTCATACAGAAGATGCTGGCCCTTGCTGAAATACAGCACTTCTTTTGTCTTGGCTGATTTTACTGCAGACTCCAGGAAACAGAGCTGGGGTCCTGGCATGTAAAGGCTTGTACCTGTCAAAGCCTGTTTCTAATCTTCATCAGGAACATGCATGGGCAGCGATCATCCCAAAGTCCTTGTATTTTTGGTGTCATCTCATTGCTCTAAAATTCTTGTGTGTGTCTTGAAGCAGTCCCCAAAAGCCACATGGCCACAAGCTGCACACGAGACCCTGCAAACACGAGGTGCAGGGGAGGGGGCAGAACATGTGCTTGGAGCTGATTTTAGCTCCTGCATCTTAAGTACATCTTAACCCTAACCCTAATCCTGGCCCCTGTGATGGCCATGTAGCACTTCAGGGGTTATTTTAACCCAGATGGGCTGCCTGAGCTAATTCCCAGCTTCCAGGAGTGACTGTTCTGGCAAAATTAAGTGAAAGACCATGAGAGGAGGCTCTRTCCATGCTGCTGCTGCTGAGACCTGGACCAACACTGCATCCTCCCCCCACCACTGCACTCCATCCCCTCCATGAAAAACCAGACAAAGCTCCTTTATTGCACAGCCAGAGCAGGGAGGGGAAAAAACCAGAGCAATTAAAGCCGAGACTATATTAAGGCAGAGAAAAACACAAAAATCAGTGCCTGCAATCCCAGCAGTGCTAAACCGATCTGCTGACTTCCCTTCCAAAAGCAATCTTGACCCCACCCAGGTGGGAAAACGCCTGTAGTTGTAACCACCCTGTCACAAAAACACAAAATGAGGTATTTGTCTGAGCATTTGATTGCAGAGCTTGGCGCTCAGTTCATTCCCTTCTACAAAATAACAAAGCCAAGATGCTTCAGGTAACAGGGTAACAGTCAGGCCAAGAAGTCTGGGAGTTTCACTTCCTACAAGTACGTTTTGGCACAGTAGCTGCCTCACACACAATTAATTACTTCAGCACTAGATTATAGTTGRGGGCTCAAATAGAAGTGATAATAGGAACCAATTAAATTAATCTATATTTACTTTTTAAGCATATTTCCCTTTGGTAAGTCTTTGCTTTAGTTTGACAGACTGGACTCCAGCATTTTGTTTTTATTAAGAGATACAACCCTAAAACCAGAGGYTGAAATCCAAACCTGTAAAGCTAAGAAATCCCTCCCTTTCATGTTCAAATCCATGTACGACATGCAGTTAAAAAAAACCAAAACAGAACYTATGCACATACCCGGACTAATAAAAGCAAACCATGAAATATGTGGTAAAGTGCCAGCATGCTTTGCTGGATGTACATGAGCGTGAGCTGGGCTGGAGCTGGTGGTTGACACAATGTTCACACCAGAGCTTGAAACTGAGACAGACTTTGGTGTCACAGTGGGCAGGCTCACAAAACAGCTTGCACGGGAGAGAGCCATGGTTTAATGTCATCTGCTGGCAGGGAAATGGCTTGCTAAGTGCCGCTGCTTAAAATGGGATGGTCCCACTTTGTGCCATTATATTTTGGCATAAATCATAAATGGTTGAATAGTTTTGTGTTAGAGTAACACTGTCTGCTTCTTTTTCACGCKGTTTGGATGTTTCAGCATACATCTGAAACAGGAACAGGCAATAGGAACAGCTGAAGGCCTTTGTGTCTTTTGTGAGCTCCGTACACAGTGACTCAGAAGTGAAAGATTTATAAACCATTGCATTACCGTATCCACATCTCAGGGAACAACCCTAACAAAGTATAGCACCAGTCAACTAAACAGCAACCTGCCACAGAGGAAGCCATGAAACCTATGCCCCAGCATGGGATGAATTTTTATACGTTTTTATACCTGTTAGCCCTCCCTATCTCACTGGCAGCCCTTCCTTCCTTCCTTGCCTTTTCCACTCCCGCACGGTCCTCACAAGCCTCTGGGAATTCATGAAGTCCTTCTTGTCATCCAGTCAAACTATTCCTGAAATGTTTAAGGAGTRCTGTCCRGTCCCAAGCCAGGARAWCCCTCTGGCTGCCCRYGWGGGCTRGAGCCCTGGGCCAGGGGCTCAGAGACTTTGTCACAAAGCCAAAGACCCCTGTGCCTTTGTTTTTAACCCATGGAAAAAATTACCAACTCTATATGAGGATTTACAAGCCATGAGAGTTTAAGTAGAATGATAGTTAGTTTGTCACAAGGTAGAAAAARAGAATTTTTGGGTTTTTAGAYTGGGGGTTCASATGAGATGTATCAGAAACTCGGCAGGTGGCGGCCCAGCTCTGGAGCAGGGCAGAGAAAAGGCTCRTTGGGAGGGGAAAACACTTGGGATCCTGGGCTTTCCCCCGAGGCACCCCAGCAGATGGTGGAAGTCCTGCTTTTAATGAGGTATTGATAAGGTCCCAGTTCAGTAGCTGCATTCACCAGCTACGGCAGAGAAAGCAGGACCAGGCCGCGCTCTGGCTATGGCAGGGAATTGCCTCCTCCAAGCAGCTCCACCATCCTCCTCCAAAGCCGAGGGCAAGAGAGAACTAGCAGCTGCCCCAGTGCCTTTTTTCCCTTTTTTCTTTTTGTGGTATCTCTGCCCCTCTGAGAGAAACCCTGGGATATGAAGATGTGCAGCCAGATGCCTTCCTCCCCTGAGTRTGGCAACTCCTTTTCTTTCCCTTGAGTACCCATGACTTATTGTTCCTTASCAACAAAAATGGGGGTAAATTTCCTAAGAGAAAAGAAAAATGAAAGGAAAAACTCTAACCTCCAACAACAACAATAAATGCAGCAGAGCTAGGGATGCCCAAGATGATAGTGTGACTCTGTGACTAAGAGATCAGGAGAGAAATTTATTTGCARTGATAATGGTGGCCTGGACATGTGCAAGGTGGCAGCAAATATATGTCCTCATGGACTGTCAATTTTATTTCATGAGAAGGAACTGGGCAGAAGCCTCTGATRTCTTCTGAGCTGACAGAAAGGGGGGCACACAATGGGGAAGACTTGCCTCTTTCTTTCCCTGAGGTGTGAAAGGAAGCGCARTAAAGTTGCCAAGGATGCCTTGCAGATACTTTAATACCTTTAGAAAGCCACTGAGTTTCTTTTGGGCTCTGGAAATCTACTATTTCCAATGTTGCTATTTTGTCAGCCTAGCACAGTGTGTGGATTTTATAGCCATAGCATTGCTGCTCAGTTTTCACTCTCTCGATGGTGATTTATGGATTCTGTTTGCTCCCCTCCAGTGCCCCAAAAAACCTCCCAAACCAAGGAGAKAAAACCACTGTTAAGTGAAGGACATGCTGCATCTTTGCAGTCTAGACTTCCCCTGACCTATTMGAGCTGATTCCCTCTCTGACTAATAGTTTTCCCTTTTAGGGCTCAGTTGCTTTCTGGTGGTGACTGTGATGAAGAAGCTCCTGGGAATGGTCTCTCTGACATTAGCTGCAGTATTCCCATCCACAGGGCTGGGCTGTGGATGGGGTCAGATAATGAAGCCAGAGC
The DNA here is from genome assembly GCA_002167245.1 of Sporophila hypoxantha. Lineage (NCBI taxonomy): Eukaryota > Metazoa > Chordata > Aves > Passeriformes > Thraupidae > Sporophila > Sporophila hypoxantha. The sequence goes on along the minus strand of NDFG01000610.1, from coordinate 1,592,042 downwards.
TGGGCAAAAGGCACCAGTACTGATCTGTGTGTCCCATGATCCATCTGCTGGTGACTGTGATGGAGGAAGCTGTTGTGGGTGCTCAGTGTCCTGAATCTAGAGGAAAGCTCCAATATGTGGTTCCTCACCCAGAATGAGACATTTTGCTGCTTTACCACCACATCCCAAGAGCCATTCTCATATTTGGCTTATTCTTCCACCAGATGTAGGTTTTCTGTTTTAAAGCAGAACTTAGAAATGAAAACTATGTAAGGAGTGATTTATGGTCTGTGTTACCATTGGGCCAGGAAGTGAGTGCCTGAAGAGGTGAACTTAGTCTCCACAAATACTCCTGTTCTGGTTTTCACCTCCCATGAACTCCATCAGATTGATTGTGCATAGCCTCTGTGCACTCTTTTCTACTGCAGTTGAATTTGGACATCCTTTAGAGCAGGAGATCTTGCCAGGCTGTGCCAGAACAGCTCCAGAAGTGAAACTTTCCAGTATYAGCCACCATTGCTGGGACATGCTCAGCAAGCAATGAGAATATCACATTATCATATCTATGTCCTCAACCCTTCTCCATTGTTATTGGAAGCCTCTTGTGAGCCCTGAATGAGCTTCTTCCTCTGCCTCCCTTTGAAAACTAGTTTTTGACTTAATAATTTTAGGAGGGGAGATATGCTTATCGAAACACATGAACATTTTAACACTGTCAAATGTCCCCACCAGACAGAGAAATTAAACTCCTGGGTTGTTTCCATTCTTGTCTCTTCACCCCTCGCCCTTTCCCCTCATGTGCATTGACTGCATCAATAAAAGTCTACTTTGTAAGTTGTCCAAGCTATTATTAAGTCAACATATTRTGAAAGGCCCTTCAAAAAAGTGAAAAGTCATAAAAAGTTTCAAAAGCTTGGAAAAAAACAAATCTCAMGGTAGATCTTCACCTGCTTCACTTACCAAGGAAAGGGCAAGAGGAGGCTCAGAAAGGGAAGTTTGTCCTCAGGAGAAAAGAGCCAGAGGCAACAGAGCCTTGTAGTCTATCAGAGGTCCAAGGCTGGAGCCCAAAAGCAGACACATTTCATTTCAAAAAGAGCTTTAACAGTGGGAATGATTAGGTGTTGAAACAAAATACCAATGAAAGTAGTAGAGTGTTCCTCCTCAGATACTTTCAAATTGTGAGCAGATGCCTGCTGGAGCACAGGTTTCAGCCAAGCACAAGTTATTGCGTTCCTTATTGGAGTATGCAATTTTATAGTCCATATTATATGGAGCTCAGATTAGATGATCTTATGGCCCACTATGACTTTAAAATCTAAGAAATAGGTAGTTCTGGATCAAAAGGAGCCAGGTTTCCTCTGGATTTGTATTTTGAGGCTGGCTAACTCTGCTGCCTAAGAAGACACAAAATCCGATTGAAGGCTTTCTCATTTTATAGCTGTGCTTTTAAAAAAGCAGACTCTATTTTCAGGTTGTGTTTGTCTGGCTTCAAATGTGGTTATGGGTCTGCCTCTCTGCTTGACTGACTYGAAAGCCTTTGCTCTCAGGAGGATACCAGACAAAAAACCTTTTTGGCCTCTGATCTCCTGCAAGAGTGGTTGAACTTGGCCAACAGAGTCAGATGCTGTTAGAGTGGGAGTGGATAGACATGAGCACACACATTCTCACAGTCTGACAGAGAGAAGTTTGCAGTAGCTTCCTTCCTCCAGACTAAAACCAGAGAATGATAAAAGTTAACACTAAAGGAAATTTTTTCTCCTCAGATGGAGGCTGATATGTTTGAATACATTCTTTGTCAAAGCAATTGCGTCTGATAGCAGTCAGACGACCCCGAAGATCTCGTCTGTTAGACCCCGAAGATCTCGTCTGTTAGGGTTGTATACTAAATATTCATGTTAGCCTGACTTTATTTATTCTTGGCTTTGTAAAATAGGAGAGCCAACCAGTGTAGAAATCTGGTCTCTACTCAGTTTTCATGAGAAGTTGGCAGCTCACCCCCTTTAAATAAAAGCTAAAGTGGAATTCATTGTCCACCTCYTGTAACCCAGTTAGGATTCAATTAAGAGCATTTCTGGGCTGTAGTTTAGGAGTTAGTATCTGTCAGGATTTTACCTTGCTTTAAACCCTTCCTGTCTCCGTGTCATGCTGTGTGGAAAAGCTTCACTCTTTGAAGGAATCGATCTCCCGTATCTTTTGCCCCCCACCCTCCCCAGACACGAGGGTGAGCTGATTTTTGTTAAGTAGCAATAACAACTTCTCAGGATGCCAAGTTCAAAGCTTCTAACCTACTGCCAGTGTGAAGCCCAAGAGTGAGGTCAGGGCTAATCTCAGACTTCTGACCTTCCAGTCACATCCACCATCCCTAGATCAGAGAACAAAAGTGGAAGAGCTTATTTTGAAAGGTTTTAGYTTTCAGGTGAGGTCAACAAAAGATTTGCCCAGATGGAAGAAATCAAGAGGATAATATGGCACATATTAGAGGAGATGAAAGGCATTGTGTAAAACAATCTCCTCCTTAGCCTAGAAAGGAAAGTCTAGGGTAATCTTCTGGCAATGGCAAGTAAGCCCAAACCATCAGAAAATGTAGCAGAAACCAGGAAAAAGCAATGCAAGCTTAGAAGTTCAGAGTGACATTGCTGGGATTTATAAAATCTTCCAAATAGAGTATGCTCCAATCTCTTAAACTGGTGGGATTTAGGTGTCTTGGTACTTTTGGTAGTCCCATGAGGCATCTTTTTGCATTTTAAGCAGTGTGAATATCTTGGTAACCCCACTGTGGGAGCTTGATTTGCCACATTTGAAAAATTTTGAAAAATAAGGGTCACGTGGAAATGAGAAATATTTGGGCACTTCACCCAGAAGAACCACATAGAAAGACATTTATGCAGCATCCAGTCCACTTCAGCTCAAGAGACATCCACAGACCTGGTATTGCCACACCATTTTGCAGATATATGTTCCCAGCTATACTGGGAGCCTGTAATGGGATTGGGAATTAAAACCAGATTTCCTGACTACCAGCTCTGAGCCATTGATTAAATGGAAAAAGCATCAAAAATAGATTTCAATTTCTGAAACCACCTTTTGGGAAAACGACAGGATTTTTTGTGAAATCTGTTTTTCTTTAGWGGAAAGAAGGGACACCCCATAGAGATGTGACTAGAGTCCTCCCCTCTCCATGTTTCTCATATATGCCCTCTTGCAGTTTTTCTTACACCTGAAWTTGCCTCAGTGATGATGCCCTGGAGGAACAGGAGCACTAATGAGTCCCTTGCTGGGGATACACCACTTGGACTAGCAGTGGGATATGTTAGCATTCAGGGCTGTGTTTCATCTGCATACAAGACTGCATCACTAGAAGACTGTGTCCTAGGGTAAAATGATAAATTACACAGAAAATTTTAAAGAATAARACAGAAGTTTTGCTAATCTGAGGTGACAGATGTGTAAGCATTGGTGGACACACAGATCTCATGGGCACTTGGAGGGAAATCCAGCCCCAAAAGTTATTTGTTGCTCTACTCAATGCACTCTGAAAGGTCTTGTACAAAAGARCTTGTTTTCCATTCCTTGGACACTTTTGTTAGTGTTTTGGATGAAGACAAATAACAGAAGATGCTGCTGTCAGTCTCTGTGCACAGGATTATATCTAGGGTTAGCTGGGCTGTTTGCAGCTCAGGGTGGATAACCACACTGTATGGGATTACCATGTAATATAATGTTGTTACAGGCATAAATCAAATTAAAATTTAGACTTTTCCATGCAAGTTCAAATGTGCTTCTGTCTAAACCTCTCTCTTACATTTGTTAGAAGCCACTCCTGGAGAGAAAGGGTCCTGGCTCTCTCACAAAAGCCTGCTTGATACCCACCTCCAGGGCAAGGACCCCAAAAACCTTGCTTTGGTACCATCAAGTTGTACACCTGCACCCATGAGGTGCCAAACCTGAGTCAATCAGGTGAGGGTAGCCTTGCCCACCCATTGTGTAACATCTTTTCAGAGACTGCAGAGACTGTCAAATGACAGGGACTCAGTGATGATCTTGGGCTCCTCTGCTGCTTGTGAGGGCCCTTGTACCTGATGGGTTTTATATTTCCTCCTCTGCCCAGGGGTGACTGCTGCTGGCTGTGGCTGCCCTTGTGGTGTAGCTGGAACCTGGATGATTGCAATAATCTGCTGTTCTATGGCTGTGCTATCCACCTTTCCCTCAGTGGGAAAGGTGGTACTGCTGGGCAGGGCCTACAGCCTCTGTAGCAGTTTTCTGGGCAGCATTCCTAGTCTCTGGGGCAGATTTTGAAGCAATCCTCATCCTATCTTTAAATGCTGAACAGAGTGTATTGAATAAACTTAGCAAAACATCAGCAAGAATATGGTGTCTTTAACATGTAGAGGGAATTTAAACCCCTCAAAAGCTGTTGTGGTGGGCCTGAAGAAATGTTGGCAGAAAACACCCCTCTGCATTCCTCCCCCTCAATAGGTGCTGTCATTAGAGAAAACCCAGCTTAGTCTGTGGCCGTTGGACAGCCATGTGCAGACATTCAAAAAGAGGTATACAAGAACTTAATTCCTCACCTAACTGACTCATTCTAGAAACTTGGTAACAGTCACAGTGGCCGTAGTTGTAGGACCTGTGTTTAGATAATGACCTGCACATGGAAAAAAATCTGAACCGACATAAGCTGGACCACATGGTGATGCCTAATAAAGTTTCTATATCCAATACACAAATGGGTCACCAAAGAACTGTTATTCCTTTTTCATCCTTTCCTCTCAGAGACTTACATTGGGTGCATATTTATGTCTTGGTTTAAAAGACAAATGTCTGCCAAGGAAGGCAGGAACCTTCCTGGAATGGAAGACTCTTCCCTCCAAATTATTATAACTCTGAAAATTATAGGGCTTTCAGACAAAACTGTAGCAAAAAGAATAACAGATCTTTAATAGAAAACATATAGATATCTGAACAGAGAAAACAACAAAACACTAACAGAAAGTTTCCCACTTGCTAAACAGTGTTTCCCCTTGGTGTAATTACGACCACGGCAGCAGCTTTTGTTTCATAATCACTGTATATTAACCTAGAAAGCCACTCCCTTCCCCCTTTCCAGTGTCTCCCTGATGACAATGGGAAGAAATTCCCTGAGAAGCCTAACACACAGCAGTATCAGAGTCAGCATGGTACTTCATTCAAGTGTTTTTTGGTGTTTTTTCAGCCTCAGGCTAGAAAATAAATCAAATTCTGTTACAGACTGAGTGAGACATGTGAAGGCTGCAGACATGTCCCAGATATCCCTGTGAAATCTGATCTGAGCACCTTTTCCCCTGACTTATGGTGGAGCAGCCTCCAGTTAGGAGGTGTGATGCCTCCTGCATGAAAATTACCATCCATCAGCAAGGAGTATCACAAGCGGTTTGTGTACAACTCCTAGGCTAATGAAGGCATTCTCCTGGATAGATGAGCTCACCATGTCTCAGGCAGACGACCCCTGGACTTCCCAATGAGCAAGATAAATAGCATATTTTCAATTGCAATCCAAAGAGCCTTCAATCCGCTGTAGAAACAAGACTATAAATTATAGTGGAAATGAGTCTTAGCTGGAAATGTGCTGTATCCAAAAATGACAGCATTTAAGATTTAAGTTGGAATATAGACAGAGTGAGGAATGCTTTACCACTGGGAGCAGCGTGAAGTCCTGAATCATCAGGGAACAGATGGACATTCCATTGAGACATTGCTCTCTGGGCTGATCAGAGAGAGCATCTTGCCAAAGAAATGAACACAAATCTTTGGGGACAATTCATTCTTTATATAACCCAAATGTGGTTTGGTTTTTTTGGTTTTTTTTTGTTTTTTGGGTTTTTTTTTTTTTTTTTTTTGGGTTGGGTTTTTTTTTTTTTGCCTTATAACCTGTTACATTTCTTTGCATTTTTGTCCAAATGCTTGGGGATCCTTTTGCTGTAGCCTGTTTTGTCTGGTTGTTCTTCTTAGAGCTTTTCCCAGTGGTGGCACACAGTCATCTTTCTTTCAGACGTGGTATTAGCTACAAAAAAGGCACATAGATGTGGCAAATTCTAGTACATTACCTGAATCTCTTTCTTAGGAGGGAATTGTGTCCTTTACATATATGGAGGGCAATGTATGGACAGTTCCATCTCTTGTGGCATCCTGTTGCATTCAAATTCACGTCACTATTATATAACAGCAAGTYCTCTTTAGTCTCCCCTGTTGCCAAGTTGTTTTTTGCCAAAATGCTGTCTGCCTTTGAAATGGCAATCATAATGTTAGGAAAATTAATCCACAAACATSAGAGGTTTATGTCCAAAAAGGAGACAGAGGAGTCCTTTTACTTCATTTGAATAAAGGGAGAGGCCATGGGGCATTCCCCTGGGATCTCTCAAATTTTTGGAGGACACAGCCTCCTTTTTATCCTGATTTCCTGGGCCCATTTCCCTCTCTCTTTCCCCATTGGCTGAGGTACTTGAGAGGTACAGACTTCCCAGAACGCCTGATCCCGAAGATTTCCCTCTAATGTATAACCCTCCCTTTTAACTTTTAATTCTTATAGAATRTAGGGGTTTTCCCCATTGTTTCTTTCATCTCTCAATGTCTAATTTCATTTATCAGCAAACCTAAAGTTTATTTGTAAAAGCAAATATGTTTTTCCATTCTTCAGTCAGTGGAACCCTTCCCATTGTTTCTTTTATCTCCCYGTGCTAGTTTTATCTACCAGCAGACCCACAGCTTGTTTGTAAGAACAAATCTGCCATTCCTCTCAATAATATTTTCATGAGATAGATGASAGAAAAGTCCTATTACAGACAATTAGTACAAGGACATATTCTAATGAAAATACTTGCGCAGAGGAAAAGCAGTGGGTGATGATCCCACAAAGCTATGACTGAAATCTTAACTTGTCCTTCTTCTTTCCCCAGTTCTTTGATCATTGAAGCCACTTACAAATTAATATTTTATTTGTAATTTTTTGTTCATATTTGCTCTAATGAAAAGGAAGAGAWACAATCTCCTCCATTAKAAATGTGTATTTCTGGATTGATTTTCCTCAGAAAATAATATGAGCTCTTTTTAGAAAGGCAAGCAGAAAGGGATTTAGATTTCTGCATTGACAAAAGAAATGTGAGGTACTGAACTGTTATGAATAAGCCTAATTTGATTTAAGCAGAACAGATTTAAGAGTGAAAATTAGGACTTGGCATCRTTTTTCTTCCTGAGATTTAATGTAAGATGGGAATGATAAATATTAAAAAAGATCTGATATGATACAGCAGAGATGCTGACAGAATTGTTCTTCAGTCATGCTGCTTATTATGATACATGGCTTTAATTTCACAGGGAAAAAACCCTCCTACTTATTTTACTAATTTTTAAAGTTCCGGAAAATGAATCTGTTGTTATTCAACCAGTTTCTCTTCATAGAAAACCTTGAGCACTTAAATCAATTTCCTTCAAYCACCAGTTTTTAAATCTGCAAAAATACATTTCTCTACATCAGAGCAAAGAGCTCGACTTAAGAAAAATCAAAGAAAAATCKCCTCCCCAGCTCTGAAAATATTATTTTGGGAATTTTWTTTTTTTAATCCTGGACAATGTTTAAAATTAAAGTGCTTTGAGCAATATTATTAACAAGATCACTACAGAGATACCAGAGTGGGAAGGACTGGGAGAACTGTGTTAGTATCTGCTAACTCCAGTGATGACTGGCACAATTACTCATCCCACAGCAATACATTTGGCACAAGAACAAGGAATTCATGCTTCTGTGACCAAATGCACTWGTGAGCAGCAGAGGCACTGGGAAGGCTGGTCTGAGTGATTTGTGCTTGGCCTCACTTTGGCACCCATCTCCAGCTCCTGCTGAGCCCATATTAAATGGTGCAAAAAATCAAACTGTTTCATACTGATTTCAAAGGAGGTGAGTTTTCACAGCTCCCTGGTCATTTCTAACAAGCTGTGTCTACAGCAAGTCCCTTCTGGGTCTGGCACAGCTACTGTCAGCTCTTCTACCAAAAACTAGTAGCCTGTGACTGACGATGTATAAAATAAAATATTACTCTTTTTTTTCCCCTTGATTTTCCTTGCTTGARGCAAAGCCCACTGTAGGTCCCTTTGTTCTTCACAAGGATGGAGATGAATACTTTTTATAATGAAAGACAGGCTTGAATGACCTCCCTCTGAGATGAGCAAAGGTGACTGCAGAGGGGGCTGCAGGAGTGCTGGGCAAGTGGTCTGGGTTTTTTTCTCCTTGCTYTTTGCTTTTATATTATGAAGGACAAATTTGGGACTGTGCATGGCAAATCTCAGCCAGGCTGAAATCTGTGTTTTCACCTACTGAATATCAAATTGCCTCTGCTGAGGATCAGCATTCAGCACTGCCACCAGGCATTTCACAGCACATTAATTAATCTGGAGATTCAATTAATGCACCTTATGGTCCTGACAATGCTGCAGTGCCATGCTTTGGGCCATCTCATCCTGAATGCAGCCTGACTTTTCATGCCAACACACCAAGAACCCAGACCTCCTGCAGTGCTGATTGATAATGCAGGACCCAGTAGAGCTTGCTTTTGTAAATGTGGTCTGCAGTTCCTGCCAGCTTTCTTCCTATTGCCTGGTTGGCCTTAGCTGCTGCCCAAGGGCAAAGAATCCAGCACCAGTTTGTCAGTGAGCAGCTGAAGGTGTTTTCTGTATTTGCCATGCATGTGCATTACTTGGGGTCACAGAATGCTGAACACCCCCAGCTCTCCCAGCCTGTCTCCAGAGCAGATGTGRTCCAYCTCTTGGAGCTTCTCTGTGTCCCTACTCTGGATCTGCTCTAACATGCCCATGTCATTCTTATGTTGGAGACCCCAGAGCTGGCTGCAGAACTCCATGTGGGGTCTCARGAGGGCAGGGTAAAGAGAAAGATTCACCTTCTTTGACCTTCTGACCCACCTCTCTTTTGGTGCAGCTCAGACCTATCAGTGCACCATTCCCGTCCGTGCAATGCTGGGGCAATGCATGAAGCAGAGAGAGCAAGCTCCAGGTCCAACTGCCACGCCCCAAAGTCTGTTTGATATAAAATCCTCTCATCAAGGGCATATCGGATATTAAACTTTTAAGATCAGATACTGCACTTGGKCAACACCAGCAGCAAATCTGTCCTTTCTTTTTGCATGGTTCCTTCAAAGGAGTAGATGCARGTAGATGACCCAGCTGGTGACAATACTTATCATTGTCTTATTATTTCTTAGCCTGGAGCTTGTGAAAGGAAAAAGCTACAGTAAAGCCACTTCAGTTCTCCTTCTGCTCATCTTTGGGACTTTTCATAAAACATCAAGCTCAATCCCTTGCTGGGAGATTGTTCAGCATTCTGTGACCCCAAGTTCTCCTTCTGCTCATCTTTGGGACTTTTCATAAAACACCAAGCTCAATCCCTTGCTGGGGGATTCATGGGGCATTTTGGATGCAACCCAAGCAGCGTTCTGGCCTTTCTTGTCCCAGACTAAGATGCTTCCATGGCAGCCACATCAGCTGCCTGAAACCAACCCCCCACCTCCAACACCCAGCAACACAAACTGGAGCACGTCCTGGTGCCAACAACATTTGAAGACTCTGTCAGAACTGTACTAAGTTCTGGTAAAGTTCTGCATTATCAGCTGTGAGGCACATGTCATCACCCAAGGTTTGCAGTCGGGTAATCGAGATCCAAGCTTAGGGGCAGATCTTTCACATTCTGCATGTCAATGACCTTGAGAAATGTGAAGTTTTTAACAGCAGGTAGCAGCTAGCGGAGATTTTTCTGTTAACTTGGAAAATAACAAAGGTACAGGAGGAGTGAAGTTATTGTTCTGAAATGGACTGCCTCCATTCATGTACTGGCTGATTGCATACATCCATCTTCTGCAGTGCCAACTCCTTCTCCTCATACAGTTGTATTTTTGGCTTTGTTCCCCAGTGTAAATCAGCCAGAGTCTCCACAGCGATGGTGTCAYGTATCAGCCTGGTGCTTGGTTTCAGCCCAGCTCCTCAAAGTGTACCATAAATAAAGACATAGAGAGGCAGCAGGTGGGTGTCATTTCTTCCCCAGACCCTTGGCAGCTACTTGGGAATCTTGTGAGAGGGTCTTCAAATAGTGTTGGAAAAAATCCTCCATATAACTACAATAATTTAAATAAGTAACTAGCCTGGAAAATGTCAGAAGACACATAATCAAGATAGCAATGCTCAAAGGTAATCTAAACCACAATTTAAATGCATTAGAGTTTCTYTGTTTTGGTTGTTTTGTTCTGTGCCAGTTTGGGATTGGATGYGAGGCTTATTCCATAGGGAAAACCCAGAGTATGACTCAAGTCTGGGAGGTCAGAAGGCAAATGATGAGTTTCCCTTTCTGCTCTCTTTTCTTCACAATGTTTTTTTCACTAAGAAATAAAAGASCCAGAGGAACAACACCTCTTTCCTTCTCCATGAAGCTATCATGCTTTCCATTTCCCATCAGTGATAAACTCTCTTTTTTTTTCCCCCATAGGAAATTAGAAGAGAAAGAKTGGTTGAATAGAAGCAAACAAAAAAGAGTAGATTTTCTTTTTCCATTGAAAATATGTTTTTAATCCCCCCAAAAAAGGTCTGATAACTATTTTAACACTCTATTTGCAATTAACTCCTTTTTTTCTTTGAGTTAATCAACACACCTCATTCAAATCTGAGTATTTCCTAGCAGGGTATAACCACCTGATAATTTTGTTGCTCCTGTTCCAAACCTGCAGAAGACTTGGTGTGATGGAAATCTTACCTGCTAATCAGTAGCAGATTACTGTGTAAGGAAAGTTATCCCCACCACAAACCTAGCCTGTCAGGAGCTGCCCTTACAGCAGAGCTGGGMGTGAAGATTTCTGTCCTGCTTTGTGCCTCAAATGGGGCAGCAGATGTGGAGAACCTCTGTGGCTCATCACCACAGAGATGCACCTGTAGGGTTATCTGACTCCTCATGTCTGGGTATCACGTGTATGGTCTCTGCTCCATCACCCTGTCCATCCTGCTCGGGTTTTGTGTTGCTGAAATGGCTCCTGAGGTATTAAAGATTCTTTTTTCCCGGCCCCGGGACTGAAGAAGTCAAGATTCCTCGGCTCTGGTTTTCAAGGTTGGTTTTTTTTTTCTTATCTATTACATTCTTTCTCCAACCTGCTGGGGTCTGTCTGGCAGGTTGGTTTGTGGCACACTGACCACCCTTGGGGTGGTGTTAGCTTTTATAGTAAGAACTACATGTACTTTATTTACAATAATTTTCCAATACCTATCACCTATGTTAGACAGTTTGTCTCTACTCTAAACCAATCCAAAAGTGTCACCATCACAGCAGAAGATGGAGGCCAAGAAGAAGAAGAAGGAGAAAGACAGGACACACCCAGATTCCTCCATTTTGCCTCTTGAACCCCCATTCTAAATCCCCAAAATTCTACTTTTTCACCCTGTGATAAATTCACTATCATTCTACTCAAACCCTTGTGGCTTGTAACTCCTCACACAAAGTTGGTAATTTTTTTCCATGGGTTAAAATCAAAGACACAGGTGTTTTTGACTTTGTGCCAAGGTCTCTGAGCCCCCTGCCAGGGTCTCGAGTCCTCCAGGGCAGCCAGAGGGATGTCTTGGGTTCCAACACATCCTCTCCAGGACAAGTGCATGGTTTAGAAGAAGAAATGTGCCTTCTTCTGTGCATTGAGCACCAATACCACTGTAGCCTTTCTTCACCCAGGATCATCCTTCACCAGTGCCTCCATCKACCCAGCAGCCCATCAGTAATCCCCTGACTGCTCCTGGGGACAATCACCAGGCTGTGGGGAAAGGGAGCAATGCTGTTTCCATGGAATCAGCAAATGGTTTGGCTACAAAGAGATCTTCTAGAGCATCTTGTTCTAACCGCCCTGCCATGGGAGGTTTCACTATCCTAGGTTGCTRCAAGCCCCATCCAACCRGGRCTTGAACACTTCCAGGCATGGGGCAGTCACAGRTTCTCTGGYKAACCRGTGCCAGAGCCTRARCACCCTCACAGCCAYGAATTTCTRCCCAATATCCCACCTAACCCTGCCCTCTGGCAGTGGGAAGCCATTGCCCCTTGRTCTGTCACTCCAGACCTCTGTCCAAAGTCCCTCTCCAGCTGTCATGGAACCCCTTTAGGCTCTAAGGTCTGCCTGGAGACTTTTCTTCAGGCTGAGCAGCCCCAGCTCTCCCAGTGTTTTAGTGTCATCCCAGTGTCTCTGCAGGGGTAAGGGAAGGCTGATGGTGACAGTGATTTTCTGACCTACCAGAAAGTGGATTGGAGATTCATGTCCCACCAAACAACACTGTGCTCCTGTGGCCATTTTTGGATACAGATATACAGATTGATAATCTTTAATTTGAGCCATAGGACTGACACATACATCACAGCATCCTGCAGATGGTAATTTATTTGAAGGAGAGAAGAAGAAGTATGATGTGGAGCAAGGGATGGGGCAGAAGATGACAATTGCCTGGCATTCACAGGCAAAGGGGAGAGCAGGGAACTTAAAGAAGCAAAACTTATTTCCTAGCAGTAGCTGAGGGATAGGAGAACTGAACAGCCATAAGAGGATGGCMTTGCCAGCCACAGGTTTGTATTGTTAACTCTTCTGCAGTTGAACATGCTGGTGATGTATGTGGTTGACACAGATGTYAAAGTTATTGCTTAAACCCACTTAACTCCCCTCTTTATTTCAGCCTTTTRTTTGTTGTACTTCAAGAATTTTTTTTGCCTTGCTCTGTTTATTCAGRCAGCTTCAGTTGTGGATACATTTTCTCTGTTTCTTGTCGCAAATATGTCCCTGTTTAAATGTCAAGACTGACTATTCAGGAGATCATCAGCCTCAGGAAAAAAAACAGCACAGTGTAATAATATGCCATGACCCTGGCACATTCGCACCATGGCAGTGCATGTTTATGCAAATAACAAGAGCATCAGGAAYTAAAATAATTAACTTTTACGAAACAAAGAAAAACAGAGATTCTGAAGGGAGGTGAATGTTCAGTCTCCAGTGCAAATCTAATGTAAAACTCCAATTGCTTTTTTTACTTTTTTCTTTTTAATGTGTCATGTTTTTTCTCTGAGGGAGGTGGAAGAATTTCTGAACAGAGAGACCAAAAATTAAAATACTTGAGCTTTCCTTTCAGAAGCGAAAAATTCAGAACAGCTGAATAGAAACAAATAAAGAAGAGTAGATTTTCTTTTTCCTTTGAAAAGACATTTTAATCCCCCCAAAAGGTCTGATGAGACAATATTTGTCCGTGTCTGCTCTGGGAGTTTAAGTCAATATTTGGTGGAAGTTAGAAAGAGATTCCTGCTATTGATCCACATTTGCTTATTCTGGATTTTTGCAGTTTTCCCAACACATTTGTTCTTTGTCYGAGTCTGAGACAGGACATGGGATTGCTTGAGGCTCTGATCCATTCCTGGCAGCCCCTCTCACTTTAGCTCAGTTTGCARGGCACAGCCAGGAGGTCAAAGCAGGGTCCTGCTCTGGGGTAGGGTGGATTAAAATGTGGAGGAGGGCTCTGGATGTGCCCAGCTGAGAGCTGAGCTCAGCCCACACAGCTCTTGGGTGGAGGGTGACATGTTGCACCCACTTCAAAGCACCTGGCTGGAGCTGATGGCTGGACTGGGCACTGAKTGGCCCATCTGCATCCTCCCAGGCCCACAAACCTCATGGCAAGGCAATAATTTATAAAAACACTTGCCAGGAAGGAGTTCAATATTTCTAACACTCTCATCCATAGATTATTTCTTTAATCTTCCACATCTTTTGGCATCATTCTCTTGCATCCTGTTGGTGCTTAGAGACTCCAGAACACAAACACAGGTACAACTATAAGAGTTGGAAAGGAAGAATTTTGCTGATCCTTGTGCAGAGGCTTGAGACATCTGCCTAGAAAGTCTTTTGAGGKAAATATCTACCACCTATGCCCTTGTTTAATACTCTTCATCTGGATAAAATAAAGTCCTAACTCTTTCTCAAAAAACAAGCATTCAGCAGTTTGCAGAAAGTCAAAATTAATTTATCTGTGAGGAAATAATATGTCTTACATATATGACCAGTTTACATACCAGAGTCTGTGTGCTCATTGGACTGTGCTTAGGTGTGGGTTGCAGCTCCTTCCTGTGTTTGCACAGGAATATGTGAATYTTGATTGACACACATTAAAACACCTTGGAGCTGGTTTATTTCCTCTTTATCTTCAAGCATCCCCATGTCCTGTGGTAGTGAAATACACAGTTTAACCTGGTGACCTAGAGAAGACCTTCGATTTGGGGATCTTGATACTAAACAGCTCAATCTGGCATGAGTAAGGGCAGGTGAGTGCAGCACAGAAGTCAGGGAGCTCCTAAGGTTGGGAACAAATATCAATGTAAGCACATGATGAGTTCCTCTTCTTTCCCTGGCTGCATTCAGTACAACTCAGTGTCATCCAAATCCAACCAAGTGCCCTCTTTGGTACAACCACTGTGAATCTTTGATTGATTTAGGCTGTGAGGCTTTGGAATATTTCAGAATACCCAAATGATCTTTTTGGTGCCTCTCAACATCACCCATATAAATCAAGACTTGTCCTCTTTGAGATTTCAAAGAAGGAGGATGAGCCCTATTGGCAAAGGTACTGGGCTGAGACAGAAATTAGGGGAAGTATAAACAAAGATGTGTGTGAAGAAAGGRTGCACCTTTGGAGTATGTCCAATTTGGTAAACTATCTGGAACTGTCACTATAGGACATGAAATAACACGATGCGGTCACACTGCTCTTTCAAGGTGAAAAGAGGGTTTTTAATTTCTGACTCCAACATTTATAGATTTCTAAAAGTGACAGTGGATTGGAGGGTGACAGTGCCACCTCTCCAATGACACAGGACAGGCCAAGAGTCCATCAAATTTCTCCTCTTCCATAAAAGAATGCAGAACAATGAGTTATTTACATGAAGTGTGTGAGAAAGTTCATTACAGGAATGTAAATATCAGAAGGCTTAGAAAATCATAAAAAATCCAGGGCGACATGGAACCTCCTTCGTTGTCTTAAAGCGTGTCTTAAATTTGGCTTCCATGGTTGCTCTTTGGGGATAATATTTAGGGTTTGCACATGGGATGACTGACCCTGGGATGTGATGGGCTGGCAGTGCACACCTGGTCCTACAGCAGAGTCACACACAGAGGACTGAGGAAATGTTTAGTGGGGCAATGCCTGGCACAGCAAGAATCAGGAGCAGAGGGAGGAAGAGAAAGAAACCCATGCCATATTTGCTGCATGTCAGGCAGATTTTTAGTTGTCAGGTATCTCCAAAACTTCACTTTGTTCAATTTCCTTATAAAAAAAGAGGATTGCAGCATTTTTTTAAGCAATAGATTTTCACAACTGACATTACAAAACTATGGGGTGATCTGATTGTCAAGATTGTCTCCTCACATATTGTTTTTCACACTTGGCCTTCCTGTTTCTTCAGCTTTGGGGATAGATAAGGAAATTCCCACTACAAGTCAATGCATGGGGTGTAATTCCCTTCCTGCTGCTGTTGTGGGCCTCATATATGCACCACCAACACTAACCCCAGGAAAAAAATAAGACAGAAAGACACAGAAAGATTTTAATGAGGACTATAAAATGGGAGGGACCTCACCATCCCAAAAAGCAAGGGATTGCTGTGACCCACTCGTCTGTGGTGACACCAGCAAGTTGTGAAGTGCTTTAAAGGACACTCTTAGTCAACTTCAACACAAGGTCCAAACCTTCAGCCAGGGTAACTGTCTGTGACTCCATGGCATGGGAGGCATTGGYAGCTATAAAGCATCTGGGGTCTAGGCTCAAATCTCCCAGGAGTGAGAGCTGGAAAAGACCWGGGAGAATTTTGATCCATTTGTCTTGCTGAGGCAGAATTGCTACTCACAGTTTATTTTCTGTTGGTCTTATTTTAAAAGCAAGGGGTTGCTCCCCGAGGTGCTTTTGGGGGATTCTTTACAGCTTGTCTTGTCAAAGCTTTTGAAACAGYTGAACACAGTGAAGGCAATGACTGGGAAAACAATCAAGCTCCTTATGTATGGAAACATGAAATTGGACCCACCATGAATGATCCTTTCAGAGACCAAATCCCATTGCCTCCCCATATCCATGCTGGGTTTGAAACTAYTAATTTTCTTTAATTGTTTTTGCGCATGGTCCAAGTGTCCCATGTCTCTTTCTGTTTCTTCCTGTTACAGCTTGGCATTGAGTGCTCCAAGGTCCAGGCTGCAGAAGGAAAGACAGACTTCATTGTTTTTTAAGCATTATAAAGACAAATGTGGCCATGAACGTGGTTCCACTCAGCACTGCTAACCCTTCTGAGTGGATGCAATGGTGACCATGAAAAGGCTCTGCAGTCAGTGAGGAAAGAAGCCTTTTCTTTTCTGCCTGAAAATTTGCACTGCAGATCTATGGCATTCATGCCAAAATCTGTGCCAGGCTGTGTTGACTTTGYGCAGTAGGGATTTCAGCCTTCAGTCCTTGTTGTTATTGCTGCATTAYACTCCAGAAGTTGGATCTGGGTTGTATTGGGGTGGAGGTCTGAGATTCGTGGGGGTTCACATTGACTGAAAGAAGACATATGGGGATGCCAACCAAAAAAACCCAAACCCTAAACAAACAAAACCCCAAACAAACAACTTCCTTCATCCTCCTCCCCTTCCCAAATTGTTTTAGGAGTCTGCAAATGAAAGCATGACAGGGAAAAGTGTGGGTTCATTAAGGAATGTAATGGAAAACCAGGGGGATTTGAAAGGACTCTGGGTTTGGCTCCATCATATTAATCAATAGCTAGTTTTGGCCTCCTGTAGCCTCCTTGACTGCAAAARAACCCAAAGGGGTTTCTTCTTGTGCACAAATGTCACTTTGTTCATCAGTCAAAGGCAACTTTCTGTTGTACACAGCATAGCAAAGCAAACCTGGAGAGGAGACCAAAATAAGAAATAAAGAACTGGACAGCAAGAATGGGAAGAGGCTAAATGTATCTCCCCTTGGAAATACTCTGAAGGACCAGTCTGYGGCTGACTTTTCAAAGGGCCACGTGAGCTGGCAGTCTGCATTGGGGCTGCTTTTMAAAGGTTAAAATGAAAGTTTTGAAACCATCAGAAGACAAGCCTTGAGTTTGTGCCAAAATAGTGGTGGAAAACTGTGGCATAACTGTTCCTAAAATACCCTGATTTAAAATGTTTTTTAAACAAATTTGGATYGATCATTTGGAGAAGCAGGCACATTTTTAGGTACTTGTCAGCTSTTGAAAGGCACGACACAATTCTTTGCAATCTGGTTTTCTTTCAAAGGCTTGCATGGGAAAGTTATAAACGAAAGTGTAATTCCAGATCAARGAGTTTCTGCTGCTCTTGTGAATGTATTACTTCGTGTGTCCTCTACTCATGTYGATATATGACTGCTTTTTTTATGTTGCTTTGGATCCAGTTTCTGCTGAAATTGCGTGAGTGTGTCTGAAAAGATCTTTTGGGGGCAGAAGACCTGGGGATAAAAGCCCTTCCTGCAGGAACAGCAAACAGTTATGCTGGTGATCGAATGCATAGCACATAGGTACACTCAGTTTTGGGATCTCCACTCCATCACTAAGTGCTGCCCTGTTGATGTGATTCAAAGCTGAAGCCTTGGCCGCTGCCAGGGGCCACAGCAGGGTCCTGATGAAATCCAAAACTGGGCAATGAAAGTTTTGGAAGCCACAAAATATTGCTCCTGTAGACCCAGCTGAGCCTGGGCCTGAGCTGATGGAGCCAGGACTGCATCCCACCAGAGCAGCCATGGCTGTCTAAGCCCCAGTGTGCAGGTACATGCAGGGGAGGTACCAAATCACCCCCTGCACCATGAATGTGCCAGACTGTTCAAATCTGTGGTTGGTGGCCCACCAGTGGCACATAACAGCTGGTTGGGGTGACACATCAGCCTGATCAGGGTCTCTTGCATATTTCTGATTTCTGTAGAAATMTCAACATTTCTATCCCATCTCCTTTCACAGTCTGGGTCACCCAGATCCTCTTTGCTGCCCTCACCTGCTCTGTGCTCCATCACCTCTGCAATTCTGTGCTGGGGAGACACCACCACATGGTGACCCTGGGGTGGTATGTCCTGTGGGGCTTTCCTGGCACCTTCTGATGGTTAAATGTTCTCCTCTATTTCTTTTGTTTCCAACTGAGGGATTACCTGAGTTTTGGGACCTGGTTAATGGGGTATGTGAAATAGCCAGGGAGTAGGTGTTTGTGGCTTYCATGTTTTAGCAATCATACTTGATGATCAAAGCATGGTGGGATTTATATASAGCAGGGTCCTTGCTGACTTCTCCAAACTGAGCCATATAAAGTATTACTTACCTCCCAGCTTTATTATACGAGAGTGCTTGTTTTCCCTTTCTCCCTTCTCCTTTCTCCTTCTCACCTTCTCCTTCTTCTTGCTCCTTCTCCCTTCTCCTTCTCCTCTCCTACTTCTCCTTCTCCTTCTCCTTCTCCCTTCTCCTTCTCCTTCTCCTTCTCCTTCTCTCTTCTCCTTCTCCCTTCTCCTTCTCCTTCTCCTCTCTCCTTCTTCCTCTCTTCCTTCTCCTTCTCCTTCTCCTCCTCCTCTCTCCTTCCTACTTCTCCTTCTCCTTCTCCTTCTCCTTCTCCTTCTCCTCCCTCTCTCCCTTTCCGCTTTTCCTTCTCCCTCTTTTCTTCCTCTTTCTCGCCTTTTCTCGCTTGCTCCTTACGCCACCTGGTGGCAAAAAAAGCAAGGTGAAAGCAAACCATGCAGAGGAGACAGAGCTCTGTTCTCAAAGCCACACTTTAAAGCAGGTGACAGTTGTCACRTAGGTGTAAATCAGGGTTTTCAGTCACTAGGGCTGTACAGGTTTGCAGCAGCTCACTGTCTTCCCTGTTTCAATGCAAAAATGCTCAGGAGTGGTGCAGTATCTCTGAGTATTACAAGAATGAGGATTGAGATGTTGGGATGAACATTTCTGTCTCTGGCCAGGATGGTGAGATGACTTTTTCTGGGAAGGATACATTAGGGTTCCTTTCATGGCACTTAAGGAAAGGGTGAATAAATCAAAGGTAATTCTTGAGGCTTGGACAGAGAAGCTTAGTTTATCTCTGAATGGAAATAATGCCTGATTGGAAGAAGCCTCTAAGTGCTCCAGGGCTGGGCATATCCTTTCACGTATCGTAGCACAAGCCCTGGCATRATAACCTAAATAAAACTAAATAATGTAATAATGTAGGGAAGTCTTGAGCAGTCTCATCTGCTCTCTGGGGCAGATGAGCAGCTGGCTGGGTAGGATCCCATRCATCCAGCTCTTTTGTGCATATTCTGCAAGGCTTCTTTATCTTTCCAAAAACTGATGTTGTGTGTGGAAGAGGCAGGTCTAGAGCCCCAAGTGCCTGACATCAGTGCTGGGAAGACAATTTTCTGACTCTGATGGRTGTTCAAGTGGAAAAGCATGGCATCTCAATATACTTCAAGCCTTGGGGACTCATTTCATGGCTGGGGCAGAAAGGCTGAGGTGGATTCTCAGCCCCTACCAGCAAATTTCTTAGCTCTTACCCATTATTTTTTGCTTARCTAATTGTTAAAAATAGAAACTGTTGTAAAATAGTTGATAATTGTTAAGCACYTACTGTTAGTTTGGTTGTGGTAAAAGGGGTTAAAAGAGTTGTTATAAGAAATACAGTACTCAATGTACCATAACACACCACAGAAAAGTGCACCATGCCTCAAGCAAAATGAGCCAGCCTGGACAGAACRGTAATGGGCCAATCAAACCTTTATGCAAATGAAGGATCCAAAAAGAAACCAATCCAGAGGGACAAAAAACAGAATAAAAAGGGGCATCCACTGAATCCATGCTGCCCCACCTGGAACATCAGGGACATTGCTGCTGAAGAAGACCCAGCGCTGGCGCTGCAGCATCCTCAACAGGAATGCTCCTGCTTGGCCCCCTTGCTTTAGGKCTTTCTTTTATTATAATAAATGCTGAAATCARTTTAGTACCGGGAYTCTGGTCRCYTTTTTWACACCTAYGTAWCACCAGTTGGCTCTGYACCAAGAGAAGCAAAGGATGATAGGGTCAGTCTTAAAAGGGCCAGGCATAAAAGGAGCCCTTATCTCCAGCTAGGCTTTATCAGACAAGCAGGCAAGCCTTATCCCAGCAGTGTAATCCCCTCTTCTGGAGGCTCTTGAATGCCAGTGAGAACAAAAATGTGCTGTGCAGTTATTGTTGCCTGAGGAAATGTGAAACATCACATGAGGGCTCCCCCCTCCCCCCTGGCCTGGCCCACCATCCCCCTTGGCCAGTGTCACATTTGGTCAGCAGATAATGGGTGCTGTATCTTTAAGYGGGGTGCAGGGATGGAGAGCCGTGGGCTTTTCTCAAAGCCTCGCTTGCCAGGTGTTACAGATGGATAATGAYATMATTMGCTCTCACAATTAAYYGATAACTATTGTGTGAATATTAAGAAAAGCTTTAGTGATGTACAGTTATGTTACTGTAGTTTAGATGTCCTCTGTTCTCCCCACAGTTCCCTTTCCCCCTGTATTGCTGCCATCAGACAGCTGGGGCTGTCTAGGACAGGTACAAAGAAGGCTGCACATGTGTCCCTTGCCTGGGGCAGTGGGGAATGGAAAAGCTCAGGGGGTTGCTCAGGGAGTGCAGCATGGCAACACCTGACCTCCAACCAAGTCACAAGAGAGCAGTGTCCACTGATAAATGGCAAAGAAGAGCTGACTGACAGACTTTGGGAGGGCTGGGCTGGCTGATGCAACCCCCAGGGATTTAAAAGCCTGAGCATCCATCTTTAAGATGAACCAGCCACAAGGTATCCACGAGGGCAGTTCCCAGTGCTGCAGCTTTTTCCTTATGTAGTCCTTCTGCTGTATTTTTGTTAAGGTTTAATGCATTACCAGATATCCTTTCCAAAGGACAAATCAGTTAATGGTTATGGGGAGAGCTGCTTCCCTCTGCTATGGCTGTGCTCCCTGGGTCTTCTTTTCCTGGTGATCTTGGGGTGACAAACTAACCTCACATCTGGGGAGACTTCTCTAGATTCCACTGTTCATGCTTTGAATGTGATCTTCAATGTATGACTGGTGTGTGATGAGAGGAGGAGGAATGCAGGAGTTCCCCCATCCTGCAGAAAGAAAGGTGAATTGCTTTTCTCTGTCCCAGGCCCTGGGTGTTGGACCTGAGCACCAAAATCTGCAGGTAAGAGATTCACAAAGACCTCCATTCCCAGAGACTGTGTCTGTGCTAGGTGTTTAGGTGGCAAACCTGCAGGCATTGAGTAGGAAAAGTCAGTCATCATCCAGATAAGCTGCTTTACTGACAGGCCTAGATGGCTGGAGGAAGAGCAGCTGTGGTTGACCTGGAAGAGCACACTCTTCCACCATCACACCTCCTGAAGAGTCTGTTCCATGGCTGGGATTGTGTGGTATAYTCACCCTGCTGATGAAATGCTTCCAGGGTAGAAAAATGGCAGTTTACCCACATGGAAATGCATCCACATTGAGAATAAAACCAAAGACAAAGCTTGACTGACTTCACCTGCCAGRGAGGGATCTGGAATTCTGAACAGTAGGCTGCATTCTGTCCCCTCACCCATCCTACAGCAAATCCCATCTCCCCATGCAAGGATGGGTCTTCTGCTCTTTGCTGATGCCTTTGTCCAGTCTGCAGCAACTTCAGCTGTTTCCCTGCTTGTTCTGGCAACCTCTGGAACAACACCTGCTTTCCCCCTAACTTTACACTACCTCTGGGTTTAGCAACAGCTGGGAAGGTAATTAAAATCTCTTTTGCCCACCTCCACCTTCCCAGGTCAGTAATAAGCASGCTGTTTAAGCCCCAGGTTTATCCTTCCCTTCAAGAAAGGGAAGCACAAGCAGGCAGCATCACAGGGGGGAAGAGCTGATTTCTTAAAGGCACAAGATGTGCCCCTCTCTTGCATCCCCCCTCAAGTACAGCCTGAATCAGTGTGTGAGAGGACACTGGGTGTAAATGGTTGTGGAATGCATCTGAGCTGGTCCAGGGAGGAGTTTCTGGTCCAGGGTAAGCAGTGACATCATTTCCACCAGCGTTGGCTCTGTGGTGCTGCAGTTCATCAGGCACCTTGATGGGACAGTGGCGCAATCTGTGCAAGACAAAGCTCAGGGAGTACCTGAACTGCAATAGTAAGCAATATAAGTTACTGTTCACAGTTCCTTATGATCTGTATCTAATGCAAATGCTGACTGCCTCCAGGCATCACCCCCAGAGGAAATAATAATAATTACCTTATCTGTAACAGTTCCCTAACAATTTCCTGCAGCCTCATTGCAGCTTAATATTTAAGGAACTATATAACAGGTGTGCATTTATAAAGCAGATTCTTAACACTTATAGAAAACCTTTCTAAATGTTAATCCATCAATACTCAACACTTGAAAAAGGCTTAACTGAGTGGCAAATAATGAGAATTATCTTTATTTATCTTTATTATCTCTGAGGATGGCCACATAGGTCATCATTATTTTCAGCAYAGAGGCTGGAACTCAAGCACTTGATTCTAATGCCACAAGATCTCATTGCAGTCACAGGTTTGGTATGTGTAGGTAGGCACATATYCACCTATATTTAATATATTATATATTATATATTTAATATAACCAACATTGAAATGGGTTGAGTGCACCATGATGTGCAGATGTGGGTCTGACTTGAAGTAACAGAAGTTTTAGGGAATGGATAATCTCCAGACGTGCATATGTGTTCATACATATGTGAGGTTGGAGATAAACCTTATCATTTTCCACATCTCACTAGGAATGAAGAAACTGCTCTTTGTGAGCAGGTTTGTAAAATTCAGGAGAAAACATGGACTTTCCCTTGCATCAGAGGCTTGGAGGCAATGTCAGAGCCACGACTGCAGTGAAAACACAGAAGCAAACCTGATTTTAAAAAAATAAATAAATGCAGGTGATTGTGTCAAATTAATTTCATGTGCAGTTGTCTTGAAAACAAACAAGAGCAGGTCAGAGCCATTCTGCCTGTAACAGATGTTGGGATTTCTTAACTAGCAGACAAATCTCTGCTGATTGGTGGTTTTAGCCTATTGCTTGTAGGACAGATGCTAGGCAAGATCCTCTCCTCACTCATGGCTAGGGGGAGAAAGGAAAAAGCAGTGGAGGTCATGGGTGCCTGGAAGACACAGCCCAGCAGTGTCTGATCACTTTGCCTTGCTCTGGATTGCTCATCTGTGGAGCAGCAGAGCAGTGCTGGAAAAGGGGAGGCTACCTCTAACCAACATGACACTGTCCAAGCTGGTTGAGAACCAGACATGAATAACCATCATGGCTCTACATTTTGCTTTTCAGAGCAGGTCTTGAAGAAAAAGARAGGGTTTGGAAGAGCACATTTTACTCTTTTGGTTAACAGTTTAAATAAATAATAAATTCCTGGAGGAAATGCTTTACTAATTAAGGCCAAATTGGAAATTACTGGTTTACACTGAAAAGAGCTGCTCCAAAAAAAGCTGGACTGCTCTACAATCACTCACATGAGTAAGCACAGCAAAAACAATTTAGCCTGGAAGGAGCTAAAATGTGSACAGATAAAATCTTACTTTGAAAGCAGCAAAAAAGGACACATAATTTATATCTCAGTCGGTGACTTCATATGTATTGCAGAGTTTCTCCAAAATGTATTGGAAATCATAATTCATTTTTACAATGCATGAAATTAAAATAATAAATTTCAAGATTTTTTTTTTGAGAGAAAGAAAACTCTGTAAGCAGCACTGGGGGATCAAGAGAGATTTTGTCAAGGAGAGACTTCTGTGGACTTGGGGGCTTTGGATCAGGCTGAAGATTGACAGCTAGATGGACAACAGTCAATAAAAGCATGTCTGTTAGATATGTGGGAGCCTGAGTGAGTTGGAGCAGATCAGAGGCTGACTGCAGTAGTGTCTCAGCATGGAGCTGGCTCTCAAGGGGCTGGGTGCTGGCTGGAGCCTTGCCAGTGCTTGTGATGGGAGCATGGCAGCAGCCAGGGATGAGTAATGGAATCCTGTAATAGGGTCATAGAATGGATAGGGTCATAGAATGGCTTGTGTAGGAGTGATCGACAAGAACATCTCATTCCAGCCCCTCTGCCATGYCAGGAACAGCTTCTGCTAGACCAGGTTGCTCCAAGCCCTGTCCAGCCTGGCCTTGAACACTTCCAAGGATGGGACAGCCACAGCTTCTATGGCTAGCCTGTGCCAGGGCATCATCACTCTTGCAGCCCAGAATTTCTTCCCAATATCCCATCTAACCCTGCTTCTGTCAGTGTGAAGCCATTCCCCCTTGTCCTGTCCCTCCAGGCCCTTGTCCTGAGTCCCTCTCCAGCTCTCCTGGAGCCCCTTTAGGCACCAGAGAGGCTCTAAGGTCTGCCTGGAGCCTTCCCTTCTCCAGGCTGAGCACCCCCAGCTCTCCCAGCCTGTCTCCAGAGCAGAGGGGCTCCAGCTCTTGGAACATCTTTGTGGCCTCCTCTGGATTTGCTCCATGTCCCTCARATGTTGGGGGCCTCTCTTTTTCTCCTGCTACTCACCTGGCTTCAGCAAGCACTGCTGTTCAGTGGGAGCTGAATGCTGGGCTCTGATGTCARGTTAGAGCTGCCTGGAGGGGACAGCTGCTCTTACAGAAACAAAATTCAGCCTTAGGGAAAGGGGWTTRACCTGCTTTGTTTGGAAATGCTGTCCCAGGAATCACCAGGTAGSAAGCTCTTTGTATCAGGCAGCTGATATGAAAAACGTACTAAAATATGTGAGTTTCTTTCAGTTTGGAAATCTCATCTCTAGTAGGACTCAAATTGAGATACAGAACCACAGCAAAATACTTAAAAAGTATAAATGGTCCATGTCCTGACAAGTCAAGACAAAGAAAGTGAGAGTGGAGGTGGAGGAGAGATCAAGGATTAGTGAATTAAAGGAAAAACAGCTTTCAAGGGTGAAAACCATTCCRAAACCTACATTTATCCAAAGAAAAGATTTGTTGCATCAAGAAGCTGCGTATAATTTCTGGAGTTAGTAATTTCCTTCATGAAGGAAGAGTTACTATCTCTGTGTGTTTCTGATCTTTTCCTTTATGCTGGAATATATTGTGCGTTTCACATCTAGGGTAGCATTTAATTTTTTCAAGAACACTAGGAAAGTCACAGGACAAAGCCAAGGAGGTAACTCTGGTCACCTTGTCCAGAACACAGCAGCTTCAGACGTTTGCTGGACTTAGGAGCCATCAGTGGAGTTGGGCAATGTTGTCCATGTCTGTACAMGCAGGAGATGTGTTCTGCTGAAAGATGCCAGTTGTAGGTGGGAGGCAGGGAGTGCTTCTGTTGAACCAGGGCTGGGGYCACTTGTAGCTTCAAGTATAGGATTTACTTGACCCCTTTGTAATTTAATTTAATTACACAAGTCATTGCCTGTAATTTAATGACACGAGTCATTGCCTGTCTACAACCGTCACCGCCATAAAGCCCTCTAACATAAAAAACCAAAAAAACCAAACACCCCCCCAAAAAAAAAAAAAAAAAAGCACACCTATCTGTTAAATAGATGTGTTAAATAGATGTCCTCCCTTTTGGTGCTGTTTAGACAAGACACCACCTGTATCCTGTTTGGTGATCTCAACCTTTCGTCAGGCTGAGATCACCAAAAGTCGACAAGCTTTCTTTGACTCTTCTTTTTCAAGAAACCTTTTTCAAGAAACCTTTTTCAAGAAACCATTCCTTTGTCTTTCATAACTGTGTGCTGTACCAGAATAGATCTCCTCAGTCGAAAGGAAGAGTTATTCTTCAGCCTGCTGGTTGCTCTGTGGATGTGATCATCCTGTGCTGCATGGGCACAGTGCTGCCTTGTGGGCACCTCAGAGTCCACTGGGACCCTTGGGTCTATTCAGCCAGCCCTGGCCTGGGCTGCTGTTTGGGGTTATTCCACCCACACCATGAGACTTTACATTTCTCTGTGTTAAATCTCTTGAGGTCTGGAGGCTTCCTGGGAGCCTAGCCAGCCTTATTTTCTAAGAACTGGTTGAGTTGAATGACAGCATCCTTTGGCAATGCTCAGTATCTCCTATTTGATCAGCTGCTCTTCCCTGAYGGACTCTTTGCCAGCTCTAAGGTGTCATTCAACCTCCTGCAAGATCTAAAAGCCTCTGTGGAGCTTTAATGTCTTGATGATTTATGGCTGGGATTGAGACTTTGTCCAAACTGTTGCTCTATTTGTARAAACCTTTCAGGCTGATGGAGGACTCTGCAAATTAAGTCTCAGACTTTTATTTAGACTCTGTGAAAATTGGGTTGTTCCCAAGTGGCTTTGCATCTCACCTCAGASTGAGGAAAATCCAGTGGTGGAGTGAGGATTCATGCAGATCAAGGGCTCACTTTGTAGATCTGAATCAAAGATTTTAAAAATGTTTTTTCCAGAGGCAAAACATAGGTGGGTGATAGAATTGAACCAGTTTAATGTACATATCTTCTTTCTGCATTTGCTCAGTGTCTGTTTATGATGAATGTAAAACAGACCCWATGTTTAGGRAAGTGGGCTCCCCTTGATGTGCTGGGATTTCATGTCCACCATGGCCTGTTAGGCTTTTGAAAAGGAAAAACAAAAAAATGTGCCTAGTTTTTAAATAATGCATTAATGCATCACTCTTCATGTTATAAACCATTGAKAAAAGTGGAATTATTTATATTATTTGTATGACATTAGGCCTCAGGAAGAGCAGATATAACCCCATTTACTCCTGTACAAGCAAATACAGTTTGTGTTGCACTGAACAGTCCAAGAAGGTGGCATTACTCTGTTCTGAGAACTCCTTAGTTCAATGTCCTGCTTAAGCRCATGTACAAAATCTGTGGCAGAGCTGGAGCTGTAGGACTTGCTTCTGCCTGAAACCCCAAGGCTGGATCAGCTGGGTGGTGGGTACCTTTGAAGTATTAAGGGCAAGCAGAGGGCTGTGAAAAGGTCTCTGAGAAGGGACCATGGTGGTTTGCTYGGCCAGCACTCCCTTGGTGCTTGGAACTTCCTGCTGTTGATGTTCCAGGAGAGAGAAACTGGACAGAGATGACATTTCCTCATTTTTGAGGGCCGGCTCTGCAGCCTGGCCCATTTTTTTCTGGAAGCATTTAATAGCCATAGCTGATCCCCAGATGTGTGGCTAAAAGTAGTATTTTTTTCCTCTCGCTAATATTTGAATATTAAAGCTAGAAATAAACTAACGTTTATAAAGACATTATGGGCAGGTTATTCAATGTTTTCTTGCCTCTTCCCATGAAAATGCTTGTGCTGGTCCTAGTCAAAGGCAGGCTCCTGGAWGTTGGGTCAGGATGGCATTCCTGACCTTTGCCTGGGCCAATGCCTGTCCTGCGGAGCTGTGAACATCTCTTGGAGCAGTTTGCCATTTGTCAGAAAGAAAGGGGAGACAAAACTGCTCTATCTCATGCTGCAGCTACAGATGTGTCCCAGAGGTAGGGGGAACTGAATTAAATCTCCCCTATCCAAAAGCCTGAATGCCACTCTCTCCTTAATAATAAAGAGATCTACTCCAAGCCTTTTCCAATAAAACTCTGAGTGTACATCTGTGTTGTAGGATGAAGGAAAACATCCTTTTGAAACRTGAAAGCAGAGCAAGAGGTAAAACCTTATAATCTTGACTTGGGTAATTTGTYATCTCAACACTAGCTAATTTCAGTGATTTATTGCATTTTGAACCAARTGCTTCTGAGTTTGGGATTTCAAATAAAGCCCAGGTTTTGACTGTGCCTGTGCAAAGGGTACAGAAGACCACGTGGAGAGCTGGTCCATGGGTCTAGGTACAACCTCAAGCTGAGAAAGTCTGAAGGAAAGCTGGYGGGAGGGTCCCTGATTTCTAATACCCTTTTCCTCAACAGGGGCCAATGTCAGAAGTGAGTTACCAGGACAGATGGCCCCTTTGATCTGTCCCAGAAAGGTCATTCCTGCATTCTTATTCTCATCAGTGTTTGTTACAAGTAACACTACATCCACAGAACTTTACAGCTGTKAAATGAAGACCTGGGAAATGCCAGTATAAAACAATCCTTCTTTTATAATTTTATTTCTCATGATGAAACTTACACTGATATAAAAATAATTTTCAGCTTCAGACTCAGCTTCATCATGGACTATTTTAACCGGATTAGATAAAGACAGACTTTATTAGAAACTGGTATTTTCAGAAATGTYCTGCAAAAGAAGGAAAATGGAGCGCAGCAGCAATGTATATGGTCAGCATTTCCAAAAGAAACTATGTTTATTGATCATATAATGTGTGAGTGTACTTGTGTCCCTCTGCACGGCTTTGAAATCCTGGAATCCAACTTGTTCCAGCTCTGGCAGAGGAAAAAAGGGCTCCGAGAGAGGAAGTTCGAAAATTCTGCAAAATCTGATGGAAGGGAGAGAATCCACCATTTCCTGCAGCAAAGTTACTGTGTCATTAAGCAGCAGAAAARCCCCATTTAAAATGTTACTTTGGATACACTGATGATGGGAAAACTTTCAGCCAGAGCTTAAGATTTATGACACWWGCAATAGCCCCAGCTTCCAAGCACYGGTTCTGCAGCRCATGCAGCAGCTCCTTTTGTCAGGGCAGCAGTTTCAAGGAATGTGTTCCACCATGTCCATCTGCAGTTGCCTAGGAGTGGATGTGAGCCAGGCCAGGCTCTTGGTGTGGGGATGATTTGCAGCACCAGGCTGCACTTGCTGCCAGTCCCATCTTCCCTCCTGTTGCCCTTCAGCCTCTCTTGAACCAATGCTTCCCAGTTCAGGAAGCTGCCTTGCCCCTGTCCTCCCTGCTCAGCTGCTTCAAGGCAGCTGCTGGGTTTGAAAGCTGGTCTTTCTTCTCTTTTTTGGAGACACTTGTWTTTTAATTTCATGCCCAGGCACCTGTCCCAGTAGTATCTCTCCCGTGGCAGCCCATGGCAGCTCAGTCTCTCATTTACAAGGGTCAGCACTGGGGGGACTCCACAGGGCTGTCTTTGTAAGCACCAGTGGAAGAGGGATGGCAGCATTTACCTGCATCTGTCTGTTGGGTCTTCTCTCGCCCCCACAGCTGCCCCAGCCCAGAGTGATGCCTGCTGAAACACCGGGAAGAATTATCCGCAGAGCCAGGGCTGGGGGCTTGCAAGGGCTGTCCCAACCTGGCAGGGAGGCTGGGCTGTTTCACAGGCAGAGCAGGACAGCACATGAAAAAGATAGTCTCAGCATCACAGGGCACATTTTACCAACTGAGACCATGAAAAACTCTGGGGGAGTAGGAGAAAAAGAGAGGATGGAGCAAGCGAGATGCTGGCACCAGCAGTGGCTGCCTGCTCTCAGTTTACTCCAAGGAGCCCTCTAATAATTCTGGTGGAGGCCACTCATGCTTTACTGGGATCTTCAGAAGTGTTTATGGGATGATTTCTGTGGAATGGTTGTGCTGGAAGCAGTTTAAGGGAGGTATGCTGTTATTAGAAGATTTTTTAAAGCTCAATTTGGACACCTCTTACTGTTATATAACAGCAAGGAATGAGCCCCAGCAGCTGTTTGCTATTTATTAGAGTCCACAGAGGAGTAGTGAGGAGGGAAGCAGCAGGGAGGGCTTCAGCAARGTGGAGAATTCTTCCTTCTCCTTTTCCATAGGTTTTCTGCAYGGCTTTATTGAATACTTAAAATTTCCTGCCTCACACAGATGTCACAGCTGAAGAGTAAAGTCCTGAAAAGCACCCCATGAAGCCAAGACTGTGTGAGCTGGCGCTGCTCAACCCTCAAACTGCAGGCTCAGAAATCATCACTGCACTGTTTATACCCTTTGTGCTTTCATGTTCATCTTTTATTATAAAGAAAGTCTTCAGTTTGTTCCTTCAGACATTACATAGTCCTGACCTTTCTCCTGTATGGCAAATGGAGACACAGCAGATTTATGCCCCAAGAGACAACAATTTCRAGTGTATTTCTGCACACACAGTCCTGGCTCAAGCTGCCATAAAAACCTTTCTTTTGCCCCATATATAACCCCATGTAAATTTCTCCAGACACYTTTATGAGGCTGATTATGGCTTTTTGACCAAACTATAGGGAGTAAAAGTGGTTGGCAAAGCCAGTAAGACTCCAGGAATTTCAGCCCATCAGTGGAGGATCTCTTTTGGTGCCACATGGCCACTGCAAGGAAAGTGAGAAAACTCAGTTGTGGATCACTCATTGTCAGAGATGCAATTTTCTGCATGGGGAGTCCGTGTTCAATCTGGGAATATTTCTGGTGCAGGGAGAAGGCCAGTTGGGGAAGGTTGGCCTCGGAGTCTGCTATGTCACTGCAGTCCTGCAAAAGCTCACTCAGCAGAGGCAGCTTTTAAAATACCTTCTCCTTTCTGATGAAAGATTCTGCAGTGTCTCTGAACACAGCATTTGAAATCTCACTCATCTCTCTTCTCTTCCCCGCCTCCTCGATGATCCCTCCTTCAAGCTGTCAAGGTTCAGCAGCCCTGCTCTGCTACATTATCGACACATACAGCAACTCACWGGTGACCTTTGCTCTTTCTAGCACTGCAGGAAAGCTGCAGGAAAGGGAARAGGATCCCATTCTGGTTCATTCATCAGCCACAAAACCATCTGCTGTGTGTGGAGCACAGGAGTTTTATTAGCCGTGTGATACAGCAAGCAGAAAGGGCTCTGCTCTGCTGCCAAGTGCCCAGGAACAGGATAAAACCTTTTCCTTCCCTCAGAGGAATTCGAGCAAGCTCCATCACACTCCTGTACTGAATTTCATCCCTTCTCTTCTTTTTTGCTGCAGGATCACTGACAAGCTCTTTCACCTCAAAAGATCTATGTCCCACTTGGAAAGCAGTGGGAACCATACACAAAACTTCAAAGAAAAGTGTCAGACAAAGTCCTGGCCTCTCTAAAGGCAATGAGAATTTCACCACTTCTTCCTGTGAGCCCTTTCACTCCAGTAAGCCYTGCTGCTTTAGTGAGCAGAGCTTTTATTTTCCCTGGAGCCTTTATTTTCCATGCAGATGGAAAACAGAGGTGCAGAAGGGCTGCCAAGCTGAGAGGCAGGTATTCTGCAGTTTCAAATCCCCAGTGCCGTGTATTTTACAAATCCCTCGACCTAATTTTTATCACTAAGGAGGTCTATTACACTTTCAGCTGGGGCACAAAGGAGTGTGAAGAGTGGTATCATTGGACCAAAGACAAATCCTTCCCACAAGGACTTCTATCAGGATAGTCAAGTGAAAGGTASGAGAAAGGAACAGCACTTGAAAGCCATTGACTTGGCCTCTTGCCTTCTCTTTCCTCCCCCACCTCATAGTACTTGCTGATGTTTTCAGGGGCTTCTCTTCACGTCCAGTGCTTTCCTCTGCTCTTCCCACTATTGCTCTACCTCTGGTGGCATGTTGGTWCACAGGCATCTCCTGAAGGGCTGGTTTAAGAACTACACAGAGATGCACAGGAAAATGATTGGGACTAGTAGAAAGAAAAAACAATKAATAAACACTTAGCACCTGTTTGGAGGGACCTAATCCAGGCTATTCCAGCCTAAATTGTTCTATAATTCTGTTTGCAATCATGACCCTTTTCTTTTTACCTCTTTTGCCTGTTCTGTCCTCTGGCTGTTCTCCCCTGGTGCTCACTGTGCTGTCTCAGAGCACCCAGGCTGCACAGGATGGATGTCACCAGCCCATAAGACACCCAAGGGTTCAGCATTCTCTTTCCAGCACTCCCTGATTTTCCCACTCTCTAGCCCTACCCTGACTTCACTCTTCCACAGACTAATTGAAACCAGACCTGGTTCAGATTTTCAGCTCTGCTCAGATCCTTTCAAGTATTTATTTTTTTAACCTTCCAAAATTGTCAGATGCTAGTCAGGACCGGGACCATGAAAGGGGAAGAGGCCAACATAACTTCAGGTGAAACAAGAGCCTCAGAAGATTCTTCTGGAGCCACCACAGGGAGTCCAGYCAGGTGCTCTCCCTAGAAACCAGGTCCCCTGGGAGAGGGGGTGGTTTACTACCTGAAATTTGTATTCCTTCTAGGAAAAGTCTGTGTGAAAGATCAAGTATATTTACTGACATCAGGACTGCAAGAAAAGCACGTATAAAGCTACATGAGCATGTAGTAGGGGTGGTGGAGAAATAATCCTCCCTGAGAGTTGTCTGCAGAAGGAAACCACCCCATCACCATCTCAGCAGCTGGTTGGGACAGGGTGCTATGGACTGGGCAGTGAGGAACCCAGTCCTCCCCTAGGATCACCCCAAACTTCTTGGGGACCAGGCCTTTTCAGACACTTCAGGRATTTGGAGCTGGCTCACCTGAAACTTAAGCACCCCCATTTCTGGCTTCCAGGAGCTATCACTAAGGTGGTGAGCCTTTTTGCTGAACCAGAACCACAAGACTGACTCTAATTCACATCTGTGTTTAAAATAAAACTGCTGTGAATTGTCCTTGATGGTAGATACTGCATTTTCCCTTTTCTACAGTAATTCCTTTTTTCCCCTGCTATTAACCCTTGCCAAGTTTGCAGCCTCAGCTTTGACTCCCACAACTTTATGTGTCTACTTCCCCTGTTTGTAACTTGAGGTTCTCAGGACTGCTCAGGTTCAACCATTACCTTCCAAGACTTGCACATCCCCGTTGGAATTGCTGACTTCCAGAGTGTCAGATAGTGTCCCCTACCCCAACCCTGTAAATCATGACCCTGTGTATCATTTTTAAGCATGCTGTCTGACATTTGGTCATGTGAAAGTACCACTGGTTTATTAGTGCTTGCATATCAGCTACAGTGAGTTGCCTCCTGTTAGCAACCTGTCTTGGTTTTTATTGCTCTTGCCAATCCCCACGTCATCTGCTGTAATATTTATCCATTACAATTTTCATGCTTCTTCTTAGCCTTTGACAAAAATCTTATATAARGTAAGCCTACAGACAAATCCACCTGAAGTACAGTTATGAAGTGTATTAGGACAAAGATGTGCATAAACATTTAAACCCTCATTTCAGACATATCTGACACTTTTATCCCTTCAAATGTACATTATGTTGATTATTCAGTGGTTCCAATTTCATAAGAGAATTGTTCTGGTGTAATTTAGAGTATTCCTGTGTAAATATGCTACATCCATATGTCAAAACTGTCAAAACTTTTGTGAGATTGGCTTGATGTGATTGGTTTTCTGTGTGGATCAATGTTATTTTTCTCAGTGATGTCATTAGCTCCATTAATTTTTCCATGACTGGAGTTAGGCTGACAGCCCAAATTTACTGAGGTTATTTTGTTTCTCTGTCCCACAAGGACTCTTCCTGTTCTCAGGATGCAAGTTATTCCTCAAACTCAACAGCACATATTGGTTCTTGGTTAGTTTTTCTGTAAATCTGGGCTGCCAGTTACACAGATAGCTAATATCTGTGTATCTGATATCATTAGCTATTCTTTCATGTGTTTTCCTCTTCTAATGTAAAGTATTTAATCATCACATGTAATATGAAAATATTTTCCCCCAAACTGGAATAAAATTGTTTTCTGAAGACAGTAATTTCCAAATTCTGTTATTAAGTCTGTTCTTTCTATATTCATCTGTCTATTCGTGAGCCAATATTACACTTAGGATTCATTCTGATTTTGATTTATTAAGATGTCCTACTTATTGTGCCAGCTTTCCTTTCTCCCTTTCTCCACCCAAAAATATCTACAATTTGTAGATTTTAATTTTTGCTTTTAAACTCCCCTGGGTATTGCATATTGGAGTTTTATGATTTTTTTCATTGGTGCATTCACTGCCCTRGTGTCTTAGGTTGGAAATGGGTGTGTGTATTCTATTCCTATCTGATAGGGTCGTTATCTTCTGTTAATTGGGCAGCTTTCTTTATCTCTTCCATGACCAATCCTCCCTCTGGGGAAACATCTGCTATTAATGGATTATTCAGTGTCACTGCATGACTGATAAAATTACAGCATCCCATTGTGAGATGCTCTGCCCAGGGGGAGGAGCCAAGCATTCCTACCTGGATATAATCAGAGACCTAGTGGACTACAGCCAGCCTTTTTCACTGCATTCCCAGAGGAACAGCTGTCTTCTCCACTGGTTTCCCAGTCAAGCAGCTTTCTTCTCCTCTGGATTCCCAGAGGAAGACCAGGCCCATCTACACCACCACCAGACCTTCAGAGGAAGACTACACCCTTCTACAGGATCACTGCTCCTACAGAACCACACCTGTCACTCCAGGAGGGTTGCAGCCACAATTCCAATTGGACTGCTACCAACATCCTGACCTGCAGGGTGTCAGGTTGTATTCTGACTCTGTCAGTGTTTCTTTGTATTACTGCATTTTATTTTATTTTATTTTATTTTATTTTATTTTATTTTATTTTATTTTAATTTTATTTTTATTTTATTTTTTTTATTTAATTTTATTTTATTTTATTTTCATTTTACTTTTCTTCCCTAATAAAGAACTGTTATTCCTGCTCCCATATTTTGCTTGAGAGCCCCTTTATTAAAAAATTATAACAATTCAGAGGGAGGCATTTACATTTTTCCATTTCAGGGGAGGCTCCGGCCTTCCTTAGCAGACACCTGTCTTTTCAAACCAGGACACCTTGTAAAGGAGTTTTTTTAAAAAAATAGTTTATTCTCTCTTTCAGCTGTAGGCCTTTGCTTCTTTAAATATTTATAGTAAAGTATTCTTTACCAGTTTTCAATTTTCATTTAAATTTTTAAATTCCTTTTCTTTGCCAACCAATTTTTKATTTGTTTTTGAATCAATAGAATAGACTTCAAAAACTTTTCAAACTTTCTTTCCTGTATTATAAGGAAAAACAAAGATGAGGAACCTGAGATACATATCTAATCCCCTGATCTGAAGACTGGGGTTTTTAGAACGTGATAAAGATCCAGTTAAAATTATAAGAATTGGAAGCACTTTAGTATTGCATTTGTCTGACTGTGTTCTCTGGCCAGGACCTAATAACATATTATCATAATTTTTTAATAGATGAAAATAATTATTTCATCATGATTTTGAAGGATGAAATCCAGAGAAAGTATTTGTTATTTGAGCATTTGCAGAAATAGAAAAGATGATTTTCAAGCTTGCAGTGGTGTATCTAGGAGGTGGTGCTGACACTTGTCACCTGTGAAAACCCAAGCAGTTTAAATTCAGGCTCTGTGGATTTGGCACAGCCTGATTTTTAGTAGTGAGGGAGGGCCACCCCACAGCACAGGGGTGGCTTCTGTTAGAAGGTGCTAGAAGCTTCAAACATGTCCAACAGAGCTGATCTCTGATGGCTCTGAAGGTGGACATGGTGCTGGCCCAACTAGAGAGTTTGGTAACGCCTTTGTGATGACATATTTAAGAAGAAAATCAAAACAGCGTGTCACAGTCCCATTTTCTGAAAAACCCCTTCACCCAGGATTTTTCTCCTGGGAAGCTGAGAAGCCTCAGATAAAAATGAAAACAATAATTAGATAATTTGCTTTTCCTCTGTTTTGCTCATGTGGAATGTGTTTGGAGGTTGTTTACTGCAGGTGATWMTTTCATTGGGTTTCTGGTGTGAGTTGTTTTGTCTCATTGGCCAGTCAGTGCCACGCTGTGTCGGGAATCTGGAAAGAGTAATGAGTTTTCATTATTATCTTTTCAGCCTTCTGTAAGTATCCTTTCTGTATTCTTTAGTATAGTTTAGTATAGCATTCTTTAATATAATATAGTATCATAAAATAATAAATTAGCCTTCTGAGAACAGGGAGTCAGATTCATCATTCCTTCCCTCGTCTGGGGGRAACCCAAGTACAGTAACAGCACGTGTGCAGMTTTTCCCCAGGGGTGGAGAGGTACTGCAGTGGCCAACACGGTCTGTGGAGAGCCTTGCCTGCCTGGCCACCTCTGGCCAGCCACTGTGGGCAGAAGGACAGGGATGGCAATGGCAGTGTCCCTCTCCCAGCACCCAACATGAGGAAAGGTGTTTAAATAGCACCAGAGCCGCGGCGAGCACCACTGCCCACGTGATGGTGGCAGGGCCGCACGGCAGGTGGTGAAAACATGGTGAGCGATTCCCCGATGTAAAACCTGAATGAGATCAACTTCTCAGRGCTGTGGAATCCTGCAAGAGTCTTTAAYTTAGTGGAACTTGTTGACAAMGGTGCCTACAAGCCGRGGTTTTTCTTCTAGTAAGAGGAGGAAGTGAGGARGTGTAAGAGAAAACAGTATGGTGGCACCAAGGTCAGTGGAAAGGAAAGAGGGGGGAAAAGGTGCTCCAAGKATCAGAGCCAAGATTCCTCTGCAGGCTGTGGTGAGGACTATGGTGAAACAAACTYTRCCCCTGTAATGCATGAAGTCCACAGGGGGTGRAGAGATTCACTTGCAGCCCATGGGAAAAGTGCTCATMCTGGAGCAGGTGGATGCCAAGGAAAGCTGTGATSCAGTGGYAGACCCAAACAGAGAGAGAGAGCRCTTGCTGCCAAACTAGAGCAGCCTATCCTTAAAACACCCCWTGGACAAATGACCCATGCCACAACAGTTTTGGGACAATAGTTTGCCCATGGGATGGGCACCACAGCACAGGAAAAAAGACTCCTCTCCCCGAGTGAGCAGAAGAAGATCTTGAATGATAAACTGACCCAAACCCCCATGGCCTGTCTCTCTGCACTGTTGGTGGGAATAAGGGAGGGGCTGGGGGGGGGGGAAAGATGTTTTAAAGGCTTATTTTATTTTACTTCTCACTATCCTCCTCTGGGTCTGTTAATAATAATTTTACTTTATACCTTTCAATTTGAACCTGTTTTGCCCTTAGAGRGTTTTTTTCCTCCCAGTCCTTATCTCAGCTCATGAACCCTTCATTAACCTTTTCTTTCACTCTCCTCTGCCCAACAGTAACAGAAGAAGTGAGCAAACAACTTTTCTGGGTAGCTGGTGTTTGCCCAGTATCAAACCACAACACAGGCCAAATTAAAAATACTAGCCTTATGTTCCTTGGCCAGRGACTCACCATCTGTGGCACTGTTGTACAAACAGGAAATGTAGTTTAGTTCATTGGTGGGTGAAATTCATCCCATAGATGAGATATGCACAAAGCGGGGTTGGCTTTTTGTTTGCCATCAAGAAACAGAGTGAGCAGAAGTCTAATGAGCTGTAGCTCTGAATATTGACGGCAATTCCTCACTGGCATGTCATGGTGACATTAAGGTACTAATTTTATGAAAAATAACTCACTTGTGCTTCTAGTGTCTTCATTTCAATAATGACTTTTACTTTCCAAATCCATCAGTTTCTTTATAAAAGTCTGAAGGTTTTATGAGCTTATGGACTTCAAGGGAGAAAAGCAAGGAAAAAGAAAAGCAAGGAAAAGGGAAGGGAACGAGGAGGAAGGAAAAGAAGGGGAAGGGAAGAGAAGGGGAAAGAAAAGGGGAAGGAAGGGGAGAAAGGGGCAGAGGAGAGAAGATTACTAAATTTCAGTAACAGAATCTAGCTAGTTGTCCTCTCATATTAGAACTGTTACCTTGTGGAGTTTGTTTCTTTCTTTTCTGGCTTTTCACAATTCAGAATGAACTTCAAAGTGTAATTCCAGTGTGCCTTTGCCTCCTGCCCTGAACCCAGGAGACATTTGCAGAAGGAAATGTGTTGTGGCATGGGATGGATAGCTGCAATWTACCAGCAGTACCCTGAGGCCACAAATCACCACCTACAGCTAACACTGCCCAAGAAATGCTTTTTGTATTTTCTGGCACARAGAGGATTCCAGCATGGATGAAAGAAATCTTCTGGGTCAAGAGAAGCACAAGAGGAAATAAAGGAGTGATACCTCATATTCAACTTCAGGAGCAGTARTTTGTGGATTTTTGTATTTACTGCTCAGGGAAATGAGAGGGTTTGGTAAGATTATCTCCCCCAGGCCTGGGGGGTCATGTCTGTGAATGAGTCATTCAGACCAAGCAGGTAAAGGGAAGTGCCAGGTCATGGATGGAAGACTGAGAACATGTCATCCAAGGGGAAGCTGAAGAACTTGGCTTTTTTAGCTCAGCATAAAAGCAGTTGAGAGGGGAAATGAGTGCTGTTGTACATTAAAGTTAAAACAGCCAGAAGCAAAAAGAAACATTGGAATGAAGAAAAAAAATGTTGGCACAAGAACAAGTAGGTTTTAATTGGCCCGAAGTAAATTTAGTCTGGAAATTAGAAGAAGTTTCCTAAGCATTGGATCAGCAAAGTCCTGGAACAGGCATCCAGGGACTGTGAAAACAGACTTTGCTCATATAACAAATAAGTTTAGTTACAAGAGCAGAATGCTCTTCTTGGTGAGCCACTAGGGTCTCATCCTGTACACCCATGATTTTAGGGAGAGAGTGTAGTGGAGACAGAGTCCATAAGAACCATGGTTCAGTCAAAGGATTGGTAGTGCTTGGATCATAGTAACAAGGTAGAACTGTAAGGCACCAGAAGACAATTTGTGGATGAAGAAATATTCCATCAGGCAGAAATCTGTTGCATCTTCCTTGTAAGCTCGTGTTGGGGTTTTAGGAGTTCTCARTTTGTTTTTCCCTCTTTAGGAATTTTCGCCAATARMTGTTGCTAGGAGACAATAACGACTAGATAGTTGAGAAAAAGACAAAAGAAGTGCCACAGCTCAGGGGAGGGGTGCAGCTGGCTACTCTCCCTCTTTACGTGGGGTTTCCCGTGAAGGGCAGAGATAACCAACAAAATTGGGACTGGGGAAAAGGGGTTGGGTGCAGCCCCCAGCTCTTGTGTGCTCTTGGCATTTGGAGGGGAGAGAGGCTGTGGTCGCTSTGGGGAGAATTCATCACCACTTTGGGGTTCCATCTCCTGTTGTCTTTCTTCTACCACGAGTGGAGCTCTACTGGTAAGAGCAGCCATTGCACTGGGACATTTTCACCATCTGCCTGTTGAAAATGGATAATGAGATGATTGGCTCTCACAATTAAGGGATGACTATTGTGTGAATATTAAGAAAAGCTTTAGTGATGTATAGGTATGTTATTGTAGCTTACATGTCCTCTGTTCTCCCCACAGTTCCCTTTCCCCCTGTACTGCTGCCATCAGACAGCCGGGGCTGTCTAGGACAGGTACAAAGAAGCTGCACAGGTGTCCCTTGCCTGGGGCACTGGGGAATGGAAAAGCTCAGGGGGTTGCTCAGGGGATGCAGCATGGCAACACCTGACCTCCAATCAAGTCACAAGGAAGCAGTGTCCACTGATAAATGGCAAAGAAGAGCTGACTGACAGACTTTGGTGGGGCTGGGCTGGCTGATGCAACCCCAGGGGTATAAAAGACTGAAGATGAACTGGCCACGTGGTATCCATGAGGGCAGTTCTCAGGGCTGCAGCTTTTTCCTTATGTAGTCCTTTGTTGTATTTTTGTCAAGGTTTAAGAAACCTTTTTAAATTTGTCAAGGTTTAATGAACCTTTTTAAATTTTCAAAGTCAGCAGTTGTTTCTCACATGCTTGGGTGCCTCAGGGGAAAACRCTGGGATCCCAAGCTTGCCTTTCCCTGCCCTGCTCGTAGCAGGGTCACCGCTGCCCTGCCCCTGTCACTTCCTGGGCACTGCTCCGAGCTTTCACTACACCTCACTGCACCCCCTGCCTGGTGAGACCTTCCGTGGTTCCTGCTACAGCTGTGGAGTTTCTGATGCCCTGGGGTTTTTGCTCATTCCTGCTGTTTCAGTTTGCTGTTTCCGACAGAGCTGCTGGGCACTGGCATCAGCGGCCGCTGTGGGTTTGTGGAGGAGGCCTCTTGTCCATCCCTTCCCCAGGGTTTGTGGATCAAAGCCTCTCCTCCAGCCCTTCCCCAGGGTTTGTGGATCAAAGCCTCTCCTCCAGCCCTTCCCCAGGGTTTGTGGATCAAAGCCTCTCCTCCATCCCTTCCCCAGGGTTTGTGGATCTAACTTCCCCATCTGTTCTTTCATCCCTCCTCAGCCTGCCAAACAGGTGAGGTACCTATCTTCTGGGAAAGAGACTAAGACCAGGAAAATCACCTAATTGYACTGCTAAATTCATATATGATCAACTGATTTTTTTGTTCCTTGTGATTTGGACCTGCAAAGTTAAGGGTTTAGTGGCAACACTGGCACAGGTGAAAATGTCCCTGTGTCTTGACCTGTTCCAGAATTATCACCAAGAGTAGGGGGATTCTCTAGAATTTGCTGGGAGCTAGCCAATGTGAGGTTTTGTTATGAGCCCATCTCCTCTGTGTGCTCACTGTCCAGGTAATCCCCCTTTAAACCTGCTTGATGTGATTYTGTTCATGACAATTCAAGGGACTCTAAATGAGCATTGGGAAAAGTCTTTGATATGCATAATTTTGATGCCGCCTCAGACGGACTGAAGGCWGTCCTCTCTCCATGGCCCAGGGCACGTGGCTTACCATTGGAGGGGCAGCCAAATGACCTTCCCAGCTTCTTGGAGGAATGCCATAAAACAGCTTAGAGTGGAAGAGACCTTAAAGYTCAGCTGGTTCCAAAGCTGACCAGCTGAAGTGTTCTCCCTGTTCTCTCTCATTATCATGCCTGATAAGGGTTGCCAAAAGTTTTTTTATGGTAACTATAGTAGGAATATCCTGATCCTGTGACCCAGCTTGCTCTCCTCCCTTGGAAGTCTTCAGCAAACACKATGAAGATTAAGGCTATGAAAATGTGTTCTGCTATCAGATTCTCACTCCTTTTTCAGGAGGGAAATACCAGAAAAGGCTCCAGATGACACTTTCTRGTCATCAGAGAGTAAAAACCTCAAACTCCCTGGGCAAAACCTGTAACAAATGCTGACATCAGTATAAATGCAGGTACAATCCATGTGACTTTCTCTAAGGAATATTGAGATGAATTTTGCAGAAGAGTCTTTAAATGCCTTTATTGCACAGACATTGATGGGATCCCTACTGCTCACTGCGGCAGTGCATTTCACTCTCTTGTGAAGACACCAAAGCTGGTTAATTCTCCTGACAGGCTGTTGCTTTATTATGAGATTTCTTCACCTTTGCAAACAAATCCAAATTCCTCASTAAAGTTTGGTCCACTGTGCCATCTGGAAGGGGTAAAAAGGTGTCATAAATCATTTTCAGGGAGCATTGGGATGGAAGATGAATTGAACAGAAGCAAAGATACTGTTGTAAGACCAAATCTCAATCAACGTCTAGCTGCCCAATCTCTACAGCTGCCATTCAAGCCASTCTTCCCTTTGCAGGACCTGGGTGGGACCATCTGAGCTGGACCTTGGTCATAGCATCCTGCCCTACCTCATCTCCCCCAGCCAGGTGGGTTTGAATCCTTCCAGAGTTGTTGAGCAAGGAGGATTTGCCTGTTTTGTTCAGATTTCATGCAGAATAAAGATGTGAAGTATTCTGTTTTTCAGTGATTTTGTAGCCATGTCCCTGCCTGTGTCTGATGTAACTCACTSTCTGCGAGCTTCCTGCACTGTCGTTTGACCAAGAGGCTCACAGAAATGTTTCCAGAGTTTTCTCCCCTTTATCCTGTGCAGACTAGGGCAACAGGTCCCTGGAAAAGCCATGGGAAAACAAACCTTCTGTGGTGCCTACTATGAAATTTGGTTCTGTTCAGATTGACTCTGAATTCTAGACATTCAAAACCAATGCAAATGGTTTAGAAGCCATCCATCTGCACAGTGATGAAAGGACAAAATTCCTTGGCAAGGTTGGAGGCTCCCTTTCATATCTCATATACTTTAACTACCGCATTTACAATGCCTTTAGTACCTGTCTCTTATACACATCTAGATGTAGGTCCCTGGAAAAGCCATGGGAGAACAAACCTTCTCTGGTGCCTACTATGAAATTTGGTTCTGTTCAGATTAACTCTGAATTCTAGACATTCAAAATCAATGCAAATGGTTCAGAAGCCATCCATCTGCACAGCGACGAAAGGACAAAATTCCTTGGCAAGGTTGGAGGCTCCCTTTCATATCTCATATACTTTAACTACCACATTTACAATGCCTTTAGTACCTTATGTTTTACATTCTGCACTTGTTATTTTTCACTTCTGCTCCAGTAGCAGAGCACAGGAACCAACTTTCACCTTCATGAGAGAGGTGAGATATCAGTCTGTATTTAGAGATCTGTGTTCTGGATGAATGAGCAACATCCATTCTGGCACTTARCTATCCCCCCTGCTGCACACACAGATTGGCATTCACACTCTGACTACATTTAAGCTCTTATTCAGCAAAAGAGATATTRCTAATGCATTACCACTGGCTTTTTAAAAAACACTGCTTGAATACTGGTTGGGCTGCTACTACAATGTAAGACTTGAAACTGAGGACAGTCCCTGCATTGAAGAGCTTGCTCAGCTATGGACTGGTGTCTCTCCAAAAAAACGACTGTCCTTGCAATGCAAATTGGTCTTGGCACTTAACATTAAAAAAAACCTCCTTTATTGTTTCTTTTGGACTCTGAAGAAAAATAAAAAGGAAACTGTCCTAGAGTGCAAGGCAATGTGTGTATTCCATTTGCCATCTGTTAGAGGTGGGGCAGTTATCTTCTGTTAATTGGGCAGTTTTCTTTATCTCTTCCACAAACCAATCCTCCCTCCAGCAGACATCTGCTGTTAATGGGCCATTGAGTGTCACTGCATGACTGATAAAAATCACATCATCCCATTGTGAGATGCTCTGCCCAGGGGGAGGAGCCAAGCATTCCTAACTGGATATAATCTGAGATTTTTGGGACACCTGTGCAGCCTTTCCACTGGGTTCCAGAGGAACAGCTGCATTTTCCACTGGATCTTCAGAGGAAGAATACACCTTTCTACAGAATCACTGCTCCGACAGAACCACACCTGACACTCCAGGAGCACTGCAGCCACCATTCCAGTTGGACTGCTAGCAACACCCTGACCAACAGGTGTCAGGTTGTGTTTTGACTCTGTCAGTGTTGTTTTAGTTTACTGCATTGTTCATTTTATTTTCTTCCCTAACAAAGAATTGTTATTCCTGCTCTCATATCTTTGCCTGAGACCCCCAATAATTTCAAAATCATAACAGTTTGGAGGGAGGGGGTTTACATTTTCCATTTCAGGGGAGGCTCCTGCCTTCCTAAGCAGACACCTGTCTTTCCAAACCAAGGGAGAAACACAGAGGAAATGAAGAGGTTGAATGAGAGCTAAATACCAGGAATGAGACATTTTTCTCTCTAATTCTAAATAAATTATTCAATAAACGGAACCAGAGATGAGTAGGTAGTTTCCTTTTCAGCAATTTTTTCAGAACTGTGTCTGCTAAGAGGCAGCAGCCACCTARATGTGAGCTGAGAAGCTGTTCTTTGTAGGCAAGGGGTTTACATCCTGATCAATGTGCTGGAAATCCTCCTCTCCAAGGTGTGAATGTAACAGAAAAGAAAACTTTCAGGTTTGAGAATGACCCATTACTAACCCCTCCCTCCCATCCATCTGGGATAGTAGTTCATCTATAATTGGGATGCTCTCATGGATCTTGATGTTCAATTTCTAAGCCTCAGTTTTTCCACCTATAAAATTGGATTTTTAGGGGAGAGGAGAGGAGAGGAGAGGAGAGGAGAGGAGAGNGAGGAGAGGAGAGGAGAGGAGAGGAGAGGAGAGGAGAGGAGAGGAGATTTAGCTTCATACTGAAATTGTTAAGAAATCCAGTACAACTTTTGCTCCGATTGGCCAGACCAGATATTTTGCAGTAGAACGCAAGCTGTCCCTGCATAAATATTTCCCTCAGGAAATAAGATGTTCAAATTTGAGACCACTGAGAATCAGTTATTCCTCAAAACTTTAGGCTTATTTTATCTCCAGTTTTAAAAAAAATAGAAAGAGTGTAAAGGTCTGCAGAAGTCCTCCAAATCCTGCCCAAGTTTACTGACATAAAATAAAAGGTACAGGATAAAGCTGGAGATATATAAAAAGAAAGGGCCACTCATAAAAACTTGACTTTCTACCTGGGTTTTGTTTAGCGTTAAATGGCAACCTTTAATTTCTTTGTAAAAGGTTCTACAAAGAAATCACACCTCTGTTCCAACACGTAAATCAAGACAAATTGAATTTTGATCCTTTTTATTTTGGTAAGGCACTTAGCATTGGATTAAATTCCTCTCAAAGTCTTCTGTAGACGATGAGGAATGTGCCTGGCTGTGCAGAGTCCTGTCTGTCCCACATCTCAGGAGTTGCTTTTCAACGTCAGAAGTGAGATGGTTGTTGGTATCAGCAGTGGATTTTAATCATCACAGAAACATAGAATGGTTTGGGCTGGAAGGGACCTTTAAAAGTCATCTCATTCCACCCCCTGCCATGGCCAGGGACATCTTCCACTAGACCAGGTTGCTCCAAGCCTCATCCAGCCTGGCCTTGGACATTCCTAGAGATGGGGCAGCCACAGTAAAAACCATTATTTCTTATATCTAATCTAAAGATCTTGCATGGCAGGATCATGTTGGGCTCAGTGAACCATGCTGACCTCTTTAGGTGTTGCTCTGCCATGCCAATGCCCCTGGGGTGTGAGTCTGCTGCAGCAGCAGATGTGCAGGCTTGGAAGTTCAGGGAGCAGCCTGCAGCTGTCGGGATAACCTCTGGGTCCTTCCATGCTCCTGCATCCCAGACAAACATGACACCCTCACTCATTGCTGAGAGCCCCAAAGGAGACAGCACTGACCTTGGAGAGGTGCCCAGTGTGTGTGTTTATGACTGCTTCCTGAAATGCATGGGTTTAAAAATGCCAAATGCCCTTGACGAGGTTTTTAACTTTGTTTTTTAAATTACCGAAGGGCTCTGTATTACTACAGTAATTTTTTTCCCTGATACATCACYTAAAACTGCCTTAGCAGTCCTCAAACAACCTTAAATGTCCCTTTGA
Source organism: Sporophila hypoxantha (assembly GCA_002167245.1). Lineage (NCBI taxonomy): Eukaryota > Metazoa > Chordata > Aves > Passeriformes > Thraupidae > Sporophila > Sporophila hypoxantha. The sequence goes on along the minus strand of NDFG01000610.1, from coordinate 1,547,187 downwards.
CATTTCTAGTGTGCACTTTGAGGGCAGTTTTTAAGAATTAAAGGTAAAACTTTGAGAAAACTTCCACGTAAAAATAGTTCAGATAAACCTCAAAAGATTTAACAAATATAGAATGACCAGGGCAGTAAAATGGATACATGTGAGTGAACCTGAAGGGGTTTTATTTTTCTTAATTCCAGTTGAACAGCCCATTATGTCTTTTCCTGGAGCCTGTAGACTTGAAAACCAGTCTCAAGCTGAACTGAAGTGGTTGGGATATGTGATCTATAAATATTAGGATAGCTAAAGCATGAAAGCAGATGATGTGAGGTTGGGTTTATGATACTGATGCTATCTCCTTTTCTTTCAGAATTGCCTGGAGTTATGAGATGGAGCCTTCTGGATTGTATAAATGTTACATAGTTTAGTGAGTGTATGAAAGAGGAGTCAGTCTTGAGAGCYTGTGGGCATTGGCTGCTGCTCCTCCTGAGTGCCTGGGACTGCAGATTTGTGAAGTGAGTGAAAGGGYAATGCTTTGTTTTGGTTTTTGTTTTATTTTGTTGTGTTTTTGAAAGATCCAGCCATTCCTCTGATATTGCCCAGGTGTGGATTTGAAGCCCTAATGCTGTGGACAGCAGCAGCTTTGTCACAGACTGCAGGGAAACTGAGACCCTAAATCACCAATTGCCTTTAACTAGGGACACATGGATTGTTTTCCTATTTAGTGAAGCAAACCCTTGTAGCAGGTTTACAGTTCAGCTGATGATCCTCTGGGTATGAAAAGAACATGATCTGCTAACCCACAAAGAAAGGCCCCAAGGAGCCTCCAGCTGATGGAAACAGATGATGGTTCAGTGTAAATCAGCAGATCAGCAGAGTCATGCTGATTACCAGCAGCTCCAGATCTGATGGCAGCCAAGTCTCTTCAGGTCTGGGTGATTGAGTGTTGTCTCCATTCCCAGAGGCTCAGATCTGGATCCCATTGTGRTGGATCCAGGTCAAGCCCTGAGGGCATCTCGTGACCCAGCATTCCCTGTTGTCTCCATCTGCACCTTCATTAACTTTCAGCATTGCAGTGATGATAATGCTGSGGGGTATTGCTGCTGTCCTGGGCAGAGAAGATGAGTCAGCCAGAGAGCTGAGTGGACTTGAAGTCCTCAAGAAAATGATTGAGGGCTATGTCTGTGACTGCATGTGCATGAACATGTGTGTGCTCTCCTAGTTTTGCTCTGAGAACCATCTTCAACCACTCTTCCACTCTTCAACAGCCATCATCCTTAAATGAACTCCTCCTTTCTTACAGCTTCTGCTCTTCTCTTACAATTGCTCTTCCACATCTGGGTCCAGCCTTGCATGGAGCTCTCCCCCACCCCTGCATCCAAGGCTACTCCCACCATCCTCCCTGTCTCTGAGACTTGTTGGCCTGGAGACCTGGAACAGGATATTTTCCCATCTTTTCTGCTGTTCATGCAGTGATCTCCCCCTCCCCATGTTCCYGGTCCTCCCACCTAATCCAATTCCCTTCTGCACATTAAGCTTCCTCCAGAAGACTCAGCAGTGCTAACCCTTCATCCATGAAATGCCTTCCCTGTCCCAGCAACACATTAAGTGTGGAATGATAGATTAAAATCATGCTAAATGAATACCTGATGTGGGCTTCCCAGAGTGCCACTCCTTGTAAAACCAGAGAACTCAGCTGCTGAACTCTTTGGATTAGGATCTGTTTTGTATTTATATCCTGTAAATTTTCAAATCCATTGCTGGTGCTAACAAATAAATAGTTATGATTAATCACCTATCATTTTGGGCCTGATCCAGCTTTGATTACATCAGTGGGAACCTTTCCATGTGCATGGGAGTTGGATCAGACCCACAATCCAGCCTTTTTTTTAGCTCAGTGCTGTCCTTGAGGGGACTTTATCTTGTCTGGTTTAAGGTGTTTGCATTTGGGCAGTTTCRCCTGCTTTTGTGAAGGTAACATAAAGCAACACATCAAATCTGGAGATGTGACCACCAGGGACCTCCAGAAACTGGTGCTTGGGGTCTGAGAGATTGTCATATTTCGCATCTTTATTCAGCCCATGAATTTTAGCAACATGAGGCTAGTGAAATAATGTAGACTATGAAATAAAACCTCCTCAGGACAAGGATGGAAAATTCAAATATCATAAAGCCAGCCTGGGCAGTGCTCTTGCSATGTGGTACTGCAGCTCAGAGAAGGTGAGTGAATGGAAGATGCCAATGTGCCTTTTTTTTGTCCCCTGACCCCATGAGAGTTTTAATTAGTAACAAAATCACAACTCTTAATCCTTTTATATACAGCAGAAAAGAATGAAAAAGGAACTGCAGGCACAAATGGGTCTCAGGTGATGCAGCTCAAGCAACTGAAAACTGAGTACACGATCAGGTGGCAGGGTTTATATGCATGCTCCTAGAGCACATCATCCCTTCTGCCATTTGGTTCAAGGACACCATCCTTAAACCTTATAAGGAAAATACAATAAGGAAATCCAGCAGACAACTGAAGAATGAATCACAGTTTTATGTGCATGGAGCAGATCCAGAACATCATCCAATCCTCTGAGACACCTCTGTCCCTCTGGTAACATGGCAAAAGGGTTCCCTCTGTAACAAGATACTCTCTTCATCACCACACCAGCAATGAAGCAGCATCACACATTCTGCCAGACACCTGGCCAAATTCTTCCARCTCTGATCCCTTGATGAGCACCCCTATCTTCAGTGAGAAATACTTCCTGAGATTTTCACATGGGGCAGAGCTGTTCCTCATTGAGAATAAATCCTGCTGCTGCAGGAAATGTCTGTAAATTAAATACTTTCCTAAAATGGATCAACTGCCTGGGAAAGTGCAGGCACAGCTTATGAGCTAGCCTCAAATGTTTACATATAAGAGATAGTAGATGAAATATTTACTATCTCCACCCATGTTAGGAAGGATCTATCTGAATATGCTCATATGGCTTATGTTGGTGTCTAATCACTCCTTGAGCACTGAAGATCTCAGCAGATCATCCATGTGAAGGAAGGTGTGAGGTATTATCATCATTATGTGGAGAAATAGCTGATAAATACAGAGATTGTCCTGCCAAAAATATCTCTTCTTGCCCAGTAAATGGATTCATTCCCAGAGGTGCTGGCCTCTCCACCAAAGTGGAGTCCTGGGAGTAGTAAGGCAATTGTTAACACAGCTTTGACAAGGGCCATCTTCATCCCTGCCCCTCTCAAAGCTGACACAGAGCACTGATGGTGCTCATCCCCAAATTTGGGAACATTTTTCTGATTGGCACCTAAGCTGGGAGTGATGGAGATGCRACCACCTTGGCTGTTCAGAGTGTGAGGTTGTGAGGTCCAGCATGAAAATCCTCCAGGAAACAGAGAGTCCTGTGTGCCACAACTCCTGGCCATGCCAGAGAACCTTCTCAAAATAGATTCTGTTCCTGTTAAGAGCCRCTCAGAGAATTTGTCAGTTCCTGCTTATTGAAAACATGTAAAAAGCAAGGCTTAACCCCATAAACAAACAGAGGGATTTTTTTTTCATGAGTTGTTGTCTTATGAGACAGCAAAATAAACTTGAAATTTGAATTTCAGGATGTCAGAAACCAGGGAGGCAGTGACTGCCTGATATGAAGGGAAGCAACTCCCAGTCAGAGGTTGTAGAAATGCATCTTTTGTCTGTTGGGTTTCAGTGGCAGCAGTCTGCAGGCAACACAGAAACGCTGTGCTGCTTTTAATCCCAGTTTTAGCTTTGTATTTCTGTAGAATCATAYAATCAGAGTTTGTGTTGGAACTTTTGCAGGTCATCCAGTCCAGCCTTCTCTGACCAGGGCTAAGTAGACCTGATTTCTCAGGGACTTGACCAATCCAATTTTGAAGAACTTATAGGATGGAGATTCATGTGGGAAAAACCCATCCTTTAGATGAGTCCATTCATGGGGATAARATTTGGATTTCTTCAGGCAGCTCAAGGAAAGGGAAAGATGTTTTGTAGGCAGATGCTGTGTTATCTGGGCCTGAAAGTCCTGGGGGTCAAGGCTCAGGTCAGGTCAGGTCTAGTTCCAGCAGAAACCAACACTGGATCCCAGTGGGACCAAAACTATTCCCCTTACCCGGGTTTGTCAGCACACGTAGCTGTGGCAGAAGGTTTTTAATGGTCTTACAACCACTTTTTGAGGGTAAATTATTGCAGATTCTAGATCAGGCAAGATGTTTGCTCCTCATAGATCTCTATTACTTCTTCAAGAGTTCCAGACATTTTGGTTGGCAAGTCAGATGAGGAATGAGCAGTTTCTGGGGTGCTCTTTTCCCCTGGTTCTTCTCTGGTACCATGAAATCATCCTCTGGAACTTGCAGAATGAATGAACCAGCTYAAGACCTGAAAGGTATTGACCAAATCACTTCACTCAGCCTTGAGATGAAAAAAGAAACAAAAGTTATCAGAAAGATTCCTCTATAAACAGTTCAAAATTGTAGGTGCTTAACAACCCTTTGCTCTGAGTGCTAAAGGGATGCTTTCTTTTCTCTCCTCTGAAGACAAAGAAATCTGTCTCAGCACTTTTTCTTGTTTTCTGGGCAACTGAAGAGCAATTCAGTTGCTATGTCTTGAAGATTGGAATCTCTTTAAGTCAACCTCTTCCTCATGAGAAAACATTGTCATTAGCCCAGCAGCTGATCTGGGTGTTTGGAAAGGAGATTGAGTCTACACAGAGTACAAAATTATATTTTACCCTGAAATAAATGTGTGCCAATGCACCTACCTATGTATTTTCTTTTTGCTCTGGCACTGTGCAGTCCAGTTCATGGAAAACACTTTTTTTGCTCCTTCTTGACATCTGCCAGGGAGGCTGTTTGCACAGAMTTTTCATTGCTTTGTTTTTGTTTCCCCTGAAAGGATACATGCTAAATCTCGAGAGTCAAACACGTGTTTTGCTTGAGACTCAATATGCTTATTAACTAATTGTGCTGGCATGGGAATGCCTCAAGATAACAAAAGGCAGCCTGGATCATGGTTGGATGGAAACAGGATATACTATCATGCAGAAGGGGAATTTTCAGACACTCTCCCATCTCACAACCCAGTGTTGGAGCAGGCACTGGGAAATTATTGCAGTGCTCATGTCAAGCCATGATGTGTCTTTAGATTGTGCTGAAATGGAATTTCTTGGCAGCCTGCAGTAGGCACAGTGGTTTGAACACTGGCAATCACTATGAGAAGGAGGAAGAAAAGAAACAAAGTCCCAGGATGGAAAAAGATGAAGGCAGGTGTGATGCAYAGGAACCAGGCTTTGCAGAGTCAGGAGGAGCTTGTGTCTCACTGCTCGTTTTCAACACACCTGGTGTRGGCATTGGGAACACAATTTTAGGGGCAGGGTCTTCAAAGGGGTCTYAAGTCACTTGGCTTCTTGATTTGGTAAAAGACAAGTGTCTGCTCCTTATCAAACTGGGTCCTGCATCCTGGTCTTGGTCTAGTTGATCAGGGCATTGCCAAAATCTCTAAGGAAATTAATCAGTGAAAAACAGTTCAGATGGGAGAAAATCAAGTTAGTTTTGATGGGCCTGGCTMGCTTGCTTCCTTTCTCCATTAGATGCTCTTATCTTCCTTATATTCCTCAGGAATAACCTGAGCTGTGCAGAGCCCACATGTTGTGAGAGCTGGGCAGAGAATGATTATTTCACTGCTGGGGAGGAATTTTTATCCCAGAATTTGATATTACTCCTGTATTTRGTATGGAAATGAAAGTATTAGAACTTGGTTTCAGAGAAGCAAACCAACAACCAGGGGATGCCCTGTCTAGCTCTGCCCTGGAGCCAGAAGCTTTGTGCCAGCCAATCTTAAGAACTTTTTGGGGATGTCAGCTGGGGAAGRGATGGGCAACCCTGAAAGTGAGGGAGTCTGGAGATCAGCTATGAAGCGTTTCTGAGGTGTCCTTTGCCCAGAAGCCCACCTAGCCCAGCAGGTAGGAAAGTTTTCTCAGTCCCCATTCTTAGAAGAATTCCAGCCAAGCTGAATGCCCATCCCCAAAAGATTTCTCAGAGTTAGTTTTTGTGGCTGCCRCATCTCTGGAAGTGTTCAAGGCCAGGTAGYACAGGGCTTGGAGCAACCAAGTCRAGTGGAAGATGTCTCTTGCCCTGGCAGCGTCGATGATCACTGAGGTTCCTTCCAACCCAAACCATTCCATGARTGTAAAATGCTTTGATTTCAGCAGTTTCTAACAAGAACAGGCTCTGCTGATATGTTCCAGCTCTCTCTATGCTGCTTTTCCATTGCACATATGTGCTATTGGGATGTTGTGAACCCTCCTGAAAGTTTCGAGCTGGGAGTGGTGAGAGAGAAGATGAGATGAACATGTTTACATGAGAAATAATGAGAATGCTGCATGTCATCCAGATGTCATCTTGCACTTTCCTTGCTGGACACACAATGTCATAATGGAAAACACAGAGGTTTTCCCTCCCCTAGTCAATGATCCAATTTTCCTCCTCAGTCTTTTTTAAACATATCCTCTGCTCATCCCCAGGCTATGGCACCAGTACACAAGGAAATACATGCTGAGATGGGTCTGTCCTGGCAAATTCAGGGCCACTTTATAGACCTTCATAAACATTAAAAGTGCTGCAGGGGGAAAAAATCCCCAAATCCTTGAAAATTAAAACCTTCTCCTAAGATTCTTCTTCTATAGGCAATTTACTTCACAATAAGACATTATCTGGGGCTGGTTGCTTGGAGAAACAAATTAAGGAGTACTTTCAAGGATCTGGAACCCATTATTGAGGTGTAAGAAATCAAATCTTTGTAATCAGGACATAAATAGGAAGCAAATCCAGACATTAATCAAACCAAGCATTCAGATCATCCTGTGAGACAAATATGAGTCCTAAGAGGTGTTGAAACATTTCAGCCAGACTAAGGGTTGATTTTCAAGTTATTCTGGAGAAAAAACAAGGACAGGGAAGAATAAACAAAGCTTTGAGCTCAGTTGAGTCTTAGCCAAAGATCTGCAAGAATTCAGGGTCAGATCTGGGGAATTGAGGCTAATGGATGAGGTAGGAACCATGTCTAACAATAAGTTTGATGTAGTCTGAGGTGCCAGACAATGAGCTTTCAGTGTCTTCAGCATCCAGTTGGGACATATGGCTATTCCTCCCAGCAGCTAGCATAGTTCACTGCTCTTTTTTATGGCTGCCTTGATCTGACAGCTGGTGAGAATGTTTCTGGAGCTGGATGGGATAAACAGAGATAATGTGGGTCCAGCTGAGTGTTTATCTGGACTTAGGCTTCTTTGGGCTTACACACAACTGCACACAATGACAGTGGTACCATCAGCTCCATCAGGAAGGGTTCATTCGGTGTGGGGTTCATTTCAGGTAGCTCTCATTGAGTCTGAGATGTAAAATARCTCATTACCCAATGAACAAGAAATTAACTGGACAGATTCACAGCACCATTGGCTCAAACTGAATTTAAGGAGGAGTCAAAATATACCTCTGAAAAATCTTCATTTAATGCACAAGGGTTTCTGGAGCAAATGGATCTGCCTCTCAGTTTGTCTCTTTTGTCTCTGCTAATCAATGATGGCAGGAAACAAGATCCCTGACTCTGCAAGAAGCCCTGTGCTACTCATGCWACATCCCTAACCCTGTTCTTATGGACACATCTTTATTTCCATAGCAACTACCTGCAGTGGCACAGAGGAAGATMACTTCTGAAGGAGAATTAACAAGAGCAGACAAAATCCCAAAGGAACCATCTGATTTTCTTGTGCCATAAAAGACAGGGTTTCAAGAGGAATAAGAAGAAGAGCCCCAGAAAATACAACATGGATGCAGACTTGTTTTCAAAACAGATAGCTTATTTTATTTTGATAGGATATGAATTTCTTAATATCCTGCTAGGAAGTGTTTGTGAAGTATAGGCAATCACAAATGAATCATTGAGACCAGATCACAAGGCATAGGATGAAATGTGACCACTTGGGTTAAAAAGTCAATTTCATGTTAATCATACTTAATCATATTATTTAAATTAATTCAGAAAATTGTCAGCTCCATCTGYAAAACGTACTAATTTCTCACACAGTCCTGATTTATTTGGAAAGTTTTTATGGATCCTCCCAATTCTGCACATGAGAAATAATCTACTTTCTAATCTCACTTCATTAGTCAACAAGTTATGACCATTTGTGCTATACTTTTTGTACATATGGAAGCCAAATATCTCACACTCTTTTTTCTCGAGGTACCTAAAATAAAATTAACAAAGAAAGAAAGTAAATGTAAAATAAAATTGTATCATAATCTTCCACTGCTATTATTAAATGAACATCTGACCAGAACCTTCACATCTGAACAGTCTTAAATTTAAGGCAGATGGAATCTAGCTCTGTATTAATTGCCTGGTCTTCCTTGCTTAATAATCTCATGMCTTGATGAAAACCCTGGATGCCAAACCTCTAGAAATAACAAAAAGGAGCTCCTGGAGGAAATGTGGAATGCAGTGGGATTTAGGGAAGACTAGTGCTACAGTTCCACTGGCACTTTATATTGTCTGAAGCTAACTTTAACGTGAAACACGTATAACTTTTCCACCTCTGGCTGTAGTTTCTCAGTTTCCACTCCCTCCTTGAACCAGCATGGATATTTTGTTCAGTGAATCTATGTGAGAGACTGATCCAATTTCAAGAAAGAAACTGGTGCAAAATGGTTGGGGAGAGAAATAGGACATGCTTCTGGTACACCTCATGTGCTTTAGGATGGACTGAATCATGTTTCCTGAAGTGTCTTTTGTCATTAACTAGGGTGTGGCCCAAACATTGTTCAAACATCCACCTCTCACACCTCCAGGTGGTGTGATAGGCACCCTTCCACCTCTCTGGGATCTTGTCAGAGTGCAGGCTATATTGTTTTGTGGCTTACCTCCCAGCTGAAGTCACCTACTGAATGAGCGCTGAGCCCTGCAGAAGCCTGTTAATGCCACTTTTCATGATCTAAACAACACAAAGAAATCAATGCCAAACATACACTGYAATGAGCTGTGGCAGAAGATGCATGATTTAGTACTGTGAAGCATAATGAGCTCTTGTCAACTGTCTTCAACAGCTCTGGAAATCAGGCACCATATAGCCTCAAAAGTGAGGCACATCAACTCATCTGTCATTTCTGAATGCATTGGCCTATGGCCCAACATTTTGGAGCAACCAATCCAGCCAAAARCATTTAGCAAATTAGTGATTGGCATCATAAATGTAAGTATGGCACCATAAATGTAATCCATASTGTATACAACACAGAGAACAGAGCAGATTAGTAAGAAACAGGAGTGCTTCACGGACAATACCAGCAGGAGTTGCCTAACAAACAGAAAATGACATGTAGTTATAGAGCTGGAGCTTTTCCATTGGCTGGTGAGGTTTCTCACCATCTGGGAGAGCTTTGAGAAAGAGCAGGAAGAGGCCTGATGAATGTTGTGTGGGGGAGTGTTGGCAAAAGAAGGTTTGACAAGCTGAGCAAGCCAAGCAAACAAAGAGCGCAGCCAAAACAGAGACAGAAGGGAGCAAGAGGGAAGAGGTTGGGTGGGAGATGAGAGGAGAGGCTTGACTTCAGCATGAAAGCGGTCCATCAATCCATGACAGTCCAGATCACCCTGTGTGTGGGAGGTTAAAAGATCCTTGCACTTCTGTGAAGTCCACGGTGATGCAAAGCTTTGGGCTGCCCCCACAAAACTCCTGCCTGCCCATCACCAGTCCCCTCTGTGACKCCTCCAGCTTTCCCAAAGAGGTGTGTTCAGGGGGAAGGGTGCAGAGGCTGCTCTGCCAGAAGGAGAGCTGCTGGGTGGATCTACCAGCACAGCAACCATCATTTCATCAGAGCAAGTGACAAACTTCAAACATTTGAGGGAGACGCACAAGGTAACACTGGCAAAATGGTTTCTTTGCTGGATAGACTGCACAGCTGCCAGGAGTAGTTGCAAGTAAGGTTACAAACAGCATTGTGGGCATGGTTTTTGGTTGGCTGCTCTGTGTGGACTGTTGGAGGAAAGAGAAACACTCATCTGCAAAGTTCAACCTACTATGAAATGCAAGGAAAAGCAATTCCTGATTTTTACACTTTATCTCTCTGAAGAACCACAGCGCACCAACACCATCATTTTTGTGCCATCTCTTGCAGGGATTTCCAACCTTCACAGCTGTTGTTGCCTTCTAACTTTGTCACTCTATAAACATTTCTTGCCATTCTTCCTTTTCTCCCTGGTAATGGGCATCTCACCATGCTCTGAATTGTACCCACCACCCTCAACACTGTGCTGCCAGATCTGTCAGGACAGTGTAGATCCCAAGCTGAAAAGCCTGATGCTTTGTCTGTGGTGTTTTTCCATGTCTTTGTGAGTGCTGGAAGCTGCAGCTCTTCAACAGGATGGTTCTCAAACTTSTTGAATACTTGGGACAAAAGATTTTTGTGGGTTATCAGCTACCYTGAACCACCAAACTTTGAAGGGAAYTAGTTCTTCAGTACAATTCCACAGAGCAGGTATGATGGCCTTGTAAGRCTGAGTTTTGTGATTTAACTCATGTTCATCTCCCAAGARAATGTTGTTGGCTTCAGTGAAAGCTCTACTCAGTTCTGTGGAAACAAGTATTTTGAATATTATCCTCTGGCTATGCTAGAGTGCCCTAGAGGTGCTGCAGATGACTCTGACGTAAGCAGGGATAGAGTGAAAATGGAGGGCCTTAAGGGTGTGTTGTTTGTTTCATCATTATCACAGATCCAAAGCAGGAACTCCATCAAGGTTTTATTTTCCCCCTCCTGTTATTGTGTCTTTMTACCAACATCTCTCAGAAAGATTGTGAGAAATCTGTAACAACATTTCCTTGGAGATGATGGGAGCTTGGGTGATGAATCCAGCTCTTGCTGGGTCAGTGTGATAATGAATGTTCAAGACAACAGACTGGCAATTGAGACAAGTGCTGCAAGATTGCATAGTGGGCTAATTATTTCAGTATTTTTCTGTTTATAATTGCTGCTCTAGATGTTCTCTATAGGCTGTTTGCAGAAAGAGGGAACAGGGAATGTGGACTGATCCAGTGTTATAGATCCAAATCTCTTGGATGGTCTTAAACAGCTTCTTGTTTCTAGGGACTGTGCTGGGCTGTGTAATTTGTTAGCCCTGTGTGTGTCTGCATACAGCCGTGCACAGAAGGGCAAACATAACACATCCACTGCTGTGAAGAGGATCTGGAAGAAACTCATATTCAGCATCCAAGTAGAATAAGGTACATAGCTATTAATGCAATCCTTTCCATCACAGACTCTCAAAGCATTTTAAGGTATTAGTATTTTCAATCCCATCTAAAATAAGAGCTTCAAGAGTTGCACCAAGTCCAGCCTATGTCTGCAAGGCTTGATGAGAATAACCAKATTTTCACTCTCCTTTCAGATGCTCTCAAACTCTGCACTCTATTTTATCTATGTGTTGATCAGTAATGAACAGAAAGATTTCACTCCGTTTTTGCACTGTGCAGTCACAGATCTAATCCCCATGCRCCTCCCTCTCTGATTTATGAGAGCAGACCAACCCTGCAGCCTTCTCCTCCTAACTCTGCACCTGCACATCATGGCTAACAGCTTTAGCTGCTTTCCTGCAATAACTCACAGAATCTCTTTCCTAGGCAGCCACGCCTTTACATTAGCAGATATTTCCRCTACTGGTGCTTTGCTTTCTGGCTCATTTTTTGATTGCCCTCAGCCTTTCCCCAGATGCTGAAATGATCTAAATCTTGTGGTAATAGACTGTGCTGTGTTTGGGYTGTGTTTAACTCCTAAGGCAGCATCACATTTGGCTTCTCTGCTCTCTTTCCCTTTAGCTCCACCATTGCTGTTAAGAAAAGCAATCCTAGAGCTGAGGTGCAATGAACATACCCAGGGAAACTCCACMGGAAACTTCTTTTCCATCAGCAGTAGTTCTACTCTTACTTACCTTCTGACTTGCTTTTGTTTAGAATTTTTTTTARTGGGGCACTTTTTGTGTCCCTGATCTGGGTTCAAGACCCTGACTATATGCTCTTTAAATGATCTCTGAGAAAAAGGGAGATTATCTATCTATCTATCTATCTATCTATCTATCTATCTATCTATCTATCTATCTATCTCTATCATCTCTATCTCTATACCTAAATCTCTATCTCTACCTCTATCTCTCTCTCATCATCTCTATCTCTATCTCTATCATCTCTATCTCTATCTATCTCTATCTCTCTATCTCTATCTCTATCTCTATCTCTATCTCTATCTCTATCTCTATCTCTATCTCTATCTCTATCTCTATCTCTAATCTCTCTCTCTATCTCTATCATATCAGCTTTTTCCACCTCTATCTCTTTATGTCTGTCTCTAATGGATATCCTCTGTATCTTTCTCTCTCAGTTGTATCAGGGCCCAGCAGAGCTGGTGAATTACACATCTGAGGTAAGGGATTGCCTTCATGACCTGCTACAAGAGCTCATGTCCCAGCACCTCCCTGGCTGAAGCAGACTATGACTCAAGCAGAATTTGGCCCTGAAATGCAAGTCATGCCATTTCCAAGGRGGTCTTACTCCCAGGTGGAGGCTCTGATTTTCTTTCATATCTGAAGCTAGAGCAGCAGGGAGACATTTGTGCCTAAAAATCTCAGACTAGAAAAGGGATCTGGTATGAGGAATTCCTTTATTTTATAACAGGGAAAGGAAAGAAAACAGCTGAGCACAGTCCTCCACAAGCACTCATCTCAACCATGCAGTATCTTCTTCCCAAGATGGCCACTTAGATGGGAGAAATTTGAAGAAAATCAGCCACTTCCAGCCACAACACAGAGCCAGGCCCATTTGTGCTGTTTGTTCTCTGAGYGAAGCAAATAGTATGGGGTTTGACCATGGAATTAAGTGTTTAGTGAAAAAAACAACCACTATTGCTTCTGCACAAAAATGAAAGCTGGGACAAGAGCCTCAATGCACCTTCAGACAAGGAGGGAACAGAGCTGAGTCCTTAGGCTGGGAAACCTCCTGGCATTGTTTTTAGAGTGAGTGCTCAAGCTCAACTGCAGTCACAATGTGATCCAGACACTTTGCAGATGCCTGCTGTCTCCCACATRTTGCTAAGACATCCTTTACCTTCAGCTCAGGTGTGAGCTTTGTGCCTAATGATGGATGCAGACAGACTTACTGGGGAAACCCTGAGTAGATGTAAAATTACCTTACATCACAGATATGAGAGGGAGGCATTGGTTTACACTGGCAGAGTATTTATCTCCAACTTGCTAAGCTGAAGCAAGATTGTAGAAGTCAAGGAATCCAATATGTGGAAATAATAGTGATTAAAAGCTGTTTTYTAGCTAAAGCATGCTTTTCTCACTCAGAACAAATTGTGGAAGCACTGTTCACACACCCAATGTGCAATTAAAAATMATCTAAACCACATGATGTATCTCTGCATTGCATCATTATTGCTAATGCATTTTACTGGGTATTCAAAATCAACAATGTGTGACAGACCTGCTGGGTTTTTATGTTCTGCCATCATTATTGTAAAAGATGCTGTTTGAGAAAGAAAATTCTGGATTCATCCCCTCTGAAGTCAGATGTAGACATTAGGAAGCCCTAGGGGGTCTTTATCATAGAATGAAAGAATGGCTTTGGTTGGAATGGACRTTCAAAACCATCTCTTTCCAAACCTCTGCCATGGGCACACCTTCCACTAGACCAGGGWGCTCCAAGTCCTGTCTGACCTGGCCCCATGCCAGGACCCCCTCACCCTCACAGCCATGAATTTCTTCCCAATATCTAATCCAACCCTGCCCTCTGGTAGTTTAAAGTCATTATCCCTTGGCCTTTTTTTTCTCTCTTGAAAAGAAAGACAGCCCAGCATTTCACCATTAGGCCTCTTGATATCAGTCAGATTAATACTTGTGATCAGAGTGCACTGACAAAATGCCCCGAAACTCCACTGTAATGATCCCTTTACTACCTGCAGATCCACTGAACCTCTGGGATGAGGCAGCCCACTGGGTTTATTTCTCCTTTAGATGTGCTTCAAATCCTACTGAGGCCAGCCAGGGACTTCTTGCTGAATGAGGSCATCTGCCTCATTCTCTATCAGCAATTCACTGCCTGCAAGGAGTGAATAAATCAGTCCAAGAAACCTGGATTCAATTACTGGTTCTGCCACTTGCTTTCTCAGTAGGTTTATGGCCTCTATTTCTCCTCTAARTCTTGTTCACTTTGGCTTATCCTTGTGGCACCAAAGCAACATCACTCTCCACTGGGATACTGAGATGCTTTTGCCCTGCAGATACATTCCAAAGGAAAACACATATAATTAAATGATGTAAAATTCTCATTTCTCCTTAGTTCCTCATGTTAAATAGCTTCATAACTTCATTCCAGAAGAGGTAGAATGGATGCCCTGACTTGCAGCAAGTGACCATATAACCCAGTATCTTCAATGGGAATGTAAACAYTATGAACACATTTGATTCTACCCTTGATCTGACCATTTTCTACATAGGAAACTGAATGCCTAAAGTATGTCCAGTAACAAATCTCCAATGGATCTCTCTTCCAAGGACTCATCTCARGCCCATAGTTGTGTCTACCACATCATCTCTTGTGGAGATCCATGGGTTAACTGCTCACTTCATGGACCCACATATAGCTGGTGAAACTCACTGGTGCAGTTCCTGAGTCAGCCTGTCCAGTGTGTCAAAGTTTGCAATAATCAGCCCAGGTAAGCATTTCAGCCAAGCAAGCATGCTGTGGGGAGTTCAACCTTGGTGTATCTTAATACCTAACACTCAGGTCTTCAAACACTTCTATAAGCTGGTGCCTCATGCTCCTTTCCCTGTAAAATGCCAGCCAGGCCCATGGCTGCAACCTGGCTCTGGCTTGAGGCAATGCAGATCATAGCCTGAAAAGCAGCTCAGAATAAAAGGCTCTCAGATTGTCTGCCAGTGCCTCAAGAAATAGAGTTCCACTCCTAAAATGTCAAAGGTATGTCAATGTGAAGKAGAAAAAAAAGGAAAAAATMGAAAAGTTTGAAAAGAGGTTTTACTGGCATCCAGGAAAATGTAACTCCTTTTACTTAATTTTTTTCTGCCTCTTCTGAGCTTGAAGCTTTGTTTCAATGGAGGAAAAACAATGGGGAAAAGGGTTAAAATGTAGTGGCAGCAAATAAGTGTATATTTGCTTTCTATCAAAGAATCATACACATCAAGTGATGAAGTCCTTGCAAGTCTTCAACACCCTTCCCCATATCCTGTATCTGAAATTCCTTCATCTCTCCTCGTTCAGCAGCCAGGACAGCCGCTGCTTGCTGTGCTCAGCTGTCTCACAGGTACAATCATGCTTGCTCTGAATGACACAGCTGAGGGGATGATTTTTGGTTTCATGGCACTTCTTTCAGTTCTGGGCACGRTTTGAGAGACTCCAAACTTTGCCTGACTCAAGGACTTCAGGGCAGAGGGGTAAAGGTAAGGGAAAGGTTATCCAAATGGACATAATCAGAGGATTGCTGCAGAGCTGGAGCAGAAATGATGCAGCACATACTTCTGCATTGCTCCTTGGAGCCCCAGGCAGAGCCTGGACACACTGAGCTGTCTTTATCCCCTGAAAAGGACCTCCGTGGATTTTCACAGACCAACACATCTCAGAGCTCCCCTCCTTTTSCCCTGGCTTCTCCACCATTCTCAGTGCCCAGCCATAGTGACATCCCAACAAAGGTGACACCCCCTGATCCCCCACCACCACCCAGCATCCAACTCAGCCAGCAAAGAGSTTTTTCTTCCTGCCACCTGAGCTCAAGACACAGCCATTTGGCATGGGGCCAGCAAGGCTTCTCCCATCACCAGATCCCCATTGGTTGTTCTTCCTCCAAGGGCCCCTGTCTGGCTCTTCTCCACTAATGTTCTCTGTGTCATTCCAAAACAATCAGCCAGCCACAGTGCTTATGTCTAGTGAGAGCAGTGGGTCAGGAGTGTATCCAAGCAGAATGTGGTGTAAATAACTGACTCCATCTGCTTTGGGTCAGAACAGCTTCAACTCATCAGAGGGAACCAAAGAGCCTCCAGGGGTGGTGGAGGGACTTTCTGAATCCATCTATGGAGCTGGCACTGGGAGAAGCCAAACATGCTCTTAGTGTTTACGCTGTCAGGCTACGAGGTATTCATCTTCATCCCAAAACACATTCCTCACAGAACACTTCTGGGCCTCAAACTCTGTCGCTGGGAGAGCTAAGGAAATGAAAACTGGGAGGATAATGCTGAGCTGTCAAGCCTCATGTACAGCAGCAACTGCTCCCATGCCTGGGATCCCTCCTGAGAGCCATCAGGACATGGCACTGTGCTGCTGGMTTTTCATGGTGCCACAGCCATGTAAAACAAAGGATTATATCCCTATCCACTTTTAGTTTGTTGCCATATGGGGAAGGTGCAGGGAAGCAAAGGGGTTATTGCAAATCCAAGCTGGAAATTTTCTTCCTTGGGTCCCCTCCAGCAGGCTGAAAACCTTTAGAGCAGTGAATGGTCAGCATTCATTGAGAAAGGGATGGTGGGCACTGCTGGTGACCAGGACATGTAGGTACCAAACACAGATCTAAGCAGAACTACCCCTGCACTGTCACCTCTCCCCAGCCCCAGATATTAAAAACAAGCAAAGCCAGAGCTCTAGCAGCCTTTTGGGAATAAGGCTCCTCCTCCTCACCCTTCCTTCAGTACATGGATCAAAATTTAGAACTCTAAATTGGAACTCAGCTTTGAAATCCAGGCTTGTTTTTGTATCCTCAGTGCCCATACAGATATTTTCAAGGGACAGGTCACATTTGGATGTCTCCACTTTTTGAAATTTGTCCAAAAAGAGATTCCACTAGAGCTCCAGTTCAATACTGAGCTCAACCCACCCATCATGTCCCTATGGTTTGTCTCAAGCTGAGTAGCTTCTAAAATTAAGGTACCACAAAATAGAAGCAAATTCTGCAAATTTGGCTATAGACATTGKATTTCTCATGCAGTGCMCCTTTTGTCCCACAAACAGGATTTCTTTCYGTCCTCAGACTAGCCAAACACCATTCTTAACATTTTTCTTAACATTTTTCTAAATACAATAAATGCACAAATTTAATATKATTTTTAATGCATGTTTTCAATAAAAGGCTACAATATGTAGCCTCTGAAAACTGTTTTTTCCTTGCAATAGTGATGTTTACAGCTCCTTCTACCCAGAACCACCACATCATTTTGACTGCTGTCAGTGTGGCAAAGGAAGCAGGACTTTGGTTATGCARAGGGCAAGGCCCTAGTATGAAAAATACCAGGGAGTTCCCACAGGGACCTGGGAATTCTGAGAATCTGCCTGTCTTAAGTCCTCTCCTTTTTTGCAGTTTGGATGAAGCCATGGGAGCTGGTGGTGCTCTATCAACTGATGTGAGCCTGTAAGCCTGAAGTAACCACAAGAATCTCCCAGCTGTGATCACAAATGACAATCCTTTCCTCAAAAGAAATTGCACTGTCTGGGAGAAGGAAAATTACTTGCGTGTCTTGATGGCAACTTAAGCTCTTTTTCTTCCTCCTGTCACAGAGAACTGAAGTTTGTGATCACTTACTGTTTGTTGTTAGGTTTATCTCCTCTTTGGTAACCTGGCATTTTTCTGCACTGTGTCAAAATCCTTGAAATAGTCAGCTGTTTCAGCTAGACTGGCTGAAAACCACAGAGGATGAGCCTGAAAATAAACCCCCAGGGCTAAATAAACTACTCCTTGCATATCCCTTGATGTGTCATTCAGTGAAGTAATGGGAGCTGTGATTTACCATCTCCAACAGAAACAAAGAAACTGGTCCTTTTAAATGTGATATCAAGAAACTTTCTCCTTCCTCACTAATTTACTAGCAGCACATGGTCCAAACTTCTGGGGCAGCTTTGAGTTCTGGTCTTGAATTGTCCCACAGAGAAGACAGGAGAAGCAGAAATCTCTGGAAGAGATGTTCCAACATGTTCTGCTAAGAGGAGAACAGAGCAAAGCAGAACAAGAATAATTTGAAAGMGGTTTTTCCTTGTCTTCTGGTTCCTGTGGCTCCTGGCTGCCCTTGCTTCCTTCATCCATAAGCTCCTCTGAAATCTGGGAGGAAACAAACCTGAGAACCTCCTAAGGCCATCTGTCCTCTGGAAAAGAGGGTCTGACGAGACACCAGATATCAGAATTTTTTAAAGGAAAAAATAGAGAGGKAATTAAGGCTATCCTGGAAAGGGAAAATGAATTTTTAGTGATCTTGTGTTTCCTTCTGTACCTTCAGGAATGTGTGAGGCAGAGGGGGATGGTGACAGGGTTCTCCCCACTCACCTGAGCTGCTGGCTGAGCCCAGCTCCTGCAGAGTGGGATGATGAAGCAACATTTTACTGGATTTACAACTCCCCCAGAAATCACACTTCATGATGCTTTCTTTTACTCCTCAACCCAAACAAAGGCTGATTCAGACAGGAAGAAGTCCATAAACTCAGGTTTCCTACAGTTCTTGTCTCTGACAGTGCAATGGTGCTGCAATAGAAGGACACAATTAATGGAAGAAAAACTGCCCAAGGAGGTGCCAAYCCAACTCTTCCTCAGACCTACAGGTTTCAGTGTCTTTGGTCACATTTGAGGGACCCCACAGACATCCAAATGGCTGCCTCTGAGACTGGTGTTGAAAGATGGGGAAGCCAAGCTGTGGCACRGAGCCAAGACATGGTCTTAGGAGGGCAAAACAGCACAGACAGTCCAAGTGTTAAAAACCTCGTCTTGGCATGTCATACATGGGAGAGAGCAGGAAAGTGACAGCAGGTAGTGTCATCCCCTCTAGCTCCACTTACATATCAGGAGGGGTTTTCACCAGGCTGTAAGGGTCCAAAGAACATACCAAATACTGCCAAATACTGTTCAAATACTGTTCAAAAGCTGTGTAGATGTGGCACTTGTGGCACTCAAACACTTGTGGTATTTGAGTGGTGTCTTTGGCAGCGCAGGGTTAATAGRTGGGTTTGATGATCTTAGAGGTCTTTTTCAACATAAATTATTCTATGATTCTATGTCAGCTTCAGCAAAGTTGATTCTAGCTGTCTTGGGGAGCAATGCCAGGAAAATCCCATGTTCAGAGGTTTAGCCTCATCTGCAATTGGTGGCATTATCCCAAATATTACTGTGGATTTTACATTTGGGGAGGGGTTATTAATTCCTTTACTTTTTTGTTCCCACACTTTTCCCAGTCAGACAAGGTCAGCAGAACCTGGTAGAGATGTGCCTACAAGGCTGTAAGTGAAACTTCACCCTTAGTAGTGTGCACCACAATTTGTCTTGAACAAAGCTGAGGACAGCTGGGATTTCCATGTCACTTGGGATCCAGGACTTCAAATTTGGCTTTGTTTGACTTATAACTGGGAAAAACCCTGAAAAYTCCAAGATATATTAATGACTCGTGTTTATCCTCTTAAAAGTGCAAGCAGACTGTAAGGTTTCATCTTGTTTGCTTTCAAGCTGCCATAAAAAGCAGGACAGTGAAACACACGTAAGCTGCAGCTCCTGGAATGCAAACATCTTCATTCTAACACTGGCTTTAATGGGATACTGCTTCTTCTTCATGACTTTGRCATTTTTTTCTTTCCCTCCCACCTGCCACCTACAGTATATAATATTTATTCTTTCTTATCCTGCTGTTGATCTTCTGAGTCTTTAAAGATTTTCTAATGTGGAATATAGTGCTGGGAATTTGAGGGACGAGCCTACACCTGGTCTGCACACAGCTGGAGTGGTATCACTCTCTTTTGCTTCTCCTCCCCTGGCCTGACTCTCTCTATGCCTCTCTGCCAGAAGCACACTGGGGATGGGATGTGCCACRTTTGCTGTGATTCCTCCTGCACACTCAGCCAGGCTGTGTGCAATGACCAGGATCCCCTCAGAGGGCACAATGGGGGTACCCACCTCACTGCATGGGTCTCACCCTGGCCAGGATCAGAGAGGTTTCTAGGAGCCTGTTGACTTTGGCCTGTGCTAAAAGAGCTGCAGCCCATCARTCTTCTGCTGGTGTCCAGATGAGAAATGGGGATTATACTTGTTTATGCTCTGTTTTAACAGAAATGGCAGAAGGGGATTTACCTCTTTAGAATTTTATTTTGCTGCCAACAGTCAGGAAAATAAATTTTATTTTGCTGCCGACAATCCTTCTCTCTGCACCCTAGTTCCCTGCAGACATCATCTCCAGATGACCTGAAGCAGATCTCTCTTTTTCCCTGATGTTCAGGACTGACCATTCTCTTTTTGAGATGGAGAGGAGAAGTGGCATTTTCTCTGTTSTGTATCCTCTCTACATGAAGTTATGAGCACAGCAGGAATTAATGCAGGTGATTGGGTGAGAAGTTTCCATGGAAGCTGTGGCATTAAACCTCTCCATCCTTTGATGGCATCCCTAAACCCTTGCACTTTTGCTGGGAGCCTAATGAAATCAGAAAGAAAMCAGCAGCCTGTATGTGGAGAAGGAATTCAAGACATTAGGTGAAGGGCAGATTAAGGTTAAATGGACCCCTGATCCATGCAAATATTGCCCCACAAGAAGAAAAACTTAATTGTCTCACAGGATTTTCTCTTTCCCCCCAAGGGAAATGTAATCACCAAAACTGTACTGTTAGGAGCTTAATACCTGAACCACAGGGTGAAATTATGGTTGGTTTAGTAGATCATCTGATGGTCAGATCTGCTGGGTCTGCTCCAGCTCCARGCACCCCACTGTCTAAAGGGTTGGTCTGCAGGGAGCCCTTTGCACAGAAGAATTTCTTACRATGAGGATGGTGAAACAGTGACAGAGATTGCCCAGGGAGGTGGTAGATGCTCCATCCCTGGAAAAATTCAAGGCCAGGCTGGACAAAGCTCTGAGCAGCCTGGTCTAGTGAAAGATGGCTTTGCTTATTGCCATGGAGTTTAGTCTAGATGGTTGTAAAAGTCTCTTCCAACCCAAACCATTCTATGAATCTCTGATCCCAAAAGGCTAAGTAAGGATACATCTGTTCACATCTAGGGAAAAAAAATTTAAATTAGTAGGTCATGCTGCAAAGGAAACTGTTGTTGGCTTTTTCCCTTCTTTCTCTTCCTCTTTCAGTTGGGTTCTACACAGCCTGTGGTTGCTCTCCACATAAAACCTACTCATAGAAGCTTTCCTGAAGTGTTTTCTCCACCCCACCAGTGATTTCCAGTTGTTCAGGATATGGACTCTGTTCCTGGGAGCGCTGTGCCTGGGAGGTTATAGCTCTGGATGCATTTGACAAATGGAACACACAAATGACTCCCACCTGCAGAAATACACTGTGATAAAAGACATGACACTTGTCACCAGCAAACTTGTGATCCAGATATTCCAGAAACCCGGAAAAGTTTGCAACAGTCTTCTTTGCAGCTGTCAGCTGCCTTTGTAATTACCCATACCTACAGTTTTTCTCTCACTAGCCTGGAGCACTGGGAAAATTCTGAGCTGCATCTGAACATCCTCAACGGGCTCAAGTCACACTGCAAATTCTGGTTCTGTTGGCAGTTCAGCCATTTGGTTTTAGGCAGGTCATGAGTTAACTTTCTGGTGTGCTGTGTTGTAACATAATAACTATTTTCTTTTTCATTTTTTTTCTTTTTTCCCTTCCCTTCCCTTCCCTTCCCTTCCCTTCCCTTCCCTTCCCTTCCCTTTCCCTCCTCCCTTTCCCACTTCCTTTCCTTCCCTCTCCCTTCCCTTCCCTTCCCTTCCCTTCCCTTCCCTTCCCTTCCCCTTCCCTTCCCTTCCCTTCCTTCCCTTTCCCTTCCCTTCCCCTTTTGTAGCCCATACAACCAATCTACATGTTAAAAAAAAAAAAAAGTAAAAGAAGAAAAAATCCCGAAATGGCTCCTTCCCAGGGAAGGGACAGAAATGATAACCACTCTTACAGAGCCATGAGCCATCAGCACCAATAGGTTCCAGACAGAGGAGCCTAAAAGAATAGAAAGAAATAGAGAGAAAGCCCAGGCTACAATAACCCAGGGGCTTGTAAATAAATGATAGAACCAATCAGAGAGAGAGATCCCACAACTAAAGAATAACATCTGATGCTGGCTGTGTCAAGAGTTCCCAGGAGAAGAACACTAGCTACCTTTGCAAAGCTGGGTGTGCTGCTGGTTGCACCTCCCAGGATCCCAGCTCTGGTCCAGGGTATGCTGGAGCAATTTTGCATGCAGGGGGCATGTGCTGCTCCCACACCAGCTGCTGCAGCCCCCAAACCATCAGGCTCTGAGTTGTGGTGGTCCCTCAAACCCTGCAAATAGCMGAACCACATTCACACCTGAAGGCATCACTGAATCTGGCTCTCCCTCATAGGTTTTGATGTTCAGTCTCATTTCATGGCAGCATGTGGTTTTATTCCCATATGTTTATTATGGTGTCTGCTCTGTTGTGAAAAGGAGCTGCGTCTTCAGCTGATGGATGTGGTCCCACAATTTTTAAAAGAGAGATCTGATTCCTTTTAAACTTTATTTTAACKTTATACAACTTCCCATTGYTATCATTAAAGACAGCCTTGAAACYCTCAGCTGTGTTTTAAACACAGATTTTTCTTGGGATAATGAAGATGGGTTGGTTCCATGAGAAGCCTCAAGGACATGCCAGCTCTAATTATATCAAAGGGATCAAATATCAACAGTGAAGAACAAGATTGTCTTACTCCTCACTAGCACCTTCCACCTGGAGACAGCTCTGTTGCAAACAGATCTAATTGCCTGACTGGATTTGCAAGGTAGCCTTTAGAAAGTTCCTTCAGTACTTCCAAAGCAGCCTTTAGAAGTTCCCCTTCTAAAAGTGCACAAAAAAAGGGTCAAAGACAGCATTGCATAAATTTCTCCTTGTTTCTCCAGCTCTGAGTGGCAAAGGTTGCACAGACTTGAGCAGCACAGGGTCAGACCTGAAGGGAGAACCAGAGGCTGGAGGGTCCTTTGCATTTTCTCCTTCCATTGCCTGGTCTGTCTCAGTGGCTTCCTCCCATGAGGCTGTCTGTCCTCAGAATCAAAACTGACACTGCAATATTAGATTTTAAAAATTTTTTTTTGTTCCAGTATTTCTGTCCCAACCCAGAAGCAGCATGAATGGGGTGTGCTCAGCCTCAGCCCTGGAAGGAATTGACATGAGCTGGAGGGTCCTGTCTTCACTGGATGCAGCTTCACATTGCCCTCTGAGAGTATCCAGAAGAGCAAAATTTCATCCACCAAAATAAAAGTTAAATTAATGACCCTCACTTGCATCCCTTTTGGAAGGAAATTRACATCCACACAAACTCTCTGAGAATGGTGTTTTCCATCCAGCTCTCCATGCAGTTATAACTGACTAAACTGCTTTARATGCCCTTGGATTTTGGCCCAGAAAATGTGATGTTTCTTAAAATGATTGTGTATATATATGTACACACACACTCTACTTTATACCTGCCAATACCTTCTGAGATGTAGGTGGCCAGAAACTGGCTGATCTTTTCCTATTACATATTTCAAAAATGAGTTGACATTCGTATATAAATTCTGCATAAGCTTCATGAAGTCTTAGTACCAATAGTGAAAGGGAATATCAACAACTGCTTAGCTGCTAATATGGGCTGGAGATAATAAGGAAGGTGGCTGGGCAAATTGTATGTCCAGGAAATTTTGCCAATTATACAAAACCGGAAGGGCTTGGGGGAAAAAAAAAATCTTCATTATTTTCAMGGAAAGTAGGTACTCTGAAAGGAAATTCGAAAATGGATGTATAGTGTCCTAATTAACTTGAATATTTCCTGTGTAAAGTCTTAAAGTTAAAGATTGATTTTTACAATAAACCTTACAAGCATAATGGCATGGAGGTATGATCACAGATCATGTACCAGATGGAGAGCTATGGATAAAGAACTGATGCTCTTATAATGAGTTCTGTCTTCTTTTTCTTCTCAGGCAAACCTGCATTAGTTTGAAAGAAAGGGATCAGATCTGAAGTGTGCAGTAAGAAAGACTCCAACTACTAAAGTATAAATAAAAATGGAAGAAATCGGCCCAAAACCAAACTCAGTTAGGAATAGAAAACATATGTATCAAAAATAATTGAAATTTCAAGGAGATTTCTGATATACAAATTGCATTTATAATTTAGTCCCAGCATCATAAATTGAGTAATCATAAAGACTTGTCAAAACTTTTATTTTCACAAAGGAAGTGTAGTTTTCACTAAAATGAAAACTACTTTCAGAGTCCTGACTTCAGCACAATCACAAGTTAAAACTAAGCAGGCACATTTAGACAATGTCCAGGGTCTGTGTGTCTGCGRCTTCATGGGAAAGAACATTTTGACCTTTTTTTTGCATAATTTTCTATGGGGCAAGCACTTGTTTCACACACAKAAAAATGTACACTAAGGACTCTTAAAAGTTGGATTTCAAATTAAATTGGGTAGTTCTCTTGAACTCAGTCTTTTTTGAGGGAATAGATTTTTTTTTTCTGGTGCATTTTTGTGTGTTTGCATGTTCAGATTTCAGYAAGTGAAAACTAACAAAATAAAAASCCATCCCTTCAAAGCAGAAAAGCAAGTTCTCKCTCCTAATTTTCACCCAAAACATGGGTCATAGAATCATAGATTCCCAGAATAGTTTGGTTTGGAAGGGGCCCTAAAGATCATCTCATTCCACCTCTGCTATGAGCAGGGACACCTTCCACTAGACCTGGTTGCTGCAAGCCTTGTCCCATCTTCCCTTGAACACTTCCAGGAATGGGGCAGCCACAGCTTCTCTGGACAARCTGTGCCAGGGCCTCACCACCCTCACAGCCAGGAARTTCTGCCCAATATCCCATCTAACCTCACCCTCTGGCAGGGGAAATCCATTCTCTCTTATCCTGTCCCCCCTGGTGCCTGTCCAAAGTCCCTCTCCAACTCTCTTGCAGCTCTTTCAGGCACTGCTGGGGGCTCTAAAAATGATTTATCACAGAATGACAAATGCCTCAGACAGAAATCCTGTTTTCTGACTGCCTTCTCCTTTTAGGAGCAAGCAATTTGGGATGGAGCAACAAAAGCAATGGCAGAAAATTGGTAGGCAGCTGGAGCAGAGCCATCACTCAACASTCCCTTGGGAWCTACSAGGACCTGAGGATCAGTGTCTGTCSCTGATTTCACRTTTTTATGGACTAAGATTGTTTGCAAATACATCCCCATGTTTCTGAAATTATTTCACAATAGCTTTTGCCACAGTATGTGTTCCCTGTAGGAATAATTATTTGTGCTCCTGGGTGCTTGCAGCAGGACGTATTTTTGCTTCTGCTGTCATGTGAGTCCCTGATCCCTCCCACCCCTTTACAGCTGCTGCTTGTGTCTTTAACACCTTCTCTCTGGGGTTTGCAGAAGAATCTCTCTTTTCCCAGATCCATCCAGCCTGGTAAGAACACTTGATTGTTTCTGGAGAAGATTGGTGTGTGCATGCATTYGGGCTCACTGATACTTCAGCACATCATCAGCTGTGCCCAGGACACGGAGCCACCCCAGGGATGCTGCCCTTGTCATCATCCCAACAGTGTCCTGCTGGGCAAAAGGGGCCCTTCCTTCACTGAGGACATTTTTGTGGTACATCTGATAGACTGACTTTCCCTAAAATGACCCAGGCTCATGCAGCACCTGCTTTCCTGCCTATTGTGTTCTAGGACATCTCTCTACATCTTTTTTGGCTTTTGTTGGGATAAGTGTGTAAAATGACATCTCCACTTTGGAAACCCAGGGCACAGGGAATATTTCTCTGTCTGCTCTGGGGTGCCCTGACCCCCAGGGGAGCACTGACTTTGACCCTCATTCATGGAGAAAGTTTCCTAGACTTCAAGATAGACTAGAATCCACAGAAGTGTGAAATAGATTATCGAGAGTAGTGTAGGTGTAGCACTTGGTGAGAAATTTAGGTTTGGGGATTTTTAGTATGTTGTGGATGGAAGCAAGATGGAGGGCACAGGGTGTCATCCTGGGTTTCTTCTTCATGCTTCTTCTTCCTCCTTCTTCATGGGTTTGGGTGGCATTTTGTGATTGGGCAGAAAAGTTTGCACTGCGGGCTCTGTGGGATCAGTTATTGGTTAAATAATCTAAGTGTCAGTGCTTAATTGGATAGTTTAGTCTTAAAAGACCTTGTAACAAGAAATTGTTACTCATTTTGTGTCTTTTAATAAACAGCTGCCAAACTCACAGTAGTGTTGCTGTTTTACTGATCAGAAATAATAAACACCTGAGTCTGAACATGAATTACTGTCTCAAGTGCCTTCAGTCCAGACCCAGAAAAACTGACGACTGATGCCCCCACACTCCACCTCATCTCAACTCATCCCACCCCCTCCAACATGGGAGCAAAGACAGTGGRTGGGCAAGCCAAGAGCATGAACCTCCTCACAAGATCAGAGGACTCAAAGGGAAAAGCAGTGAAAATGCGTATTGTTCCCAGTGAGCTCAGGCAATATTTAAAACTCAACKATGGAAACTGACTCCTTATGAAAACCTCCAAAGCACTTAAAAATCTGGTCTCTTGCCRCTTCTCTGCACCACATACTCTGAAGTGCATAACAATGGAAATTCTGTTGCTATGTGTTCCCCTAGAAATGAGCCCTGGAAAACATCGACTCCTTCCTGTAGGCTTCTGCCATCATCCCTTCCCTGGTAAAATCTGCATCTGCTTCCAGATCTGKAATCACATTTCTTTAACTGAGTGGTGAAGCAGGATTTATGTGACTCCATTTAGATTTTTTTGCTTTGCAAGAAGGAGATAGTTATTTCAAATTAGAATGAGATTGTGATCTAAGAGAGAATCTAGTATCTAATGATATGTGCCTGGCTATAGGTGATAATTTGAGTTTATGGAGCCTCTGTAATTACATTTTATATGTGTGCATTTTTGTGGTTACCAGTTAACTGCAAAGTGATTACACGAATCTTTATGCTTGGCAGGGTTAGACACTGCTAATACACAGGATAAGCATCATTTTTCCCTCCTTCTAATTCTMTGTGCTAATATCTGGGATTTATATTAGGATAAAGGCACCTCACCTGGGGTATTCACATACTCTTTGAACAGAGAGAGACATAATTCTCTCTCCCAGGATTTCTCACTGCCTTCCCCAGGAGAAATCCTGGAAGAGTGAATTATGTCTCTCTCTGTTCAAAGAGTATGTGAATACTCACCAGCAAAAAAATCCACTAATGCCACGCTTCTTATCTGAGGCATCATTTTGTACAGTGCTGAAACACAGCACTTGTATTTTGAAATACAAATACTTTTCTTTTCTAGGGGATAGTTTATATGCTGTTCTTAAAAGTTGTGCAATGTACCATGTTGGATCTTTTCTGCCAAACCTTTTTGCATGTGCCTGCATGTGTGTGGGCACAGCAGMGGTTTAACCAGCTTCTGTTGGGTACTGTAAATACAAAAATGGGTGGACACAGGAGCAAGTCACAGAGGCAAGGGTGTGAAAGTGAAGGGTGTCATACTGCCCACACCCATGCCCTTAACACATGGTAAGTGTGAGGAAATAGGAGGCAAAATCATGCCTCCTATTAACGAGGAAGAGCAGAGGCCCCTCACTTTCTCCAGGGTATGGGGGGATGTTCACTGTGCTGTTGCACAGACCGGCCATGCCCTCACTAAATCCATCACTACTGCTCTGCAGGTCCCCAGCTGGCATCAGTGTGGAGGCACATCCTTGGATAATTGCATCAATTTGGGAATTGGATAGACCTTTTGGTACCTGATTTCTGCTCACCCTAAATGTGCTAATAGCAGAGCAAGGACACTTTGGAGATGGGAAGGCCTGAAGAGAGCCCTTCTGCCTGGCTCCCACCCATTTGGGTGAACATCAAGTGGATGCTGGGATGTCTTGAGAGCAAGGACATGAGGCCCCAAGGCTGTCACCTCCCTCCCTACTAAWTCTCATCAGATTGTGAGACTCAAACCATCTAGCTTACCCCTTCAGTTGGGGGTTTTACTCCACAGATCCTCTCTTCTGGGAACGTATTTTGGGAACACTGCAAAAACTACCCTCTTGCAAAGCCACTCAAATGTTGACCTGCCCTCTGCCTCCCAGTGCCATCACTGCTGGGTATCTACTAAGAGTCACAGAAGGCAGGAAAGGACAGAGAAGGGAAACTTGAAGAGAGCAACACTGGAGGGAACTATCAGATTAGGTGATTAGGCGCTCATCATAAAAAAAAAGCTCACCCACCAACCAGTCTGGTCTCCTTCCTGGGGTTGACATTGCCCAAGTACTATGTGAGTTCACTGAGAGTTTCTATTAGTCATGAACCTGATTTTTTTCTGAGCATCCCTTTACTGAATATGATCACAGTCCCTTAAGTCAGGAAAAACAAGCCAACTGTGTTCTCAGGTCAGGAGTGAAGGGAATGGTGATTAATCAAATCTGGGAAGCAATTACCCCCAGATCTGACACTGTGGCAGCAGAACCCATCCAGATACTACACAGGCATCATGTGCATTCACATTGTTATCATAACCCAGGTTTAATCACTCCAAGCTTCTACAGAGATTTGGTGGCCAATGATTTCAGAWATTATTTTTATTTTGCCAATTTTTGTGAGCAGGCTGCTGTTTGTGTGTAAAAATGATCTCTTGCAAAACATGGATCTGCAAAATGAGCAATGGGGCTGAATGCTTGGGATCTGATTTATTTCTTTGGTCTCTGCATGGAGCTTTCAGAGTGTGGAAACTTGCACCAAAGAAGGAGGAAATTATTTGAAGGAAGTCTGCTTTCAAGTAAAAAAGAAATGATTTGCTGAATGTTTTAGATAATGTTAATGTTCTCAAATTTAAGGCAAGAAAAGAAACCTTTTCTAGCAGCACAGCTGAGGAGCCATCTCTTTGATCTCTGTCTGAACACGGTGGGGTGATGCCCATGAATTACGAGCAAATGTAATGCACTGTCATTCTTAAATAAAAACACACTAGCTAATTAAAATGAGACCCCCCAGTGACCAAGTGATTGGTCTGCAGGCTTGGAAATTTCTATCCATACACATCTAGATGTGTATAAGAGACAGCCCAGTGACCAAGTGATTGGTCTGCAGGCTTGGAAATTTCTATCCTGCAATGCTCTTCAGCTTGGAGTAAGTCACTTAACCTCTGTGTTTCCCAGTCCTCCTCCCCATAGCCTCTGTCTGCTGATGAAAAATTAAGCATGATTTACACAGAGCAGTATGAATGTATTTTCCTCATCCCTCAGAGCTTGTACTCTGCCATTAATCAGACTTGCACTCCCTGACAGAGCATATGGTTAACCTCCTCCAGTCCTCTGTCAGGCAGGCTGCTCTCTGGGCTGGCTGCTCCAAGGGTACTTGTTGGTCATCATGGAGTCAAAGGTTTGGAGACCCAAACGTTGGGGTGTGGGGGTGTCTTGGGTTGCACTGTAAGGTGCAACCAAAGTATCTACCACCATCTACATTGCCTTCTGATGAGCTGTTCAAATGAGAGGAGCAGTGTTTCTTTACCTTCTCCATGACTCAGCCCTGATAACTCCCTCTGGGGAGGCAGTTGACACTCTGAGGGGGCCAACTCTGCTAAAGGACCATCAAGGACTCCCCAGAACGACTCCCAGAATTACATTATCCCATTGTGGAATTCCCTGCCTTGGGGGATGTACCAAAGAGTCCTGCCTGTGTATAATTTGGGGCTTGGGACACCACAATACCCCACTTGGTACCCAGAGGACAAGAGCTCGGGATCTCCAGAGAAAGAGGAGACCTTTCCACAGGATCACTGCTTGGACAAGACTGTATCCATCCTCCAAAGGGACTGCAGCCACCATTTAATCAGACTGCCACTGCCACCCTGACCAACAGGGTGTCAGCTCGTARTCTGACTTTCTCTGTRTYAGCCASTGTTTCTGTACTATTGCCTRTARTGCAATTTCCCTATGAAATTGTAGCTCGGWCTTGAAATCTCTCAAATGTATTTCTGTGGGGATTCCACCTCCTGGCTTACCTTCCACAAAGGCAAACCAGCACAAGGGCTCAAGCAGGGAATATGGTCCCATGAGACAATGCAAAACACCTATTCTCTCATTCTTCCACACTGTGATGGGGTGTGGAATTTTCGGGGTCCCCAGGACYAAGGAGGAATTGAGAATCTGARTYCATGTTCTRAGAAGGCTTCTTTATTATTTTATGGTATTATATTATATTACATGAAAGAATACTAWACTAAAACTATACCAAAGAATAAAGATACTTAGAGAAGGCTTAACAAGATACTAATTAAAAASTCGTGACTTGCCAGAGCCTCAACACAGCTGGCTGTGATTGGTCATTAAGTTAAAACAATTCACATGTTGGATAAACAATCTCCAACCATATTCKAAAGCAGCAAAACACAGGAGAAGCAATCAGATAATTATTGTTTTCATTTTCCTCTCAGCTTCTCAGCTTCCCAGGAGAAGAAYTCCTGGRGAAGGGATTTTTCAGYAAARATGACAGTGACAATGGGGCAGCTAGAACTTCCCAAAAAGAGCATCTACTTGTCCAGGATCTTAATATCAGAAATATTTACACCACTAATGAGCCTAACTCATCCTGGATGTATCAGACCAACAGCTCATGCATATCTGGCCATGTGGTGACCAGCAGTACCCTGGAAACCACAGCTTTAGGTAGGCTGCTGAATGTCTGGAAATCCAGCAGATCATTTATAAAAGTGGTAGATCATCATTTAGAAAAGAACCCCACAAAACAGGGAGAGTAGTATCTTGATATGGAATGAGCAAATTACCTCAGCGAGCAACAGAATAAGAGATTATACACACAGCAGTGGAATGATAGATTAGCAGRGAGACAACAGCTAACAAGTGAAACAGACAGAACAACAGAGCAGGTTAAAAGCAGCTGGCCATGAAATTCATGAAGGGGGAGCTGTCCAAGGCTGGGTTTTGCCATTGTAGCTGTACCAAGCTGGCTTGTAAAAGCTGAGTACACACCAAACCTCAGGCAGTTTCCAGGCACAGGAAATGCCTTTTCACCTGTGAAAACGTTTCCCTGTTGGAAGGAGAACTGGAGTTTCCCTATGGAAGAAGCTGTCCTCAAGCTCTGGTAAGCTCTAAAGGGCAAGCTCAAATTTCAGTGTCAACCCAAGAGGCTTCTATAAAATGCTCTTGGTCCACATTCAAATACAGGTTTTCAGAGCTGATATTTTTGTGTTTTGTTCCCAGCAGTTTCTGTGAAGCCAAGACACAACAATGATAGATGATTTTCAATCACAGAAAGTCATATCAGTTTGTAGGAACCTTGGGGCCAACCTGACCCACTTATTTAGCAGTTTCAGCACAAGAACCCTGGACATTGTAAAGGACATGAGACTTGCRTGGTTTGGATTGTGGCTGCTCTGGGATCTCACTGGTCACTGGTGAAACTTTCAGTAAGTGATTCAGGCTTCATCTTCATAGAGATCTGTCTTTTTCCCATGMGTTCAGGAGAAGTTCCAGTGCAGCTACTATCCTCAAGTACATCCCTCATTTAGGTTGGATGCTCCTCTGTGTCAGTGAGTACAGACTACCAATTTCCAATACTCTCCTTAGCCTCACTGGGTGCTTGGATAAAATGCAATGTCAAATGTTTTTTAGAAATAAATGGGATACCTCAGAAARGGGGTAGCTCAGGAGAACCTCAGAAAACTTAATTCCTTGGAAGTCTGAGATAACTAATTGCAATTTCCCATGTTACATTTTGGACCAATACCTTTCATGTCATCACTGGGCACATCCAAGGAGAGTCTCCTTGGATCTGTCTCCTCTGCACCATTCCAGTAGGGACAG
>NDFG01000610.1:1512629-1513780 GCA_002167245.1 Sporophila hypoxantha | reverse complement strand
AACCATGATGGGGTTTCACAGTTCAGATGTGGGTTTTGTACACCAAGTCTTGCTGGAAATCATAGAACAGTGTAGGTTGGAAGGGAACTTTAAAGTTCATCTTTAGTTGAGTTCCAGCCCCCTGCCCTGGGCAGTGACCCCCTCCACTAGACCAGGTTGCTCCAAGACATGCCCAGCCTGACCTGGAACACTTTCAGGAATGGTGCAGCCACAGATTCTCTGGGAAACCTGTGCCAGATAATTATCACCCTCATTATGAGAAAAACCTCTTCATTAGATCTAACTTAGTATTCTAATCTTCTTCCATATATCTAGTCTAAATTGACTGTCTTTAAAATCATTCCCCCTGGTTCTGGAACACCAGTCCCATGTCCAAAGTGCCTCTCCAGCTCTCTTGGAGCCCTGTTAAGCACTTGAAGGGCTCTTAGTTCTCTTCAGAACCTTCTCTTCTCCAGGCTGACCCACCCCAGATGTCCKAGCCTTTCTCCAGAGCAGAGGAGCTCCAGCCCTCAGAGCATTTTTGGTCTCCTCTGAACCTATTCCATCAGCCCCACATCCTTCTGATGTTGGATCCCAGAGCTGGACACAGTGCTCCTCAAAGAACCCATCAAAGCCCAAATACCTTAGGTGTCTCCAAATCTGAGTTAACAACACTCTTCAGTCATACCACCCTGGGGGCATGRTTTTGGGGAGCATTGCCATTGGCAGAGTCCTGCCTGCACCACAGGGGAGTTTGCAGCCATCRCCTGGGCCACAGCACAGCAAGAACCTCCATGAACCTGACAGTGGAGCTGGAGGCTTGGCCATTGAGTAAGCACAGCATCTCTGGAGCTACATCAGATGTTTAGTTGGTGCAGCACAGGATTCATGCTAGGAAATGGAGCATTCACTGGTTCTCCATGTTATGAGAATATTATTTTAAAAAATCCCAAAGCTGCATTGCTGATTTATATTCTAAATACTAAATTATATTACAGTCTCAAGCCCTGTTGCTGTCGGGCTGCTTCTTGCACACAAGCCTAACACATGGGCAGGGCCTGACTCCATGGAACCAGGTAAATGCCTAAATGATACCTGCTGGTATGGTTTGTTTTCASTTGTAATAAGGGGTTAAAAATTCCTTTATCTCATCTGCTGCTGGCCCTGCATGA
>NDFG01000610.1:1380129-1510129 GCA_002167245.1 Sporophila hypoxantha | reverse complement strand
TGTTGGACCCCAGCACTGGAGGCAGCTCTGCAGGTGGGACCTCACCTGAACAGAGCAGAGGGGCAGAATCCRCTCTTCCCTGCTGCCAYTYCTSGGGGATCAGCCCAGCCTGCAGGGGGTTCTGYGTGCCAGCCCCAGCACCCACAAGTCCATCTGCTCAAGGCTGGCTCCACCCCTTCATCCCTGAGCCTCTGTGGATCCCGGGGCTGAGCGCACATTGCTGTGCCATACATGCTCAGAAATGCACAGAAAAGAGAGGAAGCAACAGAGGGAGCAGAGCAAGTTTTACCACTGAAGTTACCTTCTCACTTCAGGTAACTTCATTGTGGACATGCTGCCTGGGTAAACAGTGTAATGTAAATATTGATGCTTCATTTGTGGTCTCATAACTGGTGGGGTGGTATAGCCCAGGCCCACAGGGAATAGCTTGTTTTATATAAGCAGCATGATATGGTTTGGGGAAGGTGGGGAGGATACAGCTAGATGAAAAAGAAGCTAAAAGCAAGTTTGGGGTTGAGGCTGGTGACTCTTTCAGAAAAAGAAGACAAAAGAAAACCAAATGGCAACTTAATGCCAGAAAAATTCCTCTATTCRGGAAGCAGCATTTTAAAACTTAAATACACTTCAAAGTTTTCTGGACATGTGGTCCCAGTGCAAGTACCCAGCACTTGGTCCCTTTCTCAAGCACAGTCAAGCTTTTGTTTTGAGTTTGCAGAGGAAAAAGTAACAAATCACACTATTTGGAGACTCTTGGAGCTTGCTCTGTTCTTGCTTGCAGGGATGCTGTTCGAAGGGTAGAACTTGCATTTGGCATGTCTGTATTTGTGCATATGTAACAAAAGAGAAACACAATCAGTTTTCACACTGATTTTGATTGCTTCCCTTTCTACAAACAGTCTTCTCAGGCCGTTTATCTCAGAGGAATTCCCTTGAGTACATCAGTTTAAACAGGAAGAAGCATTTTCACCAGCACCAACAGCCCCTCTTGGAGAAGATATGCTTCATGTTTCTCCTTATCAGCCCCTTGCTGCACATCCATGTGTGCTTCCCAGCAAAGTTCAACCACTTTGTCATCCATTCTCATTTTGAATTCAAGACACTGAGTTATTATTGCAATGATGAACTTTACTCTGCATTTAAAATCTTCCTCTGTTTAGTGACTACCACTGGGCCAATGCTGGCCCTGCCTGCTACAATTGCTTTGGACAAGCTCAGGTAGATCCATAATTGGCAGTGGCTCACAGAGTTATACCTTACATTATATAAACCAAAAGTTAATTTTCCCCTGGGGCAGAGGCTTTTCCAGCACTTTAAATCACATCCATCCTGTTTTCTCTCTCCTGCCTTTATCWTTTGTTCAGCAAAACATCTATCTGTCCATGCCCTCTGGCTCCACAGGTATCCAGTGAGCCAGGGGAAAATAATCCAGCAAAATGAAGTCATGGGCTCTATCTGGCCATGGGTTCCCCACCTTCCTCCACAATATGTTTTGAGATGTGGATTTCTGTCGACAGAYCACGACGCCTGACTCTCTCCTCCTGATGAACGTGTCCCACGAGGACAATGATGGAGTTCCTGCGAAATTTTTACCGCTGACCTTTTCTCCACTGTGGAGCAGGAATGCATCTCCCAGTGAAAGCTGGGGACAGCAGAGAGCATGTTATAATCCTGGAAAATGTGACTCCGTCTTTGTGGAATGCCATTTCCCACTCCCCCCTCCCCTTCCCTTCTCTTTCGTCTCTGCCTTAGAAAAATGTAGCGCAGAAACCTTGAAAATTTAAGGCAAAAAATTGCCACCTCCTCCTCCTCCCCTCCCTCTCTCAGCTCTGTCTGAGCAAGCAGCCAAGCTGTTAAATGCTTTAACCTGCTGTGTCCAAGTCAAAAGTTAAATAATGTGTGAATCAYTGTGGAAGGAAAACAAAAGGCAGCAAGGGAGCACTGGAGAGAGCCCCTCTTACAACAAGATAATTGCTACATTATGAGAAACAAATAATATGCTGCTCCTCTCCAGGACTGTGTCTGTGACATCTTGACAGGTACATCTGAAGTTAATTATGTTGCATTTTGTTGAATTTTGCCCTGGTCCTGGGGCTGGATCCTGCAAACACGAGTTCCAGAGRGTCTCGCCCTGGCAGCCAGTGCTCACTTTTCAGAGGTTCAGAGTGGGTTGAACAGGTCAGTTGCCTTTCCATGAGCCATCACAGCTACAAAAATGCCTTTGCCAAGAGATTGGGATTTCCCAACCGGCCATGCATGGCGAGGTGGACGCTGGAGTTGTGGGACCTGCCTTTCACCCYTGCCCAGAAAGGGAAATATATGACTCCTGCCAACAGGAAAGCAGTGTATTATTCTTTCTACTTACGTCGTGCAGTTGCCACAGCTTTTCTTCCTGCAGCTTGTTTACTGCCCCRTGATGTTGGAAAGCTTTTGCTCAGACAATGCATTCTCCTTTGCATAGAGATGCTGGTTTAACCCTGCACATTTCCTCTGTTGCTCCATGTCCTTCACTGCATCTCAAGTCTAGCACTCCCTACTTCTGCATATACTCCACAGGCTCACCCATCCCACCTTCATCCATGTAATGGGGTGTCTTGGGTGCCTAAGAGTTATTTTTAAACTTGTAGCTGAGGCAATGTTGTAAATGAAAGGGTTCTTGGTTCCTTCTGGACATGGATTCTTCTTGCCTTCATCAGCAATCAGATGTCTTTGGTTTGGAGAGTTTCTTGGAGAGCAGTTCATCTGCCTTGTCTCAATATTGCATGTCAGAGAAAATGTGTGTCAATGTCCCTCTTTCTGTGTTGCCTTCAAGGTAAGCTGGACATGACTAGCTCAAACACAAGGGGATGTGATGATGACAGTGTTTGGTCAGATGTCTCTTACCCCATGTGTGGTGCKCTGACTAAGGATGCTAATGTTGTGTCCCCTTTGTTATAATACTGGTTTTATTGTGGTTCATGTTCAAAGAGATGAGGAATTTGATGAGTGGAGGAGTAATGCAGGTTTTCCTTCAAACTCTTCCCCCAGACCTGAATTTGCTATGTTGCATTTCAGTTTCTTAAAGGTTGGGAGCAAAGYGAGGAAGCTGTATGTGCAAGGTGCAAAAGGCACAATGCCACTTTCAGTTGCACATAATACATGGCTGACCCAGCAAAAGGGGTTTGTCTGCATTGCTGACCAGGAGGACACCCAAAGATGAGCTTGAGACCATCCTGATGGTCCACATTCCTCACTCCCTTGCCACATACCCAACCTGAAGTGAGTTTACTCAAGAGTCCTCATGGGCAGTCATGTCAATCTGACCCTGTTTCGGCCTTGCTGGTCCCATGCAGCATATCCAAAGAGGCTTCACACCCTCAAACATTGATTTCCTGCTAGAAAACACCACTCCAGTGGTCTGCAGCACACCCCACATATTATTGCAGACAGTTTGACTTGGCCAAAACACACAAAACAGTTCTGTTGTCTTAYGGCCAGAGAGGCAGCACCTGAGCTGGGAGAAGCCATGTGCTGTCCAGGGGGGTGTGCTCAAGACAGGGYCAGCCCTGAGCAATGTGGATACTGGTCCATACCCCCTGGTCTCAGGGTCAGGGACACTCACTAGACTTTGTTATTTGGCAGTATAGACATGGCTATGAATTCAACTGCTGAGACCTTCTGCATCTCTTTACACYGCCTTCAGCCATACCCCAACACTGACTACAGCTCGTTGGTGAAGGTGCCTGCCTGTATCCACACCACCAGACTATGCAGAGTGAAAAAGTGCTGATGACTTGCCATCCATGGTTCAGAGGGCTTTTTTTTTTTTTTAATTAGCTATAGCAGGATAGCCAGTCCTGTGGCCCAGTGTTGGTCAGCATGTGAGAGGTGTTCACCTCGAGCTCACCTCTTTGGTTTGGGTTTGTTGTGAACTGAAACATGAACGCAGATGCAGACCTCTTCCTTAGAGAAATGCAGTGCTGAAGACCATGAAAAGCTCTGCCCCACAAGCCCAAGTTCTTTGACTTTTAATTGCACCTTGAATTTTAAATAATTAAAACTTGAAAGCAAACCTCATCCCGAAGCTTCACAGAAGCAGCTTCACCATTGCAGCCYTAGTGAGGCCACAAACTCTTTG
This sequence comes from Sporophila hypoxantha, assembly GCA_002167245.1. NCBI lineage: Eukaryota > Metazoa > Chordata > Aves > Passeriformes > Thraupidae > Sporophila > Sporophila hypoxantha. The sequence goes on along the minus strand of NDFG01000610.1, from coordinate 1,506,015 downwards.
CTTGGGGTGGGGTACCTTGGCCTGCTCCTTTGCTGACACTCAGAAGAGCCTCAMCTCCATCTCAAATCCCAAGTTCAGATGTTCTTTGTTTTCCCAGAGTTTTGCTTTTTTGTTTGCAGCCCTCTAATAATGACYTTACTATTCCCCTGGTCATCTTCACTGGTGCAAATCATGCAGTCATTGAGTAATAGATAGTTTGGGTTGGAAGGGACCTTAAAGGTCATCCAGTTCCACACCCTGCCATGGGCAAGGCACCTTCCACTAGACGAGGTTGCTCCAAGACACACCCAACCTGGCCTGGAACACTTTCAMGGATGGGGTAGTTACAGCTTCTCTGGACAATCTGTGCCAGGGCCTCAACACCCTCACAGGGAAGAATTTCTGCCCAATATCCCATCTAACCCTGCCCTCTGTCAGTAGGAAGCCATTCCCCCTTGTCCTGTCCCTCCAGGCCCTTGTAATTAGCCMCTCTCCATCTTTCTTGCAGGCTCCCTTCAGTTACRGCGGCCACAATTCCATATCCCTGTAGCCTTCTCTTCTCCAGGCTGGATACCCCCAGCTCTCCCAGCCTGTCTCCAGWGCAGAGGGGCTCCAGCTCTCAGAGGATCTCTGTGGCCTCCTCTGGACTCTCCCCAGCAGCTCCACATCCTTCTGATGTTGGGGACCCCAGKYCTGGAGGCAGCTCTGCAGGTGGGACCTCACCTGAARAAAGAGGGGCAGAATCCACACCCCCCACCCCATCTGCCCAAGATGTGGGATCAACCCAGGATGTTTGAATGAATGTCTCTTATATCTTTTTTTTCTGAGGGTAAATTTTGGTGAGTACCTTCAGCTGTTACTTAAAGGTATGTTATGGATTTACTATGATCAGCACTTTCTGGCTTTCTAAGTTGGCTGAAAAGCTCCCATAAAGAAAACAATCAATTTGGAGTAAATAAGTATTGCCATACATCCCAAAACAAATTTATGATTTGGATAGCCTTAAGACTTCTAAGTAAAGACCACATGTATTTTTCTTCAAGTGTTTTATTTTGGCATGTGTTCCTGGAAGACCGGGGCTCAGTGGTGGGGTTAGGAGCTGACTAAACAACTGTAGTCACACTTAGGAGATTGCCAACATTTTTAAGGCTCTTRGAGAAAACACCAAACAAATTAGTTTGAAATTAAGGTGAAGATACRTCATCAACGTTTTTTCCCACCAGAGGCAAAAACATATCACACAAGACTCTTGACCTTTTATTGTTCACTGATAGAAAGGTGAGGAACTCATTTGGTGTTCACTCCTCTGAGCAGACCTGCCTCTAGTCTACCATTCAATTTTAATATTAGTCCTAAAAAGATTCCAGGTACAGATCTAGATACTGGAGGGATTTCAGAAATGCTTTTGTGCTGCATGCCAAAATGCTAAGAGCAGGGAGAGATTGTGTCATCAGTTTTCAGTCAAGCCCCTCTGTGCCTCTTTCTAAGTTGCCAAAAAAGTTACACATAYAATCATGAGCAAAGATTTTCCATACAGCTTAAAAATGGGATTTCTCTTCACAATGGTTGTAGTGGTTTGGGGTGTTCTGATGAAGGACCTSGTCCTGTCTGGCTTCATGTGACAGTGGCAAGAGGAGGAGTATATTTTTACCTGGCTTACCTTTCATGTTTGCTCTGTTTTGCACCATATTTGATCATCATATTTTACAATTCCACCCCAAGCAGGAAATCTAGACCATGGATCAGTGACTGCCTTAATTTTTATTGACAAATCATGATCTTTATTGGTGGAATTATGAGCTAGCTGGATCTTACTGTCTTTGTGTAATGAGGCCAATATATTGCTACCAGTGTGGTGTTTTAAATTTAATGTAGCAAAGAACAAAGGTAGCTTTCTTCATGCTTTCCTCCCTCTCTTCTTCTTTCTTTCTCTTCTTCTTTTCTTTTCTTTTCTTGTCTCTTCTGCTCTCTTTCTTTTCTGTTCTTTTCTTTTCTCTCCGTTCGTTTATTCTTTTCTTGTCTTTTCTATTTCTTCTTTTCTTCTGTTTTCTTTTCTTTTCTTTTTTCCTTCTTTTTTTCCCCCCACCTCTTGTTCTTTTTCCTTCCTTTCTTCCTTTTACGTGTTTTGCTTTGTGGTCGCGACAGAGATCCAKATTTCCAGAATTCTCCTGAATTCCTTATGCTAGMCTGAAATGGGAAAGGCTTGTTCCAGACGCCTGTGGAGCAGTAGGGACCATACTGTCCATCACCTTCAGAGGAAGGAGAGCCAACTGAATTAGACATCCACTTCCTTGAATGCTGGAGAAGGCTGAAGCAAATGGAACCTTTTGTGGGCAAGGTTTCATGGGTAGGGTTGGATGGGACCAGCCATCACCTGAAACAGCAGCTTCCAACCAAAATGCCAGTTCTGACCTCAGGCCCAAGGCTCCCAATTGCCTTTTGGAGCATCTTCCTTCCCTCCACTGGCTATGGAAGTTCTAAACCATCTTAGACAATTATTCTAAGTGCTTTAAATTATCTGATGTGAATAACCACTATTCCTTTATCTCTACCCAGTTTCTGTTGGAATCTAAACAGGAAAGTCAAAGAGAAGAATATTTACATGAGGTAAAATCATGTGCCTTGCAAGAAATTATTTAGCAGTGATAAGCTCCAGCAAGATGTTGTGTTTCACTTCTAAAAAGTTTAAAACAAACAAACAAATAAATAAATAAGCAAACCACCACCCTTTTGGCTATTTTTAAGGTTTTTTTCAGGATGGGAGTGATCACAACAATATGCAAAGGATGGGAAGGATCAGGCCCATGATGCTGCCAGAGGTGGTGCCACAGCCAGAGGAGCACATCTGGCTTCTCAGATCCTGGGATGAGTTGGCATCATGAGCCCAGGAGCCACATTTATCTGTACACAGTGCAGTGTTGTAGTGGTGTCACTGCAGCACATTAAACACTGAGTCCTGTGATGCCYGTTTTACAGTCTCCATGCAGACCAAAGCCTTGCTTTAATATTACTCACATTTAATCTTCAGTTTGTAATATTTATTTAATTCCTTCTTGTTAAGAACCCCAGAGGAAAGATAGGCCAGTCTAAGTTCTCCTGGATTGCAGTTCTAAACTATTAATCTGTCATGTCAGCATATTTTATTAATACTGTTTTCCTGTGTACAYTTGGTGGAACACATCATGAGTCACTTACCATCTGCTGTGTAACTGTGTTGTAAAGTGTCTTTCTTCCATAGATTATTGCTTTGATAGATTAGAGTTTTGTACAGTCATGATACCTCATCCCATCAATTTTAAGCTCTCAGGAGGATGTTCATGGCTAAAGTATCTGATCATTGCAAAAGTCTTTAACGGCCCCTCACTGTGTCCCTGCAGGCTAGGGAAGTGCTGTTGTGCTTGCTTTCCAGATGAGAACATGTGTCCAGGTTTTGTGCTGCATTGCTTTAATGAAGTGTGCTTTCTCCTTCTCTTCACCCCTTCCATCCCAGGCAAGGGGGAATGATAAGCAGGTCCAGGAGGGAACATCCTTTTCTCCAGGTTGAACTGGGGATGGATCTGGGATTGGATGCTTTCCTAGGAGTCCCTTAGAGCATCCTAGGCACTGAGCCATCTGTTGTGTTCTTTGGAGCCTGAACATGTCTGCCCCATCATCTTTTACACTCAGAGCTGCATGAGTGCCATGGGTGACCTACAGACCATTGAAGAGAAGCAGCAGCATCCATGGAAGAAAAGCTCACTGGCTGCCATGAGAATCTACTTCACACTGATTTAGTTGTATTTAAACCTGTGTGCTTAAGTATAAACAATTATATTGAGYTTAAAAAAAAATAAATTAGGTACAGGGAGGCACCACATCAGAAAGAGTTTATTTCCAGGCTAGAGAAGGTATCTAAAGAAGGTGGGCTGAACTGGAGCTGTGCTTGCTCCYTCCCACCATAACTGCAAGGCAGTGTCACCCTCTTTTCATCAGGCCTTTTCTCTTTAGCATTTCAGAGATGTGGAATCTGTGGGCAGCTGATACATCAGCAGTTCCCATTCTGCTTTCCCTGATGCAGTGTGTGTCCTCATAGCAGATATTTTTTCCCCTGGTAAATCCTTGTCCATGAGTCAGCTGTGTCCATGCTGTGCTCAGGATCTACAGCATGAGTCCTATGAAGAGCAGCTGGGAGGGGATTTGAATTGGATAAGAGGGAAAATTTCTTCCTCAGAAGGACTTTGAAGCCCTGGCACAGGCTGCCCAAGGCAGTGGTAGAGTCCCCATCCTGAAGGGATTTAAAAGCTGTGTAGGTGTGGCATTTGGGGACATGAGTTAGTGACAGTGCTGATTGGATTGGCTGCTAATGATTGGATTCAATGTTCCTAAAGCTCTTTTCCAGCCTGAATGACTCTATGATTCTACTGAGTTCTCYCCTTAGTTTCTCCTGAGGAGACAACTGAAAGGCATTGTGATCTGGTGGAACATACGAGCCCCTGGTTGGATGAGTCTGGCCCCAAATTTTCTGGAGACCAGTGGTTTCTTGTGGGTTGCAGCTGCTGTCAGATCCACAACCAACCTGAACTTAAGTGGTCTTTCTGGGAAAACTCAATTTCTCTGGAGTGGGGCTTAGGAAACAAGGACTGCTCAAAGACCTGATTCAGTGACATGTAGAATAAGGGGTTCAAGATACTTTAGAGTGACAAATATCTGGTAAAATTTATGTGGGGTTTTAAATGAATATATGCATTAAATGCACTAAGAAATCTAGTGTGAAGAGGAACAGATCAAGCATGAGATACCCATGAGGATGTGGAATAAAGATGTCAATCAAAGGAATAAGTGATATCAGCCTGTAGCCCAAGAGAATCTGAGGAGACCATGGCAGTTGGGATGCAGCATTGCCCAGCTGGATTTTCCCTGCATTTTGGCTCCCAGATACCCCCAGTCAAAGTGGCCCACCCCTTCTTGCTGCCCCTAAGGACTCATCTCCCACACCTTGGCATGCCCAACACCCCAAAGCAGTGCCCAACGCCTGAAAGCAGTTCAGCATCCTCAGGGTTAAATCAGATTTAGTATCCAAGACCTGGCAGCTGAATTTTATCCCAGCGTGAGTTTTTATGATCAGATTATAGACCCAATGAAAAGAAAAGAAAAACCACCACCCCCTACCCCCATCCTGCCAGAGAAATCCAGTTTGAGGTTTATAATGGAAATCGTGACAGAGTCATGATTGTAGTGGCAGGAACAGCATCACTGTAACACAGCTGTAAACTGGTACTGTCCTGGAGGTGGAGGTGGAGGTGGACGGTGGCAGGGCGAGAAGAGAGAAGAGAGAAGAGAGAAGAGAGAAGAGAGAAGAGAGAAGAGAGAAGAGAGAAGAGAGAAGAGAGAAGAGAGAAGAGAGAAGAGAAGAGAAGAGAAGAGAAGAGAAGAGAAGAGAAGAGAAGAGAAGAGAAGAGAAGAGAAGAGAAGAAGAAAGCACTTGCTACACCCAAAAGTCCCAAAAGTCCAGAGTGGGTGGATTCAATGACTGGATGGGAAAAGGGCTACTTGCCAAGATGAACTTTCAAAGATTAAATATTTGCTCTGCTGAAAACCACATCCACGGTGTCTCTGCAGCCTCGTGCTAGGGAAGGTGAAACGTTGAACCYTCTCCTCTGCTGGGGGGCACCATGACTTTTTGCACCCTGAGATGGGAAAAATTAAGCACATCCATTTCCYGGATATAGACAGCTGTCTATATGTGGAAAAACTCAAATTATATAGGGCAAAACAATGCTGAGGTGCAATAATTTTTCAGAATGTGGGTTTAATAAGGTGGAGGTGCAGCCTTTTCCAACATTAAGTAAGAAAAGCAGTAGTAAAGCTTCTGGATCTCATCTTTGTTATTATCTGGTCATAAAGGAAGGCAAAACATTTGTGAGTTTCTTGCAAATCCCAGCTCCTGAACTGGCACTCTAGACCCTGGGTTTGCAATAAGTTTAGTCCATTGTCTCTGGCACCTCTTAAAAAGACAAAGGAGAAATTATGTTTGGCTTCAGCAGAAAGTGAGAGCTGAGAATGAGACAGTAAAGCAAAAATGGTCACATTTTATTCCCTTACTCACCAATGGTTTCTTGAGTATGGTATAACTTATGGAAGCTTTGATTTACGCTGGTGTGAGTTTTATCTGCTGCTGTCTTGGCCAGTTCATTCTTAATGCTGAGACCTATGGGCCTCTGCTGACTTTCTTGGTTAAATAAATTAAAGGAAAAATAAACATTAATGGAAGTCACTTAATTTATGGCTAGATTGGAGCACTGTATCTTACACCATGGGTCCAATCCAAACTGCATTAATCCAAATCTTACTGACATCCCTGAATCAGGCCCTATCTTTGGACTTTTCCTTCTCACTATGAAACAAACAGTTWAAAATAATTTTAAATGAGATTATATTATCCCTCAAAAACCATCCTGCACAAAACCTTCAACCCTTGTCACCTCTGGGGAGGCAGAGCATTTGGGATGTTTTAGTGGCTGTTGTTTGAAGGCTGAAGATACTCCTCCAACAGTGATGGCTCCCCCCTCTTTTCCTCTCCATGCCAACCATCCCACCCTTTAAATATCTCCTCCTGAAGCATTTTGCAATGCATCACAAGTTATTTGTGGCTAAACACATTTTTGGCTCTTTTGTATGATACAGAACCTACTTCCAGCTCTTCAGGCACTTTCTCAGACTATTTCTTGCCAAAATTTTACATTTTTGGCCTGGTTGAATGAAAGAAAGCTTTCTGCTGCCTTTATTTTTATTATTTTTTATTTTGTTAATTATTGTTTATTCAGAGATGCTTTCTGACACATATATCTCTGCCAGCAGCAAAACTGCTGGCTTCCCATTCCACTGTCTGCCCTGATGTGCTTTGATATGCTCCTTCCCTGGCTCACCTTCTCCAGTTTAAAACAGCTGCCAAACCAACAAAACAAGCAAGAAAATGGAACAACCAAAGAACATTGCATGCACTTTTTGTGCTGAAGGGAAAAAGTGCAGAAGACAGAAGAACAGGGAAGTTCAATTTTTTTAAAAAGTGTAAAAATATAGGAGTTTTCTCACAGAGTATTAGGATGAGTCAGTAACATGCTGTTATGTTTTCACATGGAAGTAGCAAGTTCTGGGTTGTTGCTGTAGCAAAAGTCTTACTGTTATCACAGCTGTGGGAGGTATAAACAGAGCTGTGAGAAGGAGTAGTTCCTCAGAGAATATGAATTATTGCAGTTTATCAAGGCTATGGTTTTTCACAACTGATCATGTCCTGTTGATATTAGTAGAACTTTTCCTCTAAGCCAATCAGGGACTAGATTCAGAAACTGAAAGACAAGAAGAAAGTGTTGGGTTAGATCTCTGTTCTGGAGAGGAACAGGGAATATATCCCAGAATGGTTCKAGCCTAGAGCCCTCAGCCTCTGTATGAATGCATCCTTTGGGGTGACACCTAAACTTCTTGGGTCTCTAGGCAGCTGGTCCTTGCCAGCAGAGGCTGTTAAAGCACACAGATTCTTACKCACATGCACCCCCCTGAGCAGGTGAGGCAGCTGTACCAACCCAGCAGACTGGAATAAATCACAGAGCCTGATGTCCATGTTTAAATACCATTTACCCGCAGTTCAAGGGAGGTGATRCTGCCCCTCTGCTTGGCTCTGGTGTGACCCCACCTGCAGAGCTGCTTCCATATCCACAGACCCCAACATCAGAAGGATGCAAAGCTGCTGGAGTGAGTRGAGAGGAGGCCGTGAAGATGCTCTGAGGGCTGCAGCCCTTCTGTTCTGGAGACAGGTTGGGAGAGCTAGGGGTTCAGCCTGGAGAACAGAAGGCTCTGGGGACACCTCATTGTTGTAATTTTGTACTTWAGCAGGGCTTATGAAAGATTTGAAGAGTGATTTTTAACATGGCCACATAGTGATAGGAGAAAGAAAAACTTTTAAACTMAAAGAGGGTAGATTTAGATCTGATATTTTCAAGAAATTATTTACTCTGYGGGTGGTATGSTGTTTGGTTGTACTATTTCTCATTGAATTTAAAATGTTAGGCAGGTGGGGTGTCCTCTGTAGGACTCYTGTCCCAAGCCTCTGTGAGCTGATGAAYCAGCAMTATAACCCCAGCTAAYTCATGCCAGAATGACCACTSCCAATCAGGCACATCCTCTAGAGACATCCAGAATCCTGCTTAACTCAGCTCACAGAGATTGGTGAGGACAAGGGATGGACATGGTATCAGAAGAGACAATTTTGTGTGCTCTTTTCAGGCTTTTGTGGCCACTCCACAATGCAGATTGGCTTCTGTGTTTATCAGCACTGGTGGCTGTGAGGATATGCCCAAGTAAGGTGGCTCAGACAAGACCCCATTTCTTTTCCCCATATTTCACCTTAATGAACTTCCTGTATTCATGCTGACAAGCACCTGACTCTGTGAACAAAGTGACATATGGCTTTCAAATACYCCTTGTATTTGGCTGAGGAGAGAACAAGCTTAATGAACATTTACCCGACAGAGTTCATCACTTAAAATAACTTCATGAATATTTGTTCTGTAGATCACAATTCACAATTAAGTAGTTTGCAATTAAGGGAATAAGTAATATGTAGCAGCCTTTGCTATTCAAGAGCGATGATACCAGGCAGCAAAAGGAACAAATACCTGCCTAACCCTTGTGCCAGCCTATAATTAACCCTTGAAATGGCTCTGAAATAAAGATCAAGTAACTCAGTGCTGACTCGGGCCATGAATCCATATTATAACCTTAAAAGGGCTATGCTTTGCTCAGACTCTATTTCACAATCTATTTCACAATGTTTTTTATGATGAACATACTCCAATATGGAAGACAAACCAAACCCTGTTTGTAGGGAAACAGAAAACCTAACAGAACCATAAGGTTCTGTTCACTGAATCAGTGAGAAATCACATTAGGATTACAGAGAAATCACTCAGGGGAAAAAAAATCACTGCTGTCAACAAAAAGSATTCATCTCAGGTGTGTTCCTGGCAGTTTAGGATAAAAGCATAACAACCAAGCCTGGCTGCTTCTAGGAAAGGATGAAGGGTCTTCATAGCATCCCCTTAAAGATCATTCTTTAATGAAAKCAATTGAAAAGGAAGATAACTCAGGCTGGATATCTCAAGAATGTCTTAAGCATGTCTTAAAGAATGCCTGCATAAATCAGAGACTGTGTTTTTGTGTGCTGGTCCCCCAGCAGTGCAAGCAGATGAGGAACTCTGGGTATCCACACTTGTGTCCCAGCAGGGAGAAAATGGCGCCTGGAGTATTAGCAGGGATTAAATGGGACATGGATGCTCAAAAAGTAGACCCTARTTGAGATGTACAGATTTGCTTCAAAATTTATGTTTCCAAGTCAGCAAAGGATTGAGTGAGACAGATGTATGAATTGACTCCTGGGAAAAGCAAAGATTTCAGGTAAACCATAAAAGTCTGGTGTTGTCTATGGTTTATAATTACATAGCCCAGGGTATATTTGAGAGAGGTTTTCCTTGTCCAAATTGTTCCAGTCTGAGTTTCAAAGAATGGTACCTTCTTTGCTACTTTCTCTGCTACCTTGCCAGCTCTTGTCAAAGTAGGTCATAAGGTGATCATGCCATTAATCTCCTTGCTGTCCTAAGTTTCCATCAAAAAGCAGCTTTTTTTTCACAGTTGCAAACAGAAATACTTGGCTGAGCTGCGGCACTGCAGGTTGCTTTGAGATCTTCCCCTGTGTGGGTGTTGTACATTCTCTGCTCAAGGCCATGGACTGCAAATAACCAAGGGGACCCATGGCCCATCTCAGTCTAGCTTTGCTTTGCCTGGTCTAAAAATGTGCCAGAGAACCATAGAATCACTGAATCATGTGGGTTGGAAATGATCTGTAAAATCATGAAGTCCAACTGCTCTCCCAGCACTGTCAAYCTCACCACTCACTCATGTCCCCAAGTGCCACATCCTGTTAGATCTGTTAAATCCCTCCAGGGATGGGGACTCCACCACTGCCCTGGGCAGCCTGCTCTGGGGCTTTTTGCAACCATTTTGAAGAAGAAATTTTTCCTAATCCCCAATCTAAACTTCCTSTGGCACAGCTTGAGGCCATTTRCTCCTGTTCTARTGCTTGTTACCCAGAAGAATGTCCTTTCAGTGGGGACATTTGTGTCTGGGTCTTCAGGAATGTTAAGCCCCTTTGGTCACGGATGGGTTTGCAGAGATGTTCAGCTTCCACTTAGGCTACAGAAATCTTATTTTTGAAGCATTGGAAGCATTGGAATATRTGTTTAGGAGATATAGTAGCAGGGATGACTGCCTTAAGCCCTGCAAAAAGTCCACCCTCTTTTTTGGAAGTCATTCTTGTCTGAAGACCTCTCCAAAAGCCCTTTGGATAACCTGGCCCTCATGCTGCCTTGCAGGAGATCGTCCCAAGACCCATGACTCAGAGCAAAACCTGGCACAGCTTTCTCCTGCTCCCTGCTTCACATCACAGAGTCAGAATGAATGRTGGGATCAGAGACTAGAATAAAATTGGGCAGAAACAGGCATGTCTAACAAATATCTTGCTTATGATGAGGTGTTTCTGCTCTCAGCCAGCAGCCGCAAAGCAGGGACGATAATGAAAGGCACCCCCTTGAACATTTTACATTATTCCTTCTATTCTAAACAGACAATTTACGCATTTTATCCTTTCCAGCTGGTGTCATTTTCTCCACTCTTGCAAATCACTGCTATTAATTATGCACCCACAGCTAAGCCCCCCTGCAAGGATTGACTCCAGCTCCAGCATTGCAGCAAACGAGGGGTTACTGGACTTGTTTGGGAAGGGAAAGCACTCCTCCACCCTGAAGGGAGCGTTCAGCTTTGGAGAGAGGAGTTGACAGCTGGTTTTTATTAGCCTTTAAAAGGCAGTGTTGGGCTAGGTGTGGGACCTTTGGTCTGGAAGAGAAGCCTTTTCTGGTCAGTCCCAGGGGCGGAAGGTCGAGCTTACTTGTTCTCCAGCCAAAAGGCACAAAATTCGAGAAACTGCTTTGATTTTTCTCTGGCTGGTGATGGGAGCTGGGCTGGTGCAGTGGGACAAGAATTGGTTACTGCTGTGGCTTGAACTGGGCATGGACTGGGCACTCCTACAGCATAGGTGATGAGTTATGATAATAAAGACAAGGCAAGGGAGACAAAACCCACTGAAATTTAGGGATAATAGATTGTGGCCACAACTTTACAGGCAGATAATTGGGATGCTGCTGCACAAAAATGTRTGCTATTTAAGGGCAGGAGGAAAATGAAGGCAGAAGAACTCCTCAGGCTTGCATTTCATGCTGGAAAATGCCATAATTTTCCYCAAGATGTCTGGTGGAGGAGAAATTTCAGGTTGCTGCAATCTTTCTGATTTACAGAGGTGCCCTTGTATGCCAGAGGAAGGACAAAGAGTGGTCWCATCCCCTTGTAAAGCTGTCTATGCTATAGGTACAGGACAGTTTGCATATGGCCTCTGTAGGATCTGGCCTCCATCTCTAGGGTTTGGGAACTACAAGAAGAATCACAGAGCTTCTGCCTCCCTCTGACTGCAACATCTTGAGACAAAAACCTTGGTGTTATTTACCTTAGAGCTGCCAGGCATTGCTGAGGCACGGCCAGAGCTGCACCCTCTCCATGCATGATGAAGTGTGGCTGTGGTAGAAGCTTCCCAGAGGTGTGACACTTCTCCCTGGATGTGTACAGATCAGTCTTGTACCAATGTATTTGCCCCTCAGAAGTAACAATGCCTGCTATGAGGCAGCCCAGGGCAATGACTCCTCAATTATGTTCCCTAGTCTTGATTTAATTTGGAAGAACTTCACTTTCTGAGTCCTTACTTTTTCATATATGCTCCTGCTCTTCAGCATTTTGAAAATTATTTTAGCATCAAACAGTCTTTTCTTGTTCTKCCTGTCAGAAAATAAAGTATGTATGTGCATATTCAAAATTCATATGATAATAATTTAGCTTATTTCTAGTAAGTGGCAGAGCCTTTTTAAAAAATGTRCCTATCAATGCTTGAAATGGAAACTTAGGAAACCAGTGAAAAACTTGTATCTGCTTAGCTAGTAAATAGGGTCAAGGGCACAAACCTGGTCACTGACCTGTCATTTATTATTATACATGATTTCTCACCAAAAAAAAACACTCATTAAAGTCAATGCAGAGCTTGGGGGATTAAAGCAATATGTTTTCCTGATGCAGAGTGTAGGTAATGGAGCTTAGTTTTCCATTCCAGTTGTGCTTTGGGACAGTAAATGGCCACTAGCTCAAAGTTATTTATATTTGTTGCTGGAGCCTGTGCCTCAAGATGACCAGAACACTTGTTTAAAATGTAGAAATGACATTCTGTCACATGRTTGGGCACCTTCCAGCCATTGGTACCAGCTAAACAATTTTTAAAAAAATTCATTGGGAGCATTTATCCATGACTCCTTTGGCTGCCACATAAAGAACACACACTAATGATGGGTGAAATGCTGCTCTAACCCCTTTGGGAGGATGGCAGCTTTTGTAGATCACTCATAGCAAACAGAATCTTGAAATTCACTGATAAAACTGTAATACCACYCCCCACAATACACATAATTGTATCATGTCATTAAATATTTGGACAGTGCCATGACTCAGCACACTGCTGCAGAGATTTTTTAAATGAATGAGCATGGACCTCTGCTAAAACAGAGTTTACAGTGGAGTCCTGGATCTGCAGATGTATAATATTTTCCTGAGTCATCCATGGAGGGTCTTCTTCTGTGGCAGGGATGGAAGAAGAGAGAGAGAGGAAATACACACATAAAACCAAATGATAAATGAAATGCTACTGAAGGGTACATGGGTGGTGCTAGGCCATTAGTTACAGAAAATGCCTTTTTCTGTCTGTGTGGTTGGTTGAAATCCAGTGGAGTTCAGCACCTGTGTGGTATCTTGCTCCCAATGGCAGAGTTATGGTTTATATAACGTGAGTCTGGGAAGGTCTGCAACAGATTCAGGACTTTTGCAAGGGATTGCAGGACTCCTTGAGTGAGAGTCACTCCTGCTGAGTTGCATTTGAAGTCAGGGACAGGTGTAGCTGAAGTCTGGGTGCAGGGAGTCTCACCTGTGCTGTCCATGGTAGCTTTTAAGACTGATGTCAGTCTTCTAAAGAAAGCTCAGGGGAGACCTTACCACTCTCTACAACTGCCTGAAAAGACACTGTAGGGAGGTGGGAGTCTTCTCTCCGAGGTATCAAGCAATAAGACCAGAAAAATAGAACCAAGTTTCACCATGAGAGGTTAAGGTTGGATATTACAAGAAATTTCTTCTCCCAAAGGGTCGTTTAGCCCTGGCACAGGCTGCCCAAGGCAGTGTTGAGTCCCAATGCCTGGAGGGATTTAAAAGCCGTGGGGATGTGGCACTTGGGGACATGGATTAGTGGTGGGCTTGGCAGTGCTGGGGGAATGCTTGAACTTGGTGATCTTGTAGGGCTTCTCCAACCTAAACTATTCTATGATTCTGTGTCCCAGCTCCATACACACTCTTCGTAAATCCTGCATGGACTTGCTGGAGAGGTTTTCACATTTTGGAGGTTACCTGGTGCAACAGATGACAATAAAGCCTTATTTTCCAGTTCAGTTATCTTTCTGACATGATAATGAATTTCTTACAGCACCCCAAACATACTTCTAAAGATTAGCAAGAAGATGATTTTCTGAACATTTAAGTCTAATAACTAAGTCAGTTAGGAAATGCAATCCAGAAAATCTCATCCAGCTGCCTCTCCTTCTGTTAATGGATGGATACAGCCACYCTCTGTGAAATCTTTCTTTGCAGACTGCAAAGCCAAAGTGGGTTGCTTGCTCAACATCCACTTGCTTCCCTGGGGCTTAAATGCCAATGGAAAGCCCCAGCTCTGGTTTCTTAATTGTCACATTTGTTTGACCAGTTCTGTTTTAAGAAAATCCCATTAAAAATGGTGAATCATTGTCTCRTGCTGATGTGAATGGTAATAGCTTTGACCCATAGAAGCAGTAGGACTCCTGACTTTTAATGACTGCTAAACTTTTAGATTTAGATTACTGGTTCAGCACCCAGGTCTGGTGAAATAAACCCTCCCATGCACACCTTGGCAGCTCCTAACCTCCCAGGTACCCCAAAAGCAGCCATGCTTTGCCACCAGAGGATGAGGAGCAGGAGACAAAAAACTGCAYCAATTCAACCATGGACTTCCCTGATTCATCAAAGCACTTAGAACACAACARGTCACATAAAGAGTATTTAAATATGTGCTGAAATAGTTTGGCATATCAACCCTGAGGGCTTGACTGTGCACAAAATTTCTCAGATTAAAGGTCTGGAATGGTTTTAAACTTCCCAAGGCTCTTCCTGAATAACTTCCTGTATGCATGTGGATAGTGCAAAACATATTTATCCTGTATCCTTCATGTATGTATCCTTCTGGTTTCCTACTCTTTATCCCATCTTTTCACTTGTATCTCCTGTGTCCTTCTGTCGTGATGAACACATGGACGAGTAGCTCCCATGGACACGGCAACAAGTAGATACRTGTACTCCAGTGACATTTTTTAATGATTCCTCTGCATGTCAGACATGGTATTGTGGTTGCCCTGTCAGRGCTGGACTCAATGATRTTARAGGGATTTTCTAACCTTAATAATTCRGTGATTCTGAGCCTTAACAAACTGTTAGCACTCAAGAAAACCACACAGATTGGAAYCATTCCCTTCTTTCCATATTCCTACTTGTCTTAGGTTGCAAGATGTGGCTGGGGGTGTGTATTCTATTGCCATCTSTTAGAGGTGGGGCAGTTATCTTCTYTTAATTGGGSAGTTTCCTTTATCTCTTCCACAAACCAATCCTCCCTCTGGAAATATCTGCTGTTAATGGGCCATTGAGTGTCACTGCATGACTGATAAAAATTACATCATCCCATTGTGAGATGCTCCACCCAGAGGGAGGAGCCAAGCATTCCTACCTGGATATAGTATGAGAGTTGGAACACCAGAGACAGRRTTTTCTCACTGGATTCCCAGAGGAGCACCTGTCTTCTCCACTGGATTCCCAGAGGAAGACCAGMCRCATCTACACCACCWCRYGACCTTCAGWYGAAAACTKCARCCTTCTACAGGATCACTGCTTCAACAGAACCACACCTGACACTCCAGGAMCACTGCAGCCARKATTCCAARTGGACTGCTASCAACACCCTGACCKACAGGYTGTCAGGTTGTATTCTGACTCTGTCAGTGCTGTTTTGTGTTACTGCATTCTTATTTTTATCTTTACTTTTTTTTTTTTATTCCTAGTAAAGAACTGTTATTTCTATTCCCATATCTTTGCCTGAGAGCCCCCCTTAATTTCAAATTTATAACAGTTCAGAGGGAGGGGGTTTGCATTTTCATTTCAAGGGAGTCTCCTTAGCAGACACCTGTCTTTTCAGACCAAGACACTACTCCACACCATCACCTCTCAGCACCTATTAAGGCCAGCCACCTCTCAGCACCAATATTAAGACCATGAAGATCCTATGGAAGGACTCATCTCGCTGTGTTGTTTGCACAGCTCTGAGCACAGCAGGTGCTTACTGCATAATCATGAGTATTACAGCTGTCACAACTTGCTCCTTCTACACCTATTGACTGATAACAACTGCATTATCTCTACTGCCCTTTAAAGGTTAAGGTAATTTGGAAAAAGGCTATTTATACAGAAATCAGAGCATTTGCACAGTAAGTCAGACTGCAATAGATATACCAGGCAGTTCCCCCATGTAAATAAGTCCTCCCTGGAGAACCCTGACAAAACCTCCTCCTCATAGATACACATTTGTGGGGGTCAGTGGGATGGGAGAAGGGCCAGGGAAATGGAAGTTTGGAYCAGTTTGAGTACTTCTGGGCAACTGTCACACAAAGAAAAATGGACATATTGTGCAAAACAAATAATGTAATGGCTTTGTGAGTTTGGGATTGTGTATACAGGGCTCTTTGCAGTTCACCCAGGACCTTTTGTGACTTGTGTATATGAATGCAATCAGCAAAGGGACACAGACACAAAAAACATATCCTCTATAAGTAGCTGTCCTGAAAACAGACCGTAAGGAAACTGTTCTGAGTGTCTTGATCCAGGGACTAAAGCATTTATTCTCTTTCACCTGAAACCCACAATTAAACCAAATGGAAAAAAAAAAAACCCAAGTACTTTTGCAACAAGCATTCATTTTTTCAAAGCCCATAGGTGACAGATATCTTAAATTCAGACTCATGAGGCCTTAAGTTCAGAAGCCAGTTGTGCTTTTCTTTCTTACAGGGTTTTTATCTTAAGGTTTTTTCTTCAATTTTTTTTTCTTTTCCTTTTATTTTCCTTCTTTTTCCTTTTCTTCATTCATTTGTCTTTTTTTGTTGCTGTTTTCTTTTTTTTAAATTTTTCCTTTTCCTTTTTTAAACTTTTTTATATTTCTTCATTTTTTGCTTATATTGTTTTGATGTTCTTTTCTCGTTTTCTCTTTTCCCCCCTTTTCCCTTTTCTTTTTATTTTTTCTATTTTCTTTAATTTTTTAAATTTTATTTTTCTTTTCCCTTCTTGTTTTTCTTTCTCTTTTTCCTTTTTGATTTTTTTACTTTTCCTCTTTTCTTGTATACATTTGTTTTTTCCTTTCCTTCTTTTTTTTTCTTTTTCTTTTTCTTTTTCTTTTTCTTTTTCTTTTTCTTTTTCTTTTTCTTTTTCCCTTCCCTTCCCTTCCCTTCCCTTCCCTTCCCTTCCCTTCCCTTCCCCCCATACCGTCCTCTCCGCGCGCGTACGTGCTCACGTCCCTGGGGCGCCGAAGATGACCCGCCGTCTCAGCCAAAACTCCCAGTGTCGGCTCAGACGAAACACCCGGACGTTTTTCAATGTTCTCGCCCTGTTGACTCCTTTTGGTTCTGGTAGATCCATTTTATTTTGATTTCTTTGCTGACGGCTCTACTCGTATTTTGGTCTTCTTTCCCCTTCCCCTTCCCCTTCCCCTTCCCCTTCCCCTTCCCCTTCCCCTTCCCCTTTCCCCTTTCCCCTTCCTCTTCCCCTTTTTTCCTTTTCCTTTCATTTTTATATTTTCCTCCCTCTTTCTCTTTCGTTAGCAGGCAACCACCAAGCCTCCAACCCCGAAACCGACCTGAAAGCAAACACCAGARCTCAGTGTCTGCTCTTTCCACCGATCACAGACGATCAGAGAAGAGGTTTGGAACCTGCAGGCTGACAGCAGGACGTGCTGAGGTACAGCTTGAGCAGGGACTGCGTCGGGCGGTGATTCCCGACCCTCGCAGAGGAGCCCGATCTGCTGGCAGAGCGCGGTGAGTGTCCTTGTCCCTGTCCCGTTCCGGGGCAGCGGTCACCCAGCTCCGAGCGCCCCCGGCAGCGCTCACCTTCCGGCCAAAACACCGACTCGCTGTTTTRGTTGCTAATCACTGTTAATCATTGACCTCTCGTTAGAATAACGCCGCCGAGTCCCCGCCGTGCCCGGGGGCCGGGCCGAGCCCCCTGCCCGTGTCCCGGCCCCGCTCCCGAGGGCTGTGCCGGGATGGGAGCGGGGAGGGGATGCGCGGAGCCCCGCGGGGCCCCGGCCTGCCCGCCAGGGCATCCGCGGGGCGCGGGGCCTTTTGTTATGCTAATCCGAGCTGACATCACTCCGCATATCAAAGCGGAGGGGCCGCATATAAGGCGGCTCCGGGGGCCTCCCCGGCAGAGCGGCCCCGGTCCCCGCGCAGCCCGCTCCGGGCCGAGGTAAGCGGGGACCGCAGGGTGTGCGAGCCACTGCCGGGAGAGGTGGGAAGGGGACAGCGGCTCCGTGCAGCCCCTCGGAACGCCGAAGGTGCGGGGCTGGCCCAGAACAGGGGTTTGCGAGGCGTGGACGGAATTCCAAGGAGAGGGGATGCATCCCGGGGGATGCAGGGGAGTAGGAAGACGCTGGGGGGTCGGCGGAGAGAGGATTCTTAGAGGCTGCAAAGCAGACCGAGGAGATGCCAGAGATAGAGACGGTTTGGAGACTGCAGGGGACAAGGGAGACCCAAAGGATTGCAAGGAAAAGGGAGACCCGGGAGGATGCATGGGGCAGGGAGAACCGAGGGAATGCGAGGGAGAGGGGAAGCTTGCACACTGCAAGGGAGAGGGGATACCCGGGGGAAAACAAGGAAGGAGGAGACTCGGAGGCTGAATTAYGAGACCTGACACCCGGCAAGGGGAAGTGTGAGTGCAGGAGCGAGGGGAGGACCCAGGGGAGAGGGAGACCCAGAGCGTGGAGAGACCCGTGCCCGATGAGCTGCAGGGGAGAGGAGACACCGGAGATTTGGAAGGGACGCTGGAGACCCAGGGGCTGATGGCAGCGGGGGGACGTGGAGCTGCAAAGGTGCCGGGCAATGCAAGGAGCTGCAGAGGAGASAGGAGTCCGGGAGGCTGCAGGGTAGTGGGGACACCCAGGGGCTGCGGGGGAGAAGGAAGATCCAGAAGGCAACCAGGGAGTGGTGAGACCCYGCAGCTGGAATCAGCTCCACCACCCTCTATTCCTTTTCTCTGCTCCCACTCCTCACRGCAGGTCATCTGGGGATGTGCCACCCCTAAACCAGGCTGCTGTGTTCTTGGAGAGAGCTGCAGGCTGGCAGTAGAGTCAGGTGGATGTCTTTGTTTCCTGGATGGGAAAACTGGAAAAAATGTGAGCTGAATACTCACACTTTTATGTACAGTTAAAATTGCCTGTTCCCATCCCTGAGTCCAGAGCCTTGGAAGTGACTGATGGGGGTGTTTTCTGTGTGCCAGAGCGTGGCTGGCTGCAAACAGCCTTGAGCTGAAGAGAAYAGAGAGCTTTGAGTTAAAAGCAGCTCCTGTTTTTAGGAGTCCACAGGCCACTTGCTGTTGGTTTGATCAGTGACCCAGAGCTCACCAGAGCTGTAAACATCACATCTGCCCCAAAGCGTGTCCCAGCCTTGCAAATTGCCCTTGCAAATGTAATCTGTGTTGGACTGAGTGGAAGAATGCATTATTACCTCTCCACATAAAAGGAGTGCAATTGCATGCAAAGCTCACAGTTCTTTGGGGAGGTATGGAGGAATTAGATCATTTCTCTTCCACTCCAGGGGTTGAAAAAACCCCAAACTGTGACTTTTGCAAGGGAGGGGTGGGGAGAGTAGAGAATGGTGTTGGCTGGTCAGGTWTAGTGAHTGCGTTTTAGACCATCTGAGACATTTMACACCCAATTCTTGTGTTGTCCAGCAGTTCACAGGGGTGAGATAAGTGGTCTGAAATACCTAAATAGACACTGAAAGGCATGGGCAGGATTAAGCATTAAAGGTTTCCAGTGTGCTTGTAGAGCAGTGGGAAGAAAAGGGGTCCCAAAGATTAAAAGCTACAGAAATACTCTGAAACAAGAAGCATGTATGCCTGGATGTTCTTGGGAGCACTGCCTTCAAGGGATGCATCAAACCCAAATCCAAGCGGYCATTAAGGAAAAACAATCCATGGCAATGAAATCCTGCCTCCCTTGTAGGCAGTCAGTTTTGTCTTGGACTTCAAGGGAGCCAGGAACTCYGCCCTAGAGGTTATTAAAATCCTTTGTAATAACAGCACTTCTCTAGAAACCCTTTACGCCAGGCGCTGGGGCTGGGATAGCCAAAAAGCAGCCTGAATAGAAAAATATGCTGCAGATGGCAGAGAAAACACTCAGAAATATTCATTTCCCCCAACCCAATTCCTCCCCAAATGGGAATATTTAGGCAGAAAGCTGCAGCTGGGCAAATCCAGAGCTGAGGATCAGGTAGGATACCCTTTTTCCAGGGTAAGAGTTTCCCAAAGCTGACTGCTCCAACCATTCCCAGTCCCTTCCCAAACCTCTTTGAGGGGGTGTTACGAGGGGATGAACAGTTACAGTTTGGGTTTGCCAGTGTGCTGTGCAATGGGTTGTGAGACTCCAGAGATGCAATGTGGTGGGCAGGTTTTTCTGTTTATTTTACTGTTGTCTTTCTCATGGGATGGGAAACCACTGCAAAGACCACAAAAAGCAGCCTGGAGCAYTGTCTGAAGTGAGTAACTGAAGGGAAACCCATTTACTGCTATTAATACTGCTGCTAAAATAAGCAAGCCATGCCCTGGAGACAGAGAGGACCCCTCTAAGGATTTAAGTCCTGCATCTGGTTTGTTTATCTGTTTGGCCTGAAGAAGGAAAAAACCAACAAAAAGAAAAGGGATGTGGGGGTATCCTTGAGAGCTTTTTTGTCTCCTCCAGGCTGCTCCCTGGAGACAAAAATGGGATTTTATGTTTACAAAGTTGTAGCCTTTTCCGTGAGCTCCAGGTGCCAAGGACTTGGAAGAAGTGAGAGGCAGAGTTAATGAGGTGAGAAGAAAAGCAAAAGGTAAAGAGCAAAACACATTTATTGTAACAGATCAGAGAGAAACATATGCAGGGCAAGGGCACCTGCATTAAGTAGGCACATGCAGTTTTTATTATTTGTCTTCTCTGCAGAAAAAGAAAGAGGAAAAAAATCTGGAGAAAAGAAAGCGAGAAATGAATAGCTGAAGATTTGAGCTAATCTAAAGATCTATCTTTTTTTATTCTTCTTCTTCCTAAGCAGTTGTACAAACTTTTTGGAGGGGGGAAGAAAAAAAACCCAGTAAAAGTGAAGCAGCGCATGAAGTCTTGCCATGTGCAGGGTTAAATGGAAACACACAATCAGACCATAACTCTGTGTAATTCAACCCATACGGTTTGTCTGTCTGTTGACTCAAAAGGTTGTATCGAGGCTTGGCAAGGGAGAGGACTGAGAAGGGATAATCCAAACCTTTGCATGATTCATAAGCCACTCCTCTGCAATTTGGYTAATAGATTTCTCTCTCACAGTGACTCGCTAAACTTCAGAGTTAACCATAGCTCYGGCTCTTTCTCCTTTCAGGTTTTTCATCTCCAAGAACGGGCAATACCCAAACTGAAGGAAAATACACTGCACAAAATATTAAGAAAACTCCTTTTTTAAAAACAAATTTCTTTGGAGAAGCTGATTTCCTTTGGCTAGCAGGAGAAAGTGGAGAAAATGAAGCCAAGTCTGCGATTTTTCTTAGCTGGTTTTCTGCTGTTGATTCTGCAGACAGGGCTTTGCTATGGGATAAAATGGATGTAAGTATCTGGCTCTATCTCTGCATTTTTAATGTTWTTGTAGGAATTGCTGGTCTCTTACCTGTTTGTACAACTGCTGCTTGAGGCATGCTGTAAACTGTTTAAAGAGAAGCAAGCACTGCAATTCTCCAGGCATTGATTTATTTCAAGTGTGTGTACTAGGGGCTTATGCTAACAARGTCTCCATCTTCTTTCTAAAATATGCATGATTTCAGCTCATTTTGGTTTTTTTTCTCCTCATTGATACCAAGGGAAAGGCACACACTTGAGTGCTCACATGAGCCACTCAYTGAAGCTCCTAGCATTAGCTCCTGCTATGCTGGGGAACTCTCCCACCAGGACCCCTGGCTGTGCTGAGTAGGAACTGAGAGCAGTAGGGATGGCAGCTGAGATAACGCTGCCCATCTCCAACCACAAGGGATGCTTGACAGATAACATGGCTTTTTCTGGACCTTTTAACCTTTGGATTTTSTGAAGGGTGTTAAAAATGAGGTGAGGAGGGGGGAGGAGGTTGAAGAAATACCAGGGACTGTGATCAAGTCGGGATTGAGTTTCCTTGGAGGTAATGTACTGCAAAGTGAAAACATCACCATCTCATTTATTTGCTTAAARAAGCAATCAGTTAGTTGCTTGCTGCAAAATAAACAAACAGGCCACTCCAAAGCCAATCTGGTTTCACAACCTTGATGAGTGATCTGTCTTTTCTATTTGGGTTTGGAGCTGGACACAAAATAAGTAAAAGGAATAMGGGTTTGCCTCAAATGAGCATCTTTGGTAGAAAAAAAGGCACAATAATATGCAATGCCAGGAAGACTCTGTAGTGCATTGAAGCAAGGATCTTTGGGATAGGTGGTGAAACTTGGACAAGAAGTTCCTGTTTTGCTGCTCCCTCTGCCACAGACTTCATGCTATGTCTAATTGCCATTCTGCTGTTCCATTGTCACTTGAAGCTCTACTCATGCCACCTTTTATAAAGGCTTAAATTTAGATACCTGCGAATTAAGGCATCCCATAGGAGCCAGTGTTTTTACTCCCCATCATGCAGTCAGGGAAGAGAGGATCTTCCAGATGGCAATTCARCTTCTCCAGACAGAGACATCCAACAGAAATGTAAGTGATAGCCTCTGGTGATGCTGTGTACTGCAGGGAGCTGCTAGAAGGCACACATCTGCCTTTTATATCCATAWAGAGAAGCATGATGAATCTCTCCATAGGGTGTTTAAATGTATATGGTCAGGTGYGAGGAAGAGTCACCTACTTTAGGGCATCTTTCAAGGTGGCATGCTTGCCTATGGCAGAAAGATAGGAACTAGATGATTTCTAAGGTTTCTTCCAACCCAAACCATTCCATAATCTTCCATCTGCTGTRTCCATACTGTAAGGACCATTTGGAAGTAGAGGAGAGCAAGGATCTGGTTTGTTCTTCACTGCCTTGGCTTTACACCTTGTAGTAGTCAGCAAGAGCTCAATTACATAACCCAGCTCTTTCTTTCCACCAACCTCCTCCAGTATTTAGGCTCTCAGCTCTGCCTATATCCAGCACCAGGAAAGGCAGGCATCTCCTTTCAGAAGGACATTTACCAACATGTCCATGGGACTCCTTTGCAATGTTTATTTCCATGCAGCACTGAAATAAAGCTGTTTTGTGGCACCCTGATTCAGCAGGGCTTTTATGTGTAGAGCCATGACTGACTGGAGGGACTTGTCCATGTGCTTGGCATTGGTATCCCACTTAGGCAAGATACTTAATCATGAGTGAAGGGCTTGGGTTCCTCTGAAGGGCTGGGGTGAGAAGAGCTCCAGAAGGAACCTGATAGTAGGGAATYGACAAGCCATAGACATGAAAAATGCTGGGAGGCAGGGAGAGGTCCCTAAGAGCTTTGCTGTCAAAAGCAGCCTTTTGGCTGCTAAGTGGTTAAGCTGCAAGAGTTGCTTTTGGGGATGAGTGGGGGGAGAAGCACTTGGAGGCAAGACACCACAGTTGCTGCTCCTCTACTTCCCAGCAGACATATCCTCCCTATCAAAAAGTGAGTGGGAAAGATGAAAGCTGGGATTAAAGTGGTATTTGAAGCATGAATGGCATGCAGATGCACCACTGAGCTCCCCTCACACCTGTTTACAACCTGGCAGAGACCTGCACTCTCTGTCCACAGCACTTTGRAACTGGGATGCTGGCAGCTGGAAATTCACAAAATTATGTTTGGTTTTTGTTTTGTTTGCTGTTTCTCCTCATTTCCCCACCCTTATTTTCCTATGGAAACACAGGCTAATTTTCCCCACTCCCCATCACTCTTTCTGCTTGGGGCTCAGGGAGTGTCCTTAGAAATTGCATGGGTAAGTTCTTGAAAAACAGAGTACCAAATACTGAGTAACACCTCACACCTGCTRATCCCAGCTCTGGACTCATATTCTGGGTGCTGTACAATTGAAATCTGCTCCTTCCTTCTCTTGCTTATGAACAGAGAGGTGGGGAAAAAGAACGGGATGAAGGAGGAGGAAAGTGCTATGTGATGCTTTCAGCTGTGGGACTTTCTCATTGGTCTGCCCACTGCATCATTTTTGTACACATGGTGCCAGAGGCAAGCTTCAAAGAGGATTTGGGAGGGGAAGGGAGAGATAAGGAGGTGGGTTTCACCAGCCTGGAGATGAGGGAGTGACTGATAAGAAAGGTGATAGGAAATTTAATTTTGATTCGGTGTGTGATGTAATTGCAGGGGGAGGGGAAGAAGAAGAAAAACATAATTTTCAGCCATTTAGGACTTCTCAGTAACAAAAATATGCCCTGAAAATTAGCCAAAGCAGGGAGAATGTAAAAAAATAAATTAGTTATTTTATTTTGCTTGGCTTATTTTTATGAGTTCTGTGGTCCAAATTCCCATCTGTTGGTGCTGGGCCCCACCAAACATCCAGCATGGTGTYTGGACAGTCAGCACCTTGTACACATGCTCTTGTATGCATTTCTCTTGCTGGAGAAATTTCARATCTTGTGCTCTTCCATCTAAGTTCCAGAGAGCTACTCAGGTGTAAAGCCAGAGAGTATGGCTCCAGAGTATGGTTCCAGATCTTTGCTGGATGAGGATTGTTGTGGACATACAGCCTTTCTCATCAATGTATATGAGACCCTGCGTCCTTTTTTTTGCAAACACTTTCCCATCCTGAGAGCAAAGCAGGTGTGTGGGGAGGTTACATCATTTTGTGGTGCTCAGTGCTGTTTTGTCACAGTGGCTGGGAAGGTGAGGCAGCCATTGGTTTCATGAGATATGTCTTAGGGCCAATGCATCTAGTAATTCTATCACCTTCCCCATCTGCTTTTGCAATCCATTCAGCTTTCCCAGGAGAGTTTGGGTTTGACCAAGCAGGTGCTGGAGCAACTTATTTGGGCAGAACTGAAAAACAGATGAGCATTAGAGGGAGCTGCAGCCAGATGTGCATGCCCCAAAGGTGTGCAGGTGTTGGGATGTCCAGGCASAGAGTGGCTTCTGAGGCACTTCTGCCTCCACAGGGATTGGCATCTCCTCTGTCCCTCTGTATTGAATGTCCTCTTCAATGTGGTTGTACATAAGCCAAACACAGCAAGTGATTTGGGCTGGTTATTTTTGGGTTTGTTTTGTTTGTTTTCTGTTTTGCAGGGTTTTTTTGTGTCTTTTTTTTGGTATTTTGGGGCTTTTTGGGGTTTTTTTGTTTGTTTTGTTTGTTTTTGGTTGGTTGGTTGGGTTTTTTTGTTGGCTTTTTTTTTTTTTTTCATGGCTTGCAGAATATGCCCAGGACAGCAAGTGCTGGCATTAGGAGTACCATCATTTTTAGGTGGAGCTTGGGAGCTTGGTCACTTCAGGAAGTCTCTGCCTGTCCCCATTGTGGTGACCCAATGATGTCTCATGTGCTCTGGAGCAATCCCCAGCTGAGCTCCATTCCCAGCTATTGCTGCACAATTCCTAGGGTTAAATTGCAGCCCTTCAGAAGCAAAAGGCAGCTTAACCACACCTTTTGGTGAACATGGGATGTCCCCCAGCCCACCAACCTTGAGCAGCCCTTCTGCAGCCAGCAAAAAGCAGGGGAGAAAATGGAAAGATTTTGTGCTTCCTGGCAGCTCCTGCTTCTCCCCTTCAATAAGCAGTGGGAGGGAGCTGGGACGTGGAGACACGGGCGCCTGTGAGGAGACTGTCTGCCTGGCAAGGCACTGCTAGATGAGCTGCTGTGAAAGAGCTGCAGGATGGGGATGGCAGGAGGGGAGTAGGCTGGGGGTGAGGAAAGGGGAGTACCATGTCTTTGAAGTTTGCTCTTAGCTCCACAGGCAGCTCAGGAAAAGTTGAGAAAGCTCCATGGCCTTCCTTGGCATGCAGTGAGCCAGCTCACTGCTGGCACTGACTTCATTCAAGCTTGAGCATGAAGTCAACAGCCTTGTGCCCACTACTGCCAGCACTGAATTTGGCACCATATCTGAAAACAGCTCTTATTTTAAGCTTTTACTTCAGAGTTGGTTTACCCCCACACACACTTCTCTCCCTCTTCCTCTTCTTTCTTTCTTTTTTTTTTCTTTCTTTTTTTTTTAAACCACATAAATCCTACTTCTCTGTTTGAAAAGCCCTCYCAGAACCAGGGGAAGCATTTACCAGGGGATGTGGTGTATTTCCCAGGACTTGTGGTCCCCAGACTGGAACTGATGCAGGGCACGGTGGCAGGGGCATGAGCTGCTTTTGACTACCAGGAGCTTAGACAACGTTATTGTAACTCCCCTGCAAGCCTTTTCCAGATGAAAACCCGAGAAAATGAGTCTCCTGCAGATTAAAAACCTTCAATGAGATAAAATACAAAAAGAACTCTTAATCTCTGCCTCTCTTTATTAACTTTTACCACTTACTTCACTCTCTACAGCCATGTAATTTTGTCTGAATCTTTTTGTGTCACCTACATCCCTGCAAGATTGAGGAGTTTAGGAATGGGCATTAAAAAGAATGCCTTTTCAGAAAGCAAAGCTGGTAAATTGGAGTAGAAGTTCATGGTTTCACCAGCAGTCCCTTTGTGACTTTCACAGATCATGTCACACAGGGGAGGGTGGGGAGATGCCTTCAGAGAGAAGATTCTTCCACCCTTCAAGGGTGTTTTAAAGGACACCAATGTTCTGCTGCTCAATTGAAGGAGTTTTTCTCCCTTTGGCTTGACCAGGAGCAGTGTCCTACTCACGGGGCACCTTGTAAACCAAATAATATATGACTTTCATTGATATCTGCTAACCTCTGAAGGTGCTTCTTCCTAACCTGCACTTTCTATGAACCGTCCTCTCATGGGGCCCAGACATGCAGGAATGGGCCCATACCTCTCAAAGGACCTAACACTGCAGAGCATTAATGTTTTCKAATGAATTTAATAACTGCCWGAGATAACTAAAAGAGTAAACYAATGTCATGATCCATCTATGCGTATTTCCTCTGTAATTATMTTCATGCTTTTCTGTCAGTATCCAGAATTTCAARTGAAGGACCTGCTGTGTTATATGTAGATCAGGAGATGTTTGGTTTAGGCCCTGTTTATTTAAAGGGATGGATCAAATATGTATATTTAAAAAAAAAAGGTGAAACAACCACCCCTTGGTTTTCTYGAGAATGAAGGATGGGGCAGGAGAATTAAGTGAGAATGTTATCAGGAGGAAACAGTGAAAAACAGCATTTCCAGGGTGAAAGCAGGTAAAATCCCCTTTTCAGATGAAGAGTGTGAATCCACAGAAAGATGTTTGTCAGGGATTTTTTTCCCAGGTTGAGGAATGAAGGATGTTCTTCTAATTATGCCCTTGAGGGCTGGATTTCAAGGCTGGCTGTGCCCCATTGGCTCCACTTTCCCTCCCAGAGCTGGTGAGAGACCGTGGAAAACAGTGGAGACTGTGTGAAAACAGTGGAGACTGTGTGAAAACAAGCCAGAGACCCACCACCAAATCCTACCATGGACAAGCCTCTCCTGGAGGATGTTTTTCATTCCACAAATGGATATTGTTTCCCAATAATGTCATTGCAGGCAGTGGGTATCCATCCCCTGATGCTGCCAGAATTTAGAAAGCAGGGAGGGGTGGTGCATTTCCACAGGGAGGGTTTAGAGTGARATGGAGTGAAGAAGATGTTCCTAAATGTAGGACAAAGACTGGGCAAACCTAGGTTGTCAGGGCATGGAATAGATGACCTAATAGGCTTCTCAAAATCCTGATCTGTGATTTATAAATGCACTTTTCAGTCTCAGCAAGTGACTACAGTAACTGAGTTTTCTTTTCCATCTCCATTACCTTTTAATTTTTCCTCCCYATGCTTGGAGCTGTTTCCAATTATAGGTTCTCACAAGCAAAGACATGAAGTTTAGGCCTGGGAGATGCTCAGAAAACACCTTCCTGCATCTTGCAGTTTTATTCTTGGTAGGCTTCKTGGAGCTCAGCTCATTCTATGAGAAACAGCCATTGCTGCCATTTACTGAGTTCTCACCAATCAGAAGGTATTTTCCCTCTTCCATGAAGTAAATGGCTTTCTTGTTGCACTATGAAACTGCTTCTGTAATGGTGATAACTTCAAGCCATCTGTAATAATAGTCTCATTGCATCACATCCTGTTTTTTCACACTGAGGATGAGTTTCAGTTGGAATTCTGCTTTCATCCCTACCTGTAGATGGTTATTTGTGCTATTCATGACTTGTCTGTAACAGTGAGATAGGGGTACCTCAGTGTAGCCTGCCAGCTCCTTTAAAGAGGCTGAAGACCTCTAGAAAAGATCAGAAAATGTAGTGTAGGACCTAGGAGATATATGCATCCATCTGGAGGGCCAGCCAAAACATTCCAAGGCCTCTCAAGTGCCGCCCAACARGTCTGATTAGAAAACTGAGCTGCTGCCTCGTGGTACAGCCTCTCTCAGAGACTTGGAATGTTCCTCATTTGCCTGAAGCTCAGGCTGTGAAGTTCTCTCACTGCTCCTGCCACACCCTGCCTGTTTCCCTTCGTGCTGGGACATGCTGTGCTGGAGTTTCTATCATTTATCCTCTGTTACTGATGAGCTGTTTTGGCRTCTTTCCTGATTTGTGTTTCAGCTCATTCCTGGGAGTTGCTGATAGGCTTTCTGGGATAACTTTTCATAGATTRCTGGTGTCAAGTGCTCATATCTCATTCAAGCTCTGTGCTTATACCATTCAGATGTCTGTGTCCCTGCTCGGTGTCTGGGTTTCCTATGTAGAGCAGAAAATGAGCACTTCTAAGTCATGGTGATGTCTTACTATAGGTCCCAAAAGCACAAAAYGCTAACTGCTTCCTAGATGTGGCTTTTTGCTTTCCATGAGCTAAAGCAGGATCCTGAAGGACTGCTGTGAGGTCCCCACTGTAGAGGTTTGCAAGTCAGGTGACAGTCATACTATGCAGAGGGCCATGTCTCTGCCTTCAAGGACATGATCTCTCTGTTCAGATACCTGAACACCCAGMGTATCACCAACAAGTTTTTTCTCTACCAGTTCAGGTTCACGTCTAAGGCAGGATGAGTTGCCTTCTGGAGTGGCCCCTCTCCAGACAAGGAACATTGTATGAACACCAGTGTGTATGGGAACGAGATGAACTGCAGGGCAGAATTTCTGAGGATTGAATCAGAGAATCATTTAGCTTGGAAAAGACCTCTGTGATCATTGAGTCCAACCAATAACTTAACACTGCCAAGTCCACCACTTTTTCCTTTCTCTTGAAATTCACTAGCAATGACTTCTGCTTCCAGTATGTTTAACAGACCTATTAAATATGTGTATGAAGTATATATTTATATAGCTTTCAGAGCAGTGGTTTCCCTTCCAAGTTTGCCACTGTTTATCTAGTGCCAGAAATGCCAAAKTCCCAGTCACCTGGGAATTTGTCAATGTCAGCCTATTCATCCCCAGCAAGGACTTAATACCTCCAGTTTTCGTTAGGGCTCAATTTTAGCTCTGTTTCCATCTCATTTAACTTCTGAAGAACGTGGATGTTCACAGTAATATGTTCATTTCACAGTAATAAAGTGAAATGCACCCCAAAATGTGTTTGCTAATAAGCCAAACTAACCAAGATGGCTTGGGATGAATCTGAAAGCCAATACATTTAACAAGCACAGAAGGAAATATGTGTTAAAGCTGCGTTGCCATGATCAGATGCCATCAGATTATTGATTCAGCCTGCTAGAAAGTTGTTTTATGGGAATTAATAACTTTTATGARTACCCTAAGAAAGCCAAAAAGATACAAAAAGAGTTACACACTTGGCTTCTGCTGACTGTTGTGGGTGCTCAGGGAAGAAGAGTACAGCCCTGTAAGATGCATGTCAGTATTTGTTCTTTTTTAACCTGGAAAAGTTGGCGATTGGACAGTAGAAGAACCACCACTGTGGGATGTTGTTCTTTTCTTCCATGGTAACATATGTGGGGGTGTTCATGGATCCCTTCTCAGATTTGGCTGTGGTGCTCTCTCTGCACATACTCCCACTGAGCTTTTGCACTGTGGTTTTTGGAGACTAGAGAAACAGACTTATCTATCTGCAACAGTGATTGAATCAGTAGAGGCCCTTGGCATTAACTCTAAGTGAAAGCATATGTTTTGCAAATTTGATGATTTTTCCCTAGGCCTTGCAGGAGATTTTCTCCATAATTAATTACATGACATTTAGCATAATCCTTTGAGAGTGTGTGAGACAGATGCTGAATACAAAATACTGATAACACCAACGTTGCTTTTTTCCCCAAATGCCACAGTCTTGGAGGATCCAGATTTCTTTTATCATGGAACTGATGGGTCATTTTTTACTCTGTTGGGAGGTCTGTGCTCTTCATTCTTCAGCAAACAACCTTCCCCATAGGATTTACACATCCGGTTGACTTGACACATACTCCTGGAGCTTTGTGCAGCCTCCCCTCAGTTATGGAGAGAGTTGCACACTGCTAAAGGGTGTTTCTTCCCACAAACTTTATATGAATSACTTTTCATGGTTGCTCATCTTTCTCACCAGCTTTATCTAAGCACCTATTTACAGAAAGCTTTAATTAAGTCAGGTGAATGTKGACGACTAGACTGTGTTTTAATGTGTTTTTGCATGTGCTTGTCTCCTCAGAGCTCTGTCCAAGACTTCTTTGGCTTTGGCCCTGAATCAAACCCAGCACTGCAAGCAGCTTGAAGGGCTGGTGGTTTCTCAGGTGCAGCTGTGCCGCAGCAACCTGGAGCTGATGCAGACCATTATTCAGGCAGCGCGGGAAGTGATAAAGACCTGCCGGAAAACCTTTTCAGACATGAGGTGGAACTGCTCTTCAATAGAGCTGGCTCCTAACTACCTGCTGGACTTAGACAGAGGTAAAACAGCACTGCTGGCTCACTTGGGACTGAAGTCAGTAGAATCAGCCTGTGTGTGTGTGTGTTTGTTTGCTTTTGTGTGTGTGTGTGCTTTTGTATGCGTGCGTGCTTTTGTGTGTGTGTGTGTGTGCGCGCGCTGGAGATAGGAAGGGTCTTGCTCCTGGGAGGCCATGGAGGGACTACAAAGGCTACTTGTCCTTTTCTCTGAGACCACATTCATCATTATGGTGCCAGTCATGCCCAGAGGCTCTTGGATCCAAGACCTTGACTACCACAACTCTTACAAAGCAGGCCACTGTTCTGGTCTGCTCATCCCACAGGGAGTCATGGGATGAGCAAAAGGAGGCAGGAGAGTCCACAGGAGGGCTTAGCCACATGCTCCAAGAGCAAATCACACCATAATGAACAAGATGCCTAAATCCATGACTCCTTGCCCTGCTGYGATGTTGTCTTATGTTGAAGAGTTCATTTAGATGTGCTCCAAACTAGTGGTGCCATGGGACATCTCAGCTGCAGTGAGTTGGTGTGTTGGCCTCTCTGTGGGACACAGACTGTGTGAGTCTCTTTTTGGGGAATGTTTATGTGGCCCAGGAGGCTGAGCTGGAGTTCTTGTCTCTTTCAGGCACAAGGGAGTCAGCATTTGTATATGCCCTCTCTGCTGCTGCCATCAGCCACACCATTGCCAGAGCCTGCACCACCGGGGACCTCCCTGGCTGTTCCTGTGGTCCCATCCCAGGTGAGACACCTGGACCTGGGTATCGATGGGGAGGATGTGCAGACAACCTCAACTATGGTCTTATCATGGGGTCCAAATTTTCAGATGCTCCCATGAAGATGAAAAAATCAGGATCACAAGCCAATAAACTGATGCATCTGCACAACAGTGAAGTAGGGAGACAGGTAACAAATCCACAAGAGTTATTGTACTTGTACAATCATCTGTAGTGTTGGTCACGTGGTGAGGTTCAGTGTCTCTATCAGCTAGCAAAAGGAGCAGGTTTCTCAAAGATTGCTCTGAAGTCCTTTGGCCTGCTGAAAATTGTAGCTGTGTAAATCCCCCTGTGACTCAGGGAGTCCCAAATGCTGTTATTAGCCCTGTTTAACCGTGGGTGGGATGTCTCKTTGCCCCATTTGCACAGTCAGTGTTGGCTCTGGCTCTGTCTACCCCAGGAGGTGTGGTGGGGATGGGTCCCATCGTGCTCTGCCAGGGCAATTGTGGGGGCAAAGTGCTGTGTAAACGTGGAGGATTATCATCTGCAAGATGCATCCAGCAGCAGTTGCCTCCAGCCATCCCTGCAGGCAGGAGGGAGGATTTTTTTTTCCCTTTTAAACTGCGATGCTAGTGATTATTCTCATATCTGGCACAAGCTGCTTTTAACAGCTTGCATCCAGTGGAGGGATAATATTTACCATGTGCAGTGCCTGTTGTGCACTGATGTGCAAATCCCTATAGCAGCTGTCCATACAGCTGAAAAAAGGGATGGGGGAGGGCTATAAAACTGACCCCTGCACCCATCTCTGAGGCTCCAGTGGTTCCACAGGCTGCTCCTACTGCACAGCTTGGTCTTTCCAGGGCTGCCTGTGCAGACAAACTCGGAGKATGCTGAGCTCATTGGGAGCTTGCTGTGTAGTTACAAACTGAGTCCACCTTTGCAGAGCACAACCATGCTGAAGTTTCTCTCTCTGGCTCTTTTTTTTCCCCTACTATTCCCACACTATATGGTTTGTTTGCTTGGGGTTTGAGGTTTTGTTTTAAATTTTATTTTATTTTTGTAACCTCTTGATCTTTTGTTTCAATTGCAAAGGGCAAATTTTTGTTTGGGACACTGCATTGCCATGGCTGGTGCATTCAGCCCTTTCTGGCAGCATCCTGCCATGTCCCACTGAAATGAGAATAGTGRAGAATCTAAGTAAAAGGCTATTTTGGCCCCATGACCAGCAGAAAGGCAGGGTGAGAGTGCACTGAATTCAACAAAACCATGACATCTCTCTTACCAAAGCCCAAAGCTGCTGGAGGTRGAAATTGATGTTAATTATCTATTAATGGACTGTTTTGATATTCATCTCCTTAGGAAATTAGAGGGTGGAAATGCAGCCCAATAGAGATATCTAATCAAAATTCAAAATACTCTTCTTTCTTCTGGCTGCAAAGGAGCCCTTGTGAAAGTAGTCCTGGACTGATAGTGATCACCAAAGAGCTGTAGGATCTCATTTGCTTTCAAAGTAGCCACTCTAGACTGCCTGTGCAGAAATGAGAACAGTAGGYCTTTGCTGTAGCAGCTCCTGCTAAGGAAGTTCCTTCATTAGCAAGCTTGTGGGATGTTTGGCTGTAAGAGAAGGGCATTTCCTAACTCCTGCATTCCTTTTTGCAGGTCTTGAAAGCCTCTCTTGAAATGAAATGTAAGTGCCATGGAGTTTCTGGGTCATGCTCTATCAAGACCTGTTGGAAAGGCCTTCAAGAACTGCGAGACATTGCARTGGACCTCAAAACCAAATATTTATCTGCCACCAAGGTTGTTCACCGGCCCATGGGCACACGCAAATACCTTGTGCCAAAGGATATTGATATCAGGCCAGTCAAAGAGACAGAGCTGATTTACCTGCAGAGCTCACCTGATTTCTGCATGAAGAATGAAAAAGTGGGGTCACATGGGACCCAGGACAGGTGAGGACTTCTGCAGTGGGTAATCACTGCACTCTGCCCCCAAAGAGGAAAGGGCAAGAGGGGAACATGTATGAATAAYGGGCAGTCAAGGAGGTGACATATACATGCAGGTAAAGCACATCTCTGACATACAATATGGTTTACCAGTTCCTAACCCTGTTAATGATGGCTGTGGCCAAGACAGGGCTTGCTGACACATTTTCCATTACACAGTCAGGCACAAGGCACATTTCAAAATTCCCTGGGCAGCTTACCTCCATGGGAACCTGTAAGGACCAAGCAGCTGCTTTGTACTGTGTTGAGTCTCAGTAATTTCTTGCAGTCACTGCTGATTAGAAGAGTTGTTACTCTAAGGCTCCCCTAAGCAGGCAAATGTTAACCCAGTTAGAACCAGCATTCCTAGATTGCCTCAAGAAAAACCACCCCAAAACTGCAAAGATGATACTTATTTTTTTTTCTTCTACTGCATATTAAAGGTCCAGGTGTGTTTGTATTGCTTATGACTCTGCAGAGAAATTTCTTTATTGCACTGATATTGGGGATTTAAGGTCATTATGGTCAAGCCCAGCCTCCACGGGGCAGCATACTATCCCCTTTCACAAGCAGCAGACATGCCTTTCTCTTCCCACCATCTGTTTAATTTCCTCCAAGAAAAGATAGTTCAACATTTCAACAATCTGAGCATCTCTAGGTGGGCAGACCCAGATGATCTCTCTAGAGCTGAACCATCAACAGCCAAAAAAGTGTATGTTTCCAGAATTTTCCTAATTTTTATTAGGTGGCTGCAAGGGCTGGATTTCAACCTCTCTTGCTGGTTTACCTTTCTTTAGATAGTTCTCATAATTCTTCTTTGCTCTTTCTGTTATTTCACGGTGGAGGCTCAGGCAAGTGGCAAGGAGTATGTGCCTGGCCTATTTTGGGATGCCTTCCTTTTAATGTAGTGGACATACTTCTATTTGGACCATTATGGTTCAYTGGAGAGAAGATTTTGCTGAAATGAAATTACCCAAATGCAGACAAGATAAACTATATATGCATGTGGGAATGTGGCAGCTGGGGACACGGGTTAGTGGTGGGCTTGGCAGTGCTGTGGACTTGATGATTTTAGAGGGCTTTTGCAGCCTAAATGATTCTGTGARTCTGCATTAGCATGTAAGTGGTGGAACTGATCAGCAGATAAGACAGCTGAATGAGACAAGACTGTCTTTTTTGTCCCCTGATGCTTTATGACAMTTAATGTCCTGTATCCTCTGACATCAGTGCCTGGACTGCTCTACAATGGCACATATCTGACAGCTCTGTGGTGGGAACACCAGGCTGACCTTTATCACCAATTCAGTGGTAGAGCATTAATTATCAAGTGAAGATGTTTTATCAAGTGAAGATGTTTATAAGGCACTAAGAATAGCTAGGAAAATACATGTATTGAAACAAGTTTCTGAAAGAAAATGTCATCTTAGTGGAAGTGAAGTGTTTGTGGATTTGTATGGATTTTGTATGATATTTGTGCCTTGAAAATGACCTCTTTGTTCTGCCTTTCTGTTTTGCAAGGAAAAAAACTGGTGAAGATTATTCAGAAATTAGTTTTATAGGAATTGCATTAAATGAACAGGTTGGGTCAAAACAAAGTTGAATTCATTYCAGATTTGCCAAGTAAAACATTTTCCATGAGCTGAAATCCTTTCAAGGGACAGGGAGGTGTGACTTCTTCATCTAATCTTATTTTACAGCAGATTTCAACTTTTTYTCCCATCTAGGGATGAAAAATATGTCAAGGTCCAGAATGATTTTTTTTTCCTTCTGAGGAAAGGAAAATGTGTGTTACAGGCGTCCGTTTATCCCGAGCTGGATGACAGCCACGATTGTGAACCTGCCAGCCAAGGGTCCACAGGAAGTGAGATTGAGTGGGGATTTAGAGGACCAAGATATTAAGGTGGGAGGGGATGACTTTCAAAAGGAACTTGTCAAAAAATACTCCTRATTCTCAGATGTGCAAGATGGTGATGGCCATGGGAGGGGAGGAGGGTGAGATAGTCCCYTGCTGAGCTTCAGGCATCACTCAGGCCAAGTTTTAAGGTCATGTGTGATTGGGCTTGTTTTCATTACAGTCCATCTGCAGCCTCTTGAGAAGATGCCTGGTGTTTCAAAATTGGCATGTGTTATATGAGCCATAGCAACTCCTTTCCTGAACTAAATTACTAGTGGAAATAAATGTAAAGTACACACAGTGTGTTTGAAGATTGGTCCATGCTTCCTGGGGGGAGCAGGGAAAGGGAGGAGATCTTCCCTAGTCTCCMCCTCCCATGGATGCCTTTTTCTCTTTGCAATTTTTCTCTCAMGAAGAGGGCACCTAAATGCATTTCAAATGTGGTGCCTCTGTTCCAGCCTGCCACAGGGCTGCAGAGATAATGTCTAGTTACAGGGATAAGGTAGAAGGAGCTGTTAGAGAGAGGGCATGGCAAAATGTGTTTTATGCTTCAGAATGATGTAAAAATGCTCACATGGGAATAGCTCAAGCATGTTTTTATTTAATGAGTCATGTCCTGGAGGCAATTGAACATTTTATCTTTATGTACATAAAAATTTTCTGAAGGTAGATCCCACTGTTTCCAAGTAGTCTAGTTTTTAAAGCCAGTCATGCCAATGAAGTAAAAATTGAGCATTTTTTTGTTGTGGTCCCTCATTTGGTCTACTCTGTCTTCAACCACCTTCCCATAACCTTTCTGGCCTTTTTCTGGGTACAGAGGTCAGTCCATGCCTGGGCTGTATAGTGCAGTCCCCTATGTCCACAGCTCAGGAGACTTTGATCTGGGCATCTTCAGTATTTCCCAGCCCTGCTTTCTGCCTCCAAAGGGATTTGGACGGGGGAATATACCACTAACACCCCCTTTTCCTGTTCCTTGATGCATTTTTTGTGACAAAAAATGAGCAATTTTGCAGTATATCCAGGGAAAGTCCTTTTCCTCCTCCCTCTCCCCAAGGTCTGGTTCTTGCTCATAGCATGCTGGAAACAGGATGGAGGTTGATGGTTAGGTTGCAACACCTTGGATGGGCTGGAGTTTGCTGTATGCTGTAGGAAACAATCCTGCACTGCCAGGTGGGTGGAAAGGATAATCTAATTGGTGATCCCTCTAATGTGAGGGATCATATTATGCAGACTTATTGTGTGTTTTTCAGGCAGGAAAAGGAATTACTTTGTAGATGAACCATATGAAAATCCACTCAGAAAATGAGCCCCCTGTTACTCAAAAGCCTTTTAGAGCTCTTTCCTGAAACAATTTCAAAGCCTTCTTCAGAACAAGCCTGAAACATTTTCTAAGACACTTTGGACATTCTTAGCTTGTTGAAATTTAGAAATGGTTTGGAAYTCTGCATGCCTCCAAGTGCTCAGGGTATGTCCAGATTTCAGAGTCACGGGACTAAACTCAAGCCTGAGGTTTGAGCTTCTTTGAAGTGCTGAAAAGCTGATTAAGGAGCTGATTTTTGCAACTGGTATCCAAGTCTCCTGCAAGCAAGACTTACTGCCACACTGACTCCAGCCAAACTCTGCTTATATACCACCATCACACTTTCATAACCAATTAAAAATGGTCTGGAGAAAAGTCTAAAGAAGCTGATCTGTTAAGCTGCAAGTAAAACTTTCATACAACAAATCAACCACTGGGAAAGAAATGTAAATATTCCCCTTCTCAGAGGTTTCTTGGACAAAAGCACTTTTTCAGCTTTTAATGAAGTAGTTCAGTTGCTCCTGCCTGAAAAAATCACTACCAGCTTTGAGTAAATGAAAAATAATGGCCGATTATAAAATTGAGATCTCTTTTGTGAGAAAAGAAGCAAAAATATMAATKTTTTTTATAAGCAGGGTGCAATGTATCATGTTTCAAAGGCTATTTAAGTCTCCCTAATGAATCCAAGGAAAGGGAAATTCTGCCATGCATGCAAAAGCATCCAGTCCCTGAAACCTTGCAGAGATAACAGAGCTGTTTATTACTGATCCTTCCCAGAGCAGTCTTGGAATCAAGCCAAATGTGGGAAGGAGCTCTCTTAGGCTGCAGAAATCAGGCTGCAGCAAACTATGTGCTGCAGCCTGGCTGGGTTGATCAGTCACCACTCCTCAGCTGACTCCCTGTGGCAAGGAATGTGGCCACTCTCTGGTGGCTGCTCCTTGCTCACATACCCTTTCTTTACTCCAATATAAAATATTAGTCACAAYTACCTCAGGCTGGCATGCTTTCTTGGATATGAACATTCCTGGAACTGGCTGAGCACGCCTCTTCCGCTCAGTTTTCAGTGTTCAGTGGCAGCCCTTGATACCACTTCTTTCCTGCTACCCCAAAATTATGCTTTGAATTGTGTTATGGGGTTTGTTCAGCCTGTGGAAGAGAAGGCTCTGGGGAGACCTTAAAGCCCCTTCCAGTGCRTTTAGSGGRTCCAAGAGAACTGGAGAGGGACTTTGGACAAATYCCTGGAGTGACAGGYCAAGGGMGAATGTCTTCCCACMGCTAGGGAACAGGGTTAGATGGGGGATTGGGAAGAAATTCTACCCTGTGAGGCTGTTTACTGGAACCTGTTGTTTAGAGAAGTTGTGGCTGCRCCATCCCTGCACATGTTCCAGGCCYTACTGGATGGGGCTTGGGACAACCAGTGGAAAGTGTCCCTACTCATGGCACAGGGGTTGGAACAGGCTGATCTTGGACTCCATTGTCCCCCTGTACAAGCACTGGTGAGGCTGCACCTTGAGTGCTGTGTTARTGTTATTGCTCCTGCTCCAAGGCAGACTTTGAGGTGCTGCAGTGTGTCCAGAGAAGGGCTGTTGGAGGGGTCTGGAATTTAAGTCATACAAGGAGTGACTGAGTACTGGCATTGCTGAGTCTGGAGAAGAGGAGGCTCAGGGGAGACATTATCACACTCTACAAATCCCTGAAAGGAGATTGTGATCAGGCCATGGTTGGTCTCTCTGCCCAGGAAACCAGCAACAGTACAAGGAAATGGCTTCAAGCTGCCCTGAGGGAGATTTAAAATATTTTCTCCAGTGATGGATTCATTCAGCATTGAAACAGGTTTCCCAGGGAAGTCACCGGCCCTGGAAGTGTTTAAAAAATGAATGAACATGGCACTATGTGATGTGGTTTAGTAGACTTGGTGGTGTTGAGCCCAGGGCTSGACTTTATGATCTGGGAGGCTTTTCCTGACCTTAATGATTCTATTCTATGATACTACGATCTCTAAGGTTCCCTTCCAACCCAAACCACTCTGTGATTCTTTGTTTACGTGGGCAARGAAATTTTTTGGCAGAAGCACTCATATGAAGCTGGGGGAGAGTAGCAGTTATGGGTAGACAACAGCATTTGATGTTTGTTTTTTGTTACAGCTTCTTTTAGTTTCTGTTAGTGAGGGCAGAGGATAAGCTTTGAGTGAGTTATAATGTGTTCAATTATGGTTGGTTTTGGAASAGTTARCKGYTGTGCTACCATTTTTTTMATGAGATCTGACAAATTCTGAATAKGAAATAGCAAATAATGRTTTTGTGAGTGTCCCAGAAGAACTGGAGGAAACCTGCTGTAGCTAAAGATGCCCTTGTACATAGCGGGGGGGGGGTGGACTAGATGGCCTTTAAGGTTCCTARCAACCCAAACTATTCTATGATTCTATGAAAGTCAGAAAAACATTCACTTTCTGTTCCTCCCACCTTATTTAGGTGTTATTCCTTCTTTCCCAGGGCAACATGCTTGCAGCTGGTGCCCATTTCAGTAAGCAGGCTGGCCAGCTATGCATTTTTGGTAATCTTAGTTAATYTGTAGGGAAGATTGAATTCTTTCTACTTTGAGAGACCTGGATTTGATCATAAAGTTTCCTGAAGAGGTTTGTGAATAATAAATTTATTTGTAAAGATAATAATTTCACACAGTAAAATTGCAATGGTTAATGAATCTAGCTCTCATAAACCTATTTAGTCCCTCTGCAAGCAAATGGCATTTGAGTTAGAGAAAARTGGGTCTGGGAATGATTTTCCATGGACCTTGATCTTTTCAGGAGCAAGACTGAGCTGACACCACCTGGGCTGTTACTGAAGACATTTCTCTACTCTGGTCTTAAAAGCAGTTTCCCTAGCAACCTGATCCAGGGTTTTACTATCCTCAGTGTTAGGCTTTTCTTAATTGAAATTTAGCTAAACGTAATCTAAAATAAAATTAATAATTTCTTGTCCTCTTTCCTTGGCATATAAAGAACATTTTTTTTCTCTCCCCTTGTAGCAATAATCTTTTATAGAGGGGAAGACACATCTTTTAACATACTTCTCTAAATCAGTTCCTTCATTGTTTTCTACTTTCTGAACTTTCTGTTCCTCTGGCTCCCCTGGAAACATTCCACATTTAGCTGGATCTTTCTTAAAGTGTGCTGCCTACTTTGCACTTTAATCCACTGTCACAAAATATCCTCAACTCCTTCTTCCCTAGCATTCTCCCCAAATTTTTAACCTCACTCTCAACTTCTCACTAATGAAAATACAGTCTAATTCCAGGATCTCTCTTGACATCTCCTCACTGACATATGCTGATAACTCTTTCTTGTACAGTTGTTTCGTGTCAGTCTCCAGTCATTCCTTGTGGATGAGAATGCAATTTAAAAGTAGATAAGATTCATCCCTCAAAATCTTACATGAAGCTGTGACCTTGATGTATTTTCAGGAATGTCCATTGTGTTATATATCTCCTGAGGGATTTGAATTATTTTTCACTTTCTTTCTTTTATATACTGCTGCATTACTTGACATTACTAGAGCAAGGGGCACCAAAGAAATAAAGAGGAATTTTATTTAAAAGAGAAAAAAAATTACACAGCAGTACTGTGTTCTGGGATTTGGGACTGCTGGAGCTCATGAAAGCAGATGGTTTCCCTATGGTCAGAAAGGGCTGAGGAAATCACACAGCCAAGAGGATGAGATGTCAAGGAAGGAACATCCCTTCTATCATCCCTAATGCAACAGCCCAGGTGCTGGCAGTGTATGAGAAAAAGAACTACAGAGAGTGCTTAGATTTATGCTTTACTCCTGTAACAGCATCTCCCTCATCCACTGGGAGATGCACTGGGCCAGGAAGGCAATTGCTGTGCCCCAGAAGGAGTTTTTTAATATCCTCCTTAAGAAGGATAGGAGTGATGGAGCGAGGTTCCAGGAGGTATCTCATGCCAGTCATTATATGCCATAATCGTGAGTGACAGCACAGAGTTGGCCTCAATTTGGARCCCAGGTGCCAGCTGTGCAACCAAAAAAATATGTATCCTATCTGCTGATGGGACAGAGTAAATAGGGATTCACAATGACGTTGTGTGACATTGCTAAGTTGGATTTCATCAATCTTAGAGGTCTTTTCCAGCCAAAATAATTCTATGATCTCCTCCATTTAAAATTAAAATCCCTACTCTCCAACTGGGGGAAGACTCTTAGAAGTTCTGGGGTGTCCTTCACCTCTGCTGAGTCTGTATGCTGTGCTTCTGCAAATGAGGGCTGGAAAGGGGACATTTGGGACAGGCATGTTGAGTGGGAGTTGTCTAGACAACACTGCTGACCTTGTGACAATGGTAAAAGCCTGTTCTGGAGTCAGAARTTTGGCTGGGATTACAGCTGAAGGATAATTTCTCAGCAGTGTTCCAAGTGCTTCTAGAGGTCACAGTGTTGTGTTATGATGCCGTCGCCTGCCTTCATGTTTTCTCCCCAAGGCTCAGGAGGAGGGCATTTCTCTGAGTTGCTGGAATTGTGCTGGACCAGGCCCAAAACAAGTGAGATTGAACTTAACCCATCAGTGGGGAGCCTGGTGAGATCACAACTGCAGGCTCRGAATCTGATGTTCAGGGCTGCTTCTGTGGGTAAACTCTGGACTRTGGAGTTCTTTGTCTTCCCCCACTGGCTGAGAAACCACCTGCTTCATCTTGTTTAATGAAAAATGGATCTAACTCATATCAAGGCCTATGCTTTAAAACAGAAAACAAAATCCCTGCTTAGTGGCATTGTCAGGAAATTTTTCTAAAAGCCCATACATAGGTTTATGATGGGGTCAAAACTTTGTTTTGGCTATTCAACCCATCCATTCRGAATGTCCCCATTTCCTGATAGCAAACTGAGGGAAGTGTGAGGATTTATTTAATAAMATTTTTCTTTTTTCCTTTCTTTGTTTCAGACTGTGGGCAATGGGCAAGGTATATGGGAAGGCATATCTTCTACTAGAGTCACTTTTTTATTTTTCCCTTTTTTTTTCTTTTTTTTTTRTTTRTTTTTTTTTTTTTTTTTGGCAAACCACAGGAGTGGATGGAGGGAAAAAGAGAATCCCAGGTCCCAGTACAGCAGYTAGAAGAGTTTTGCTTTCTATTTGGATGGGGTAAATATCACTGCTGTGTGCTTTGGATGTTTGGGGAGTGAATGTCCTCAGTGGTGAGCTGGAGTCAGAATGGACCCGTATTCCTTTTCTTGGCATTTTAGTGAGCTCCCAGCATGAAGTGACATGGATGCACTGCAGATTCCCCATGCTCCCTGGATGAACCTCCAGGAAACAACATTTCCATCCACTAGCAAAGCTGAGTGAGGTTGACAAATACCCTCCCCTCTTCCAKTGTCAACACACCTATATTTGAACCTTTGCTCTGAATACTTGAAGCATTTATTAATACATTTATGAGGAGTCGTCTGGAGATTTCTTGTGCAGGGGCCCCAGTTCACAGGGGCACTAACAAGGCCTTTGGTTCAGCGTTGGGCAAACACATTCAGTGTGGCTGCACACTTCYGCTTTGGCAGAGGCTTTAAAAGGTTTTTAAATATTTACACACACTCCTGAATGAGAGTGAGTTTGGGGGCCTTTAAACACTGAACCTGTAGAGGAATGCAAATCAGAATAACAAACAGGAGGCAGAAAAACTTAAAGAAGAGCAAGAACAAAATCTCAACGCTTCACTAATCTCATAACTTCTCCTAAAGCATTACCTCATGAGCAATTCCTGTAATTCTCATGGATTTGTTTTCATCTATTAACAGTTGCTTAGTTCAAGGGTCCAACTTATGCTCCTCTCTCCTTTTTCTGGCCCCAAAGCAGCCTTAGAATGTTTCTGTCCAAAATAGCCACACAGAATAAGATTTAGGAGAGATGTCAGCAATTACCCCACTCAATAAACCACCTTTCTTACAGCAGTTTCAAAAGGCCATCAAGTTCACAGCCCCATGGTGTTGGGTACACACCAAAAAAGCACAAGCATCTGACCAAACAGGAACATTTCCATCCTGGGTTGTCTTTGCAGTCTGTGGAGAAATGGTGTCTCTAGGACATGGTTCATCGCATTCAAAATTCAATGCCTGGTACACTTTCACATCCAGTGAATATTAGAGTATTTTAGGAATGGGATAGATATTTTTTGAGGACAGACATGAAATGGTAATCAATGGATCAATGAAAGAGATTCCTCAATTAAGGAGTTGCTTCTGAAAACCTTAAACCATTCACTGGCYAGCAGACAAAATGAGGGAACACAACACAATAGCTGATTTATCCCACTGAGCCTGTCTTTAATTAAAAGCAGAAGCAAAACAGGCTGTGAGAGTCTGTGTGGTACTTGGTGACTTGTCATCCTACCCTGTGCTCCGGCCACACTTCCTGGGTCAGGAATAAAGGTGTTTTGGGGTCAACCACCCAGCTGCTCATGCCATGGTGGGAGAAAATCAAAGGGAAAAAGGTGCACAGCCCAGCCCTGCCAGTATTGATGGTGATTTCCCTGATAGGATCAGTGCTGCATAGTGCCTGTAACAGCCTGCTCAGGATTCTTTCCAGCCTGGGATCCTTGGCATGGAGACTGTTCAAATACTATTTGGCTGTYGGGTTCCTCCTTTGCCCTTTTCAGGTTAGGCAGTGGTGGACAAACAGCCGTGTTTGTTCTTTAGGGTGTCATCTTCCTCTGTGGTGGTGTTCACAGGGGTCCCAGGARGAGGGAAGAGARGAGAATCTTGACTCCATGTTTCAGAAGGCTGATTTATTATTTTATTATATATATTATATTAAAAGAAAATTATATATTAAAACTATGCTAAAAGAATAGAAGAAAGGATTGCATCAGAAGGCTAGCAAAGGAATAGAAAGGAARGAATAATAAAATCTTGTGACTGCTCACAGCCTCAACACAGGWGGCTATCATTGGTCATCAAGTAAAAACAATTTCACATGCTGGGTAAACAATTCTCCAGATCACATTCCAAAACCACAAAACATGGAGAAGCTGAAGCTTCTCAGCTTCTCAGGAGAAAAGATKCTGGCAAAAGGATTTTTCACAAAATATGTCTGCGACATTCCTCCATCTGCTTTCAGACAGTTTTGGAGCCTGCCTGGGAACACCAGTTGTTTGGAATGATTGGTTCTTCTTGTGGAGGTATTCCAATAGCTTTGCTTGTCTGCTCYTGTGGGAGCAGGCTGGCCCGGCAGACAAGCAGCCTGGATGTTGCCAGGCCCAAACTGAGAGTCAGAATAGGAATTTAATGTTATTTTGGGTGTCCTAGCAGGTGATTGCAGCCCAGGGCTTCCCCTGGTACCCTTGGAGGCACAGGGGGCTGTTGGTGCTCTCTGTGCTGGCTGTGCTGGCTTCACCCAGTGCCTTGCAGAGCTGCCAGGCCCAGCAGCACTGCACAGCAGTGGTTTGGGAAACCCAGCAGGAATTTGCACTTGCTSACAGCTTTTTCCTTCTTCCAGGCAATGCAACAAGACTTCCAATGGGAGTGACAGCTGCGACTTGATGTGCTGTGGCAGAGGCTACAACCCCTACATGGACAAGGTGGTGGAGCGTTGCCACTGCAAATATCACTGGTGCTGCTACGTGACCTGCAAAAAGTGCGAGAGGACTGTCGAGAGATATGTGTGCAAATGAAAACTCTCCTCTGCACACCTGGGAGCTCAGACTGCAGCAGCAC
Source organism: Sporophila hypoxantha (assembly GCA_002167245.1). Lineage (NCBI taxonomy): Eukaryota > Metazoa > Chordata > Aves > Passeriformes > Thraupidae > Sporophila > Sporophila hypoxantha. The sequence goes on along the minus strand of NDFG01000610.1, from coordinate 1,461,980 downwards.
CCCAGCACTATTCAGAGAAAACATCTCCTTGACTAGACATGGTTTATCTTGTAAAGACACAGACTTGAGGAGAGATGGTAGGAGGAAAAGCAACAATCACACCAGTAAAAATAAGAACGTAAAAAAAACCTCCCAAAAAGCAACAGACCCACAAATGTTTCTCCTCACCAATAAAATGCTCTCTGAGAAGACAAAACTTCATTTGGGATGGTATCTTCTTCCAAAATATTCCCTATGGTTGCCAATGATGTCCAGCCAGCAAGTGCCTTAGTATTCTGAGAAATAAATATGGAAACTTTCCCTGGGGGGAAAAAAAAGCACCATTTGTTTGACAGTAACTAAGGCTCACACCTGCCTGTGCCTTTTAGCACAGGTACTGAGTCTCCATTAGGACCATCCCACAAGGGAAAATGCTACAACTTTTCAGCAATAACTGCCTTTGTTGCCAAAGACTTAATTTTCAGCAAGGAATCATCCATTCTGAGTGATAAAACAGTGGAAAGATTTCAGGTCAATCCTCTGAAATGAACAACTAATTTTAATCTTTCTTTTACACAGGTCTGCGACTTTGAGCTGATAGCTGAAGGAAAATATATCCCTGATTTGTCCAGGCTGGACAAAATTCAGCCATGAAAAAAATCCCCTGGAATCCTGGAGGCAGTGAGAGTAGGGTAGGCTGAGAAGGACTTTATGGGGTCCACAAGACAGCAGTGGAGCCTTTAGGATAAAATAACAAAACAAAATCCAAGTCCAGTGGGAAAGTAAAGAAAAACAGCAAGCTCCTGCTCTCTATCTCTTTGCCCTTTGGGRGTGATACCCTTAGTCACTGACATTCTTTCCACATTGATCCATCAAATCCTTGGGGAAATATGCCACTGGCTTCTTCCCCCACAAAACTATTGGTCCAACCTCAGGAAACTGCAGAGAGTGGAGCAGTCCTGGCTGTAGGGAGCACATCCATGAAGTCAGCAGCTATTGGAAGTCAGCATCCATGGAAGTCAGCAGCTATTCACGGCAGGAAGGAATGGGAACGTGTCAGTCCTTCACGTGGCTGTGCCCTGACACAGCTGAGCACCCCTATCTGTGGCTGTACATATTTTCTTTTGTATGCAGATATACAGAAATATTTATATCTTGTGCTTTCATCTACTTTACTTCCTACATAAATATATCCTCATATTATAAACAAGCATTAACWATAGTATGAAATAAATGCTGAAGTTACTGCTGCAACAGCAAAATGTTATTGTTTCACACTTCTACTTGGAAAACAATTCTGATTTTCCTCCCAAGGATGGGAAAACAACATGGTTTGAGGCACTCACTGGCATAGGGATAGATAAGTTTCTTTATTCTCTGCCTCCCCAGCCTCTTAATGTTGAACAGAATTAGCCAAGATACAGTCAAGACAATGGAACAGAACACTTGGAGAAAGGAAGAGTCACCATTGCTGTTTTGTCTTTTTTTATCAGCAGTCACTCTCATTGGTAAAATTTCTCATTGGTAAAATTTCCTAGTGCCCCTGAGGAGCTTAATAACAAACATGACTCATACCTCTCATGTCATGGGTGGTTGGCTTCTGGCTCCTGCACATGGAGAGGAGCTGCTGTGCAGGGGAGTTTTTAACATAGCCTAGGCTCCCTTATTTGCTTTTTTGTTTGTTATTGTTTGTTGMTTTMTTTGGTTTTGTTTGTTTGGGGTTTTGGTTTGGTTTTTTCCTTTGGGCTTTTGTTGTTGTTTGTTTGTTTTGTTTGTTTGCTTGGGGTTTTGGGGGAGATTTTTTGGTTGGTTTTTATTTTAGTGGTCATCCAGCCCTGTGTACTGATTATGAGAAGTGATGTTAAAGAAGGATGCTGCTCCAGGAACAGAKGGCAGCAGAGCTTCTGARYTCTTTCAGATCATTTTTGAGCACCCCAACCTCATGCAAAATGCTGTAAGCAGCCAAAAAATCACTCCRACACAAATGCAGAGGGAGTCTGTCACTTTCCTAGGGGGAAATATGTCAGTAACACCACAACCTTTCTCCAAATCTTCTTTTTTCCCCCACTTAGTCAATCTCTAGGGGGCAACTACCTCTGACATGTCTGTGAGCAGCCCTGGGGAATTGGAAGAGAGAAGCATCATGTGCTATAAGACCAAAACTAGAGGTATTTTGTTCTCTTCAGCTGTTTTGCTTTGCTGTAATGGGTTTGGTCTTGTTGCCACCTTCCATCCCCCGTTATGAGGAGGCAAAAAAAGAACTTTCATAGCTTGACAGTGGTTTGTGTTATTGTCACCTCATAAAAGCTGATGGACTAAAACATCTCTGCAGTGCAGTGATGAGTGGTGGGTGTCTTTAGGCTGACATGCAGACAGGCTGGTGGCACAAATCCCACTGCTCTCCAATGCCAGAATTTGGCTTCAGRTGATATGTAAAGAAACCATCTACTCTCATTCTTTTAAGGAATTTTATTTTTATTTCCAGTTTCTGATTATGTCAACAAGGCACAGATGATCTGACTGAAGAAAAATTTGAGCACTTCAATGCCATTCTGTAATGACTCTTTTTCTTGTTCCCTTGCTGATGTCATGAGTCTTTCTGCTTGGTGAAAAACTAGTAAAAAGGAAGAAATGGTCTATACATAKACTGTTTTCAGCTGCATTTCACTCCTCCCATGTCAGACCTGTGATTCTTGACTGGCTTTCTCATGTCAGAAGAAATCATCACCTGTAATTAAAAGAAGTGAGTAAACCAATTAGGCATCTGCAGGTCTATCAGGTGGGAAATGAACTCACAGCAGAACTTTAGCCYTGCCACAGATGTCTGTTACTGAAGATGTTGACCTGAAATGGCTGAATTGTTTGGAGTTTTGCAGTTTGGGGCAATCATGTTCAAAATCTCTGCTGGCTTCTCKAGATAATCCATCATGGGCTTCACCTGAACTTCCCTTCTTTGACAAAAGAGTCTGTGTGGCCCCATCCCATGTCTTAGGCTGTTAGTCTATGAATTAACAACGTTACACTGCTTTTGCCATAACTTCTAAATTTCAGGGCCCTTTTCTTCTCTGGAGCAGCTGCACACTGCATTAGGAGTGTGCCCAGGGGGATGTACCTTCCTGAGGTGAGAATCATGCACAGGGCAAGGRCTGATAAACTGCAGCCTCCCTTGTTACACAGGCCTGCTTCATCCAGCCAGCTAGGGCCATCTCAGCAGTTTGATGGCTTTAAGCTGAYATAAGGTAGGTTTAGARTGGATGTTAGAAAGAAATTCCTCCCTGTGAGGGTGGTMAGGCCCTGGCACAGYTTGCCCAGAGGAGCTGTGGCTGCCCCATCCCTGGAAGTGTCCAAGGTCAGGTTGGACAGGGCTTGGAGCAACCTGGTCTAGAGGAAAGTGTCCCTGCCCATGGCAGGGGGTGGAACTTCTAAGGTCCACCACTTCTAAGGTCTTATGAGCTTCTAAGGTCCCTTCCACCCCAAACCATTCTGTGATTCTATGATGTCCCMCTGGATGCTCTGGCATTTCCAAATTTTTTCAGAAAATGTCTTTCTATGAGCAGTAGACAGTACTTTCTGCTTTCCTTTCCTTTTAATAAGAACTAGGACTAAAGAGAGTACCTGTAATACAGGGCCATACTYGCAGAACCACTCCTAGTACATCTTTCTCCTTGCAACCTTGTCTCTTATGCTTTGCTCCTTGCATCAGCAGCAAAGCACAGTGAGGCCAGAAAAGTGTCACATCTCTCAATTTCAWTTATCAATACAACAGAGAACCAAAACAGAATGGCCACGTAATATTTTGCAGTCTAGAGGAAGGTGTCCCTGCCCATGGCAGGGGGRTCAAACTGGATGATCTTCAAGGTCCATTCCAACCCGAACCATTCCATGATTCTAAAWTTTTTTGTGCACATGCTGTGTGAAAGATATTTGGGAGAAGATTTGTCCCAAACCAGCTTTGCAAGGAAAATACATCCCTCCTTCCCTTTCTTGGGCCTTCAGCAAGCAGTTTTCAAGGCTTTGCTCAGAAACACTGAGATCCTTCAGCAACTGCAGAAAAAACGGCTTTAATTACTGTGAATGTCTTTGTCAGGTGATGCTGTAGTTCCCTTCTTATGTCTTACCATATCCCAGCAGCTGCTATAATTTGGCCCAATTCCATGTCATACTACACAGTACTGTTGGTTTACACTAGCTGGCAAAATACATCTGATTCATTCCCGCAAACACTATTATTTCACAAATTTACAATATTACCGCTGATGGAAACAGCCAAGCTATCCTGAAGAGTATTATCCTATTTTATTGATTTGGGAAAAAAATCTATGATTTAATAAAACAGTTTGGACTTAATGCTATATTCAGATCTGAGTTTTTAGACCCTGTATACATCTGGCTGACTTTGTATTTTTTGATTAATCCCCCCATCCTTACCCCTTCCAGTTTTATATAATACAGGTTTCTCCATAAGGTAGGGACATGTCATTCATCATAAAAAACTCCCATCTGATTGTGTATTTTATTCTACAAAAATAGAAAGTATCTTAATTATACTAAAGCAMGCAGCCCACAATATTTCACTTGCAGCTGGAAAAGCCCTTGGTGAGGGGAAGGGGAGTGAGGAAAGAAGAAAACAATCTGAATACAATTGGAAGTGTCTCTGTCAGGAAAGTGATAAAGGAGTCCCTGAGGGACCATCCRTCTTCCTGCTAGAAAACAGATCCCTGTAGACAACCATTATCATCCTCCAAGTGAGACAGACTTGTGCTGCCCAGCTCTGGGCTACCTGTTTTGGGAAAGTGCTGGGAGGAGGCTCTGCAGGTACTTGGGAATATGGGGAACAAGAGGAAAATTCAGGCCTGGGATTGATTGTTGTTAGAGCTGCACCCTGTGACAAAGGAATTGGCTTTCCCTGCATCGGACAGGGGCTTGTAAAACACCATTGTTTTGTTCCCAAGAGCAGATTGGAGCTATAACAGGCATGACTTTCTCCTCTGCAAGGGAGATGGAGCAGAAAACAAGATTTGGGAGAGGGGGAGAAAGAACAGGAAACTTGAAATCCACCTGAGATTAATGACTTTAACATGCACAACATATTTTGTTTTGTTTTACTCTCAGGAACAGTTTCATCAGTCAGACAGAGTTTGATTAAATATCTCAGCAGAGCTTTGGTTTATTCATCTAAAGAACAAATTATCCTRTCTTCATGGAAGCAGCATTAACTGTGTTTTCTAATTGTGAGAGCAACAATAATAATAAAAATAGTAACAACAAAATACATTGTGGATTGTTTTTATTTCCTCCTTTGTTAAGAGTAAGTGGACAGTATTTTGTCTGTATTGTAAATTAAATTAGTTTTAAAATTTAAAGCTACTTTCTGGGCTGTGTGGAAAGTTTTCTCTTTTTTMCTCTTTTAAGTGGAATTTTTCAAGGTTTTTACCTGAACCACATGGTCTTGAAATTTCACTGAAGGCAGAAGAGGGTATCACGTAACTGCACAACTGCTGGAGCTGGGATATAAAGGGATATGCTGCCAGGACTACAGAGCTTAGGAGAAAGCCACCAGATCCACAACACAGCACCAGAACCCTTGTGCTGCTGTCAGTGTAAGGATGAGATTCAGATCTAAAAATTGTCATTGGTTGAGTTACTCTGTGAAGCCTGCCCATCCCCATGACACAGCAACAACTCAAAAAAGGATGGCTCATGTGCTTGAGGCTAAAGGTGTGGATAAGAGATTTCCTGCATTAGTGCCAAAGCACTGAAAAACTTGGATAATCAAATCTTATAAATGTCAGTTATAAATAGATCTCTATAAGTGGTAACTGCTGACAAATGGGCTTTTAAAAATGGAGACCCATGTTTCTTTCAGACTTTCTAATTTGCTCAGTCTGGGATGAGGTCTGGAGTGTTGCTCAGTGGTGATGAATGATGAACTGGAGTGAAGATGGAATTATAAAAATTAATCCAGGTAAAGTTGGGTGCTCACAATCCTYTGTTTGTCTGAAGTTCTAGGATGTGTGACAGCATATGAGGATTGGCTGCTTTTTCAAAATTCATGCTGTATTTCAGAAGAAAGAGGGATTTAAGATCTGTTTTTCTAAGAGGCATCTTTCCTTCTCCGTTGTTTCTCATCCTAAATTTCAAGTTTAAAATTACCGTAAAATAGTTTTCAATTTAGGATAAGATGCTATAATCTGTGCCATTATGAAAGCCATTAATAACAGCAACTGTGTCATCATCAGTGGAAAACAGCTGCTGGGTGTATTTTGAATCATAGAGTGGTTTGGGTTGGAAGGGACCTTAAAGCTCKTCTCATTCCAAAGCCATTCCTGCCCATGGGCAGGAACACCTTCCACTAGAACAGCTTGCTCCAAGCCCATCCCACCTGGCCTTGAACAKTTCCAGGGATGGGACAGCCACAGCTTSTCTGGGCCACCTGTGCCAGTGTCAAACACCCCCAGGGCAGTGAGGTCCATCGTGCTCTGGGGGATCCCAAACTTTGTCTGCTGCCTGCAGACACTGAAAACACACACCAACTGCAGCTACTTTCCACTCAAGATGCAATTAATTTTACTAAGAGCACATGTTGACCAGGGTCAGGCTTAGGCAAGAACACTGTTTTCTTTTCTGCTGTCCTCGTACAGCTCAGACAGATTAAAACCCCACCTCAGTTCTCACCTCTGCAGGTGCTTTTTCCTTGCTGCCAGCAGCGTGTGAGCTGGGGGGGGGGGTGGGAGCTGGAAGTACCTTTGCTTTTGGGGGAAGTGGGAGATGACAGCAAGCAACTTCACACTTGAGAAGCAGCTCTTGGGTGTGACATATAATTGTTGACATGACACCTGCAAAGAATGGCCTGATTTAAAACAGCAGTAACTCCCCAGCTTGCCTTGACTCCCACGCACAACTTTTGCTCCACTGGATGGAAGACTCCTCTCAGCAGTTTGCAGTGAAGCATCTGGTGCCATTTGAAGCAGTTCAGAGTGACTTTGTCCTCGTGAGAATTCTCTGCCCACCAGGGTTGGAAGAGGAACATCCAAGGGACACCCACGGCATTTCAAGTAGTACTGACATTTAAGCAATTCAACTGCACCCCTACATCTGGTGATGCAAGGACTTGAGGGCTGTTTCTTCCCTTCACAGCACTGGTCCCAAAGGCTCTTCCAGGTCTACCATGAACCAACAAACTGGATGACACTCAAAAATGAGCTGTGCAAAGCCATCAGGCTCATTCTGCCCCATAAGTGCCATTGGCACCCATAGTCCGTGTCTGACCTCCAGATCGTACAAGCCCAAATCACCAAGAGGAATTTCTGAGTTAAACAAGACCGTGGTATAAAGTCACAAGTTGTTGTATGAACTGCTGCAGCAGGAATTCATTGGGCAGGTTTTGGAACAATCTGTTCTCATCTCTCTGCAATAAAGATATTTTCAGAGTGTAGAAATCTGGAATGCCTCCAAAGAGAGGATTGGGATAAGATGAATTGTCTATTGGGAGCTGGTGTGACCCTTTTCATGTAGATATCCATTGAGCAGATGTTGGAAGTCAGGTGGGGCTTATCCTTAGCCTGATGCTTGTCACAGAGGTCCTTTTGTTTTGATGTTTGGTTTTGTTATAAACCAAGCTAATTAGTTATTAWTTGTAACTGGACTATTAGCATCAGAGAATGAGCCTATGTAACTCCCATGCCCAAAATTATTACAGCTGGTATCTGTTACATAAATTGCTTAATGACACTTCCAAATTAAACAATGAAACTCAATMAATGACATCAAACATTGTAAACATGTGAATTTAGCTGGTTAGACTTACTTTTTTTCCTTTTCTTTCCATTGGAGGGAACATCTTCATCTTGGGATTTGCACAYAATTCCTAGGAAACTAAAAAAGTTACTTTTCATGGAGTTTGTAAAGAAAATCAAARCATTCAAGCACACTGCCCACCTCACAGTTGCAATCAAATGTCAGACTCAAGGCCCCTGAACTTGACTCATATTGYTAATTGCACTGGTACAAACCAACTTTTTTCCCCCCAGCCATTAAGGAGGATATTTCAGATAATAAAGCATAAACAAAGAAACTTCAAAGAACAAAATGAATGCCATACAGTGACTGTGTTTTACATGAACCCTGAACTGCTGGCAGAGGATTTCTCCTTGCAAAACATTTTCCATTACTCTYTATCATCTGGTTAATAGCCTAAGTGCCCAAGCTTACCTTCAGGAGATTTAGATAAACTGAGAGATCTTCCTGCACAGAAAGACACTGACCATTCTTWCAACATCATGTTTTTTCTCCTCAAAATGATCTTAGCCAGTGTGATAAGATTGACCTTCTTTCCTTTTGATATCTTGCTGGTGTTTCTGAACATTCCTGTTAGTGGTGTCTGTACTGGATAAAATACATGAGAATAAAGGAATCATGAAGAATCATTATATACTCCAAAGGTAAAAAAATCATTGGAGCTGTCAGGGGTTGATATACTCCAAATGCCTTTTAGACACCTAAATTCAGTAGTGAGAATTGAGTCTCATGAGATATATTTTGGCTTGGTTTAATCCAGAACAAGTGGTTTTTTTCCCAGTTTTATAACTAATACAGATGCATAAATAGGCTAGATATAAAGAAATTGGTATGGGAATTCACCAACATTTTTATTAAATAATACTCACACCCCCTTTTAGCACAACCAAACGTTGCTCCACAGATGTTGAATCTCATCCATTTTCTCCTTCTGCACCATATCCCACATATTTTCAGCAGCTCTCATGCAGAGAGGCACCTAGAATGAGAATAATTTCATCTTGGAGACCCCACATGTGAGCTAACCCAGCCCTGTCTCCGTGATGGATGGGTGCAAGGAAGGGATGAACTGMCTCTGCTTCCTCTGCCATTCTACATTTTAGCCCAGGCTGGAGCAGGAACGTATGATTTGTGTTTTAGCTGGTTTGCCTCTCAGATCTCAGCAACCTCACTCAGTTCTGGGCGATAACTGAGCCCAGGACTGGTTCTGCTGGGTTTTATGTTAAGGGGCTTTTCTCTGTTCTAGCTGAGGGTAGGTAATGGAGTTATGTTAGAAATACAGTGGAGGTGGYTTTATGTTTATCATCACCCTGTAACTAGGACAGACACAAAAAAGATTAAAGCAAAAAAGACCAAAATAGAACATCTTGCAGTTTTCAGGTTTTTTTTTTTTTAAGGCACAAGTTTTCAACTAGGATTTGCTTTGACAGGATAAAGTACATTTTCAAGCTCAGCTTCTTAATGGGCTACATCTGCTTAATGTAATTTTGCATCTGAGCTGTGTGTCTTGTCAGACACAGGCACAGTCAGAGCTGCATTCAGCAGTACTCACTTTCCCTGTAATCAGATAAACTCAGCCCAATAAATCAGTTTTAATGCTCTTGGTATCACCCTGTTATCATTGTGAGTTATTCAGTCTGGGCTTCCCAAYCTTTCCCATTCTTTCACAATGAAAGGAACTGAACTCTCAAAATATATAAATTAGTTTCTCACACTTTTTCMTTCTGTCTTTCCTTATTTTCTTCCCTTTTCTTTCTTCTGCTCTCCCTTGCTTTTCCTGGCTTTTTTTTCTTCCATTCTCTCTCTTTCCATCAAATGGCTATATAAAGTAAWTCACAGTTACACTTCTATAAAATCTAGCTTTCTACTCTAGGAGAAGCTATTTAATTAGGCATTAGTGGCCTGTCTCTCAGTGTAAATCAGCAGCAATGATTTATACCAGCTGAACACAGGAATTCTGGTACTTGGTAGCAGATTTTTGAGGGCCTGTCTTGCAAAGTGCATTGGACGGTGTATTATGTTAGCCAGAAAAACATTTTGTAAAAATATAGTTGTATTTTATGCCCTGATTGGTTTTTTTTTAATTTTCCCCTATCCTTTATGTTCCCACATTTTTTGCATGATTYAAGAAGTGAAAAGATGGACCCATCTTTGCAGAACAGACAGGAGCTGGGTGATAATGGCCTGAGTTCCCTCCTACATCATGGCCAAACTGAGGTGCTGGATTTCCCATACAAGGCACTGACAGCTGGAAGGCCCACTGGAGCCCACAGTGCTTTACAGGGATCTAAGGGGCTTCCAGAGGCATCTGGAACTGTAATGGATGATGCAGCCCACAGGCTGGCTACTCAGAAGGTGAGAAGGTGGAAATAGGTGTCCAACCAGCAAAGGAAAGGATGGGAAGGACAGTAMAGTGTGAAGGAAAATATGAAGGATGTGAAGGATGCAGCATTTGGGTATTTAATTTTCTCACTAAACTGATGGATCAGTCCATGGGACAAATGAATTCAAGGAGTGAGAATCAATATATGTACCTCTGATTAGGAGCATCTGAGAACCCATGAGAATTTTCTGCTCCTCTCACAGGGTAAGCTTAGGCCTGGCAGAAGGTTAGGAAAGGCATGAACTCTTGGGAGTGGCAATARCCTAAATCTCCCAGCAAACCTGGCCAGAATTTGCCTCTCAGAGCCAGGAGCTGTAGGAGAAGTGGCAAGTTCTGGTAAGTTAGCAGAACTCCACTTTGGACCCCAATTTGCTAAGTATTTTTTAACATTCTTCTTCCATCTTCATGAATGTGGAATGTTTGTCCAACCTCCATCCTTCAGATGCTGCCTTTTCTCCACATCCTGTTCCAGCAAACTTCAGCAGTGAGTTGAGATTTCAAGAATATCCAAGGTGGACAATATCCTATCTGACTAGAAATGGTAGTTCTGTCATTGGGCTAGCTCCTCCTGGATTCCCTTCAGAAACTAACATCAGGTACGTGTTTCATCCGTGTGTAAAATAGCCCAGAGATCTTTGATTAAGGTAGCACACTGCCAGAGAAGTTCAGCATTAGTCTTCTAAATGATCAGTTATATTTGGAATACTTAGAAGAAAAAAACAAAGTACTTGTATTCCTTGTGGAGCTAGGTGAATTATTTGAATTAATTTAGTGACAATAATCCCAAACTCTTGGACCTGATAAACTCAGAAAATTCTGGCRAAGTCACCTTTGAAACATGCTAAAGATATGAAGGCATAGAAAGTCAAAGAAAATAATTTCTCTGGAACACCAATTGATTTTCCTTCTTTCCTCTGTGCTTGGTTACAACCAGGACTTCAAAAGAGTGTGCTTGAGAGTGGAAAACCACAATATCCTTTAAATATGGTGTCCAAGCTATGTCTGAACACTCTGTTTGGACTTTGACCAAGCTGCTGGGCTTAAATCCCAGCTCTGGAGCTACCAGATGGACCACATTATTCTCACCTGCAGAAACCCCATCAGACAAACTGTTTCTACCAAAACAGATCTGTTGGTCATGGAAGGTGTGAGGTGCTAATGGGACACTCTGTTCCTGTCACAGGTGCCATGTTCCTTTGGGTACCCATCCCAGCTTCTARTGTCCTGGTTTTTAAACTTCCCTGGATCAGAGAAAGAGGGAAGGGTCTACTGGAGACACAGCCCTGCAAGCTGCTGGAGCAAGGCCAGATGGGCATGGTTGAATGAGGACCACTGATGCCTGAATGAGACATCCCAGCACCACAGCAGCCTAAAGTGTTTCACAGGGGAATGCCTCAGTCCAGCCAACAGGCCCTGCCAAAGAGAGTGACACATGTTGGAAATCACACTTCTGTTTTAAACTCCAGTGCCTGTGCATAGTCCTGAGGTACCTGCAGCTTTGGCTGCCTTTGACTAGTAAATAAACCAGGCTGGATCCTGTTCACTGGCTGCCCATGGCAAATGGCACAGCAGAGCTTGCAACCAGATGGGTTTCATCACCTAAACAGATCACTTCACCCCCACTGAGTTTTGTCATGGTCCTTGCCCTTTCCTAGTATCCAACATGCCTGGCTGTTGTCTGGGACTCACTAGTGCTCAGCCACGATAGGGAGTAAGCTAAGGTTTAAGCACTCTTATGTAGTCATGGAACAGAGCTGGAGACACTGTTCTGGCTCTGGCTGACTCTTTAATACAGATGTGGCCTTGGAAGCTTAAAGCATTTTGTAACCCTTTGATTTCCCTTTCCTGAAATTGTACATTCTCSCCTTGGGCTCCTGTGTCACCTTCTTCTATCCCAACAGATGTTGGCTAAAGACCTAACTACTTTGTGTGTCCTGAACCTGTCTCCCAACAGATTTGTATGTTGTCCCTCAGTCCTCCTTCTACAAGAGAAGTTTCTTGTACTGAAACAGATCCCTCTTCATCCTTCCTGGATGTCCTTCCCAGACATCCTCTCATTTTCARYTAGCTATCACCCTTATAATCCTCAAGGATGCATAACAGAGGCAGAAAAGGGATATCCTGTTATAGCTGTGGCCTGAAGTCAAGCAACACACAGGTTGCAGGTCTCTCCTTTTATCCCTRCTCAGGGAACATCTGCACCTCTATTGTGCTTGTTCCTCCTTTATGAGAGGAGAATGTCACTATCAGACACGAAAGAATGCAAGCACACCACTGTTCTCCAGGTGAAGGAGGAAAGAGAGCGTTTATTTTCCTGACTCTAACATTTATAGTTTTCCAAAAGTGACAGCGGATTGGAGGGTGACAGTGACACCTCTCCAATTACACTGGACAAACCAACAGTCCATCAACTTTCTCCTCCTCTATAAAAGAAGACAAAACAATCAGTTATTTACAGAAAGTGTCTGAGAAAGTTCATCATGTGAAGAATGTCCATATCAGAAGGCCTAGAAAATCTTAAAAAACCAGGGCGACAGGAGAACACAATGAGGACCAGGGACTGATCCCAAAATGCTTCAGAAGTGGTTAGTTTCCTTGTCTCAGGAGCTCAGCTAACTTTGAGAGCTGTGGTCTCAAGAAGAAACTTCTGAGAGTTTCATTGATTGAGAATTATCTGGGCCACAGAGGTCTGGGCCTCAGGAGGAGGTCTTAGCCCCACGCCTGAGTGCACGGAGAAGTTCAGGTTTCGCAAGAAGAAGTCTGCAGGGGGAGTAGAGGCCCATCTGTCTTGAGAACTGAGCAGGAGTTCGGTGAATCAGTCCACAAGACCTTCATGGCACCTCGAGATTTTGTAATTTTCTAGCACCCTCCATTCCTGCTGCATGGATAGGAGAGTGAGGAGCTGAGCTCCWCAAGCATCTGGGGAAATGAGAAACCAACTGGCTTTTCTGGCTTCACATCAAAACAGAAAACAGATGGGATCTTCGTACTGTGGTCTTCTTCCTCACTGGCAAACACATGTTGTAACTTTTTCTAGAGTGGGTTGGAGACATGGGCCCTCTTCTCTAAGATCTGGCCAAGCTCCCTCCCTGCCAGGAGAAGGAATATTAAAAGTTACAGACCTCTTCTTAGCCCAGTTTGCAGCCTGCAGACTGCCTGGCCTGCAAAGTGGGMAGAAGAGAATGGGGGGAGGAGGAGGGGGCACTGACACCACTTTATCACTGCTTGGCATCCCTAGGAAAGGATCTGCAAAGGGAATCAGGAGTGTCAGTRGGCTCAAGGCAGAGTTCCTTGCACAGCCTGTGTGGGGTTTTGCTAAGCATATGTAGTTGACTGTGACCTGGTTGTAGAAACYAGTGGGAAGTCTGGGTCCTTTGTGTGCACAAAAAGGTAGGTAGTAAGTTTAAGGGTGGTCTGGAAGGCAGAGGACTGGAAACCATGGAGAAAACTAAGTGGAACAACCAAGGAAATGAAGGGAATTAAATCACTGATTGCTTCWCGAGATGTATTTTTAAAATGTCATCTGAATGGTTTTCAAGCCAGAAAAGTTTCAGGTCCACTGCGTTTCCAGTAATGATGGTAAAATGAGGAGGAGCATTGAAAGGAATTTCTAAACTTTGTTCTTTCCCAGTTTTTAAATTTTCATGAAAAGGACTTTTGTCCTTCCTGGCTTAAATTCAGACTTAGGACTGAAAACCTGTCTATCTTCACSAAAAGAAAAGACCTTTACTCAAAAGATTTCCAATACAAGATTTGTGACATTGGAGACTTTTTTTAAGGAAAAAAAACATTTCTATGTTTTTAATGATGCGACACATGGTATATTTCTTGGGGTGGTCTTGTGCAGGTCTTGGGGTGGTCTTGTGGTCCAGGAGTTGGACTTCAATGATCCTTATGGATCCCTTACAACCGAGGATATTCTATGATTCTGTTTTGCAAAATTTTATGTTGTCTTCACTGATCTATATATCTTATGTGTGGAAACAGCCATTTCACAGGCAAAGTCCCCAAAGTCACATGTTTTCAGCCTCAGGAACAGACTGAGACATTTACAAGGAAAATATGACCCTGCAACCTTGACCATTTGAAAGATAACATTGCAAAATACATTACCGTCTTCCAGCTGATCTGTGCTCAACCCACTGGAGCAGTGCAACCACAGGTCAGGAGTTGTTAGGGGTCTGCTCTCTTCCAGCCACAGCTACTGCCAGAGCAGCCCACAAAGGTGTGTGTTGGTGAGGTTCTGGAGCCATCATTAAGCCACATCAGTGTGTTGGATCCTGGGCAATTCATCGCAGCATTTTTACCACACCACAGAGAGAAGGCATCTAGAAAACAAGAAGAAGAATTGGTGGGCGTCTCAGCTCATGAATAAGAGGGCAAGTTTAGACTAGACATTGAGAAGAAATTCTTCCCTGTCAGGGTGGTGAGGCCCTGACACATTTTGCCCAGAGAAGCTGTGGCTGCTCCATCCCTGGCAGTGTTCAAGAACAAGTTGGACAGGGCTTGGAGAAACTTGGTCTCATAGAAGGTGTTCCTGCTCATGACAGGGGTGTTGGAAAGTGATCTTTAAGGTCCCTTCTAACCTAAACTATTCTGTGATTTTGTGATAACTATAGATCAAGTCCTTATTAGCACTAAAGCAAACACTGGAACTGTGTCTTGACCTAAATCACTGCCTTGGTTTGAAAAGACAGCTGTGTGCTAAGGAAGGCAGGAGCCTCCCCTAAAATGGGAAATGTAAACTCCCTCCCTCCAAATTATTATACATTTGAAATTAAGAGGAGGCTCTCAGGCAAAGATATGGGAGCAGGAATAACAGTTCTTTATTAGGCAAGAAAATAAAAATAAACAATGCAGTAACACAAAACAACACTGACAGAGTCAGAATACAACCTGACACCCTGTGGGTCAGGGTGTTGGTAGCAGTCCAACTGGAATGGTGGCTGCAGTGCTCCTGGAGTGACAGATGTGGTTCTGTTGGAGCAGTGATCCTGTAGAAGGATGTAGCCTTCCTCTGAAGATCCAGTGGTGGTGTAGATGGGCCTGGTCTTCCTCTGGGAACCAATGGAAAATGCAGATGCTCCTGAGAATCCAGTGGAAAAAGCTGTCCTTTTTCCCAAGGACAGCTTGGGAAAAAGCTGTCCCAAAATCTCAGATTATATCTAATTAAGAATGCTTGGCTCCTCCCTCTGGGCAGAGGATCTCACAATGGGATGCTGTAATTTTATCAGTCATGCAGTGACACTCAATGGCCCATTAACAGGAGATATTTCCCGGAGGGAGGATTGGTCATGGAAGAGATAAAGAAAACTGCCCAATTAACAGAAGATAACTGCCCCACCTCTAAGAGATGGCAAATAGAATAGACACATTACCTTGCAATCTAGGACAACCACTTGTTAAATAAATTACAGTCAGGCTTAGTGTTTCTTCCTTTCTAGAGAAGAAAACATTACTTTATCATGCTAGCAAATACCAGAGAAGGAATTGTGCACTGGGGTCCCAGGGGCATTCAGGAATTCAAAATATGCAGAGCCAGAGTCAGGGACAGAATTGCTGGAATAGGGAAAATTGCATAACTCCAACCTGGCAGCTTGATCCAACTCCTGGAGACTCACATGTAAAGGAAGTGGAGCACCACTACTTGTGCAGACCCTGAAACAAAGGGAATCAGCTCTTATGTGCTTAGTGTGGAATGGCTTGCAAGGGATTGGGTGAATCCAGCRTAATTTCCATGTGTCTTCTGATGAAATTTGTATTGAAGTCATTATGATAGCACACACTTTTCCAGATGTGACAGGCATACATAAATGTCTGCAGGCATACATTTTAACAGTCTGCAGGACTGGGAAGACATTTATGATCTAGGTGGATGAGGCTGTTTAATATCTGAGCAAAAAAAAATTAATGACTAAGAGCTGCCTAACAAGTCTTTTTCTGAGTGATAGCTAGCCAGGCTAATGTGTATTTGATCATAAAACATCTGGAACATTTGGGATGTATTAGCCAACTTTTGCATAGCAAAGGAAGGAGAAGATATAGCAAGTATGTTATGATGTTGTTTAAAACTGTTGTGTTACATGGTACAAAATTTGAGTTTCTTCAACAAGATAACCTTTGTCAGTGGTGTGGATAGGATTTACTTGAAAGGCACAGATTATTGATGTGACATTATCTTATGATATTTCATGTGCYTTTCCCTTTTATCCCCTACTTTCAAGATAACATTTTTGCTTTCCTATCTGCTTGAGYATCATTCAGCTATAACAGGAATGAGAAACAGACATCTCCAAGATGTGGGTCCACTTTGTTTTAGTGGCAGGGGATCAGTGAATGCTTTTTCATTGTCTGAGAAGTTCTGAGTCTGAAGCTCCCATGTGAAATTACACTTTTTAATTATAGCCTTGTTTAGTAATGGTGTGGTTTGTGTGAATGGCCTGTGTGAAGGGCTGTCAGAAGAAGGGATGGTCTTCTCTTCTGGAGTGTCCTTGTACGTGAARYTGAACAGTGCTGCTGCTCTTGTGTTTGATGAAGGAGAGCTGGGGAATCATTAAGTTTCAAATCAAATTTTATAACACAATCTGAAGTCCTTAGCAGTCCCCATAAGAAGGCCTTTGCTGCTTCTAAGCCATAGAGGAGTTAGCTTAAATATCCCTGAACTCATTCCTGGCATTTAGAGAGTATCTTTTCTGCTTGGTAAGAGAGGTTCCAGGGTGTAGGCTCAGGTCTTGGAGCACTAAGGCTTTGCTGTTAGCTCACTCCCAAACCCTGCTCTCAGCTGAGAAGGTGTTTGGACACAAGTTAAGCTGGGACGCTGTGCCTCAGGGCCAGCGAATCAGCCCRGACCAGCTTTATTTAGCAGAGTAGGTGTTGCTAATGAGACCATACCAATCTTGGCTCCCTCTTGGCCTGTGCAGTCCTTCAATCCTGTCCCAGCAAGCTTTGCACCTTCAAATACCCGCACAAGTCTTTATGCCACATCTCAGAGCTCATAACACCTACCCTCAGCTTTGTGTTATAAAAACATAGCTCTGGCAGGCTGCAGCACAGACCACTTAATATTTCAGACACTTTGAACTGAACCTCCCCTCCACTCCTCCTGCAATAATTACTATGAACTCGAGCCATGAGGCATCACACAGGACTTGGAGGAGGCCAAATGCCAAATGCCATGTGCTGTGGACTAGGCAGTCTGCTGGCAGCCCTGAGCTGTGTGTGACAATAAAAACCAAGCTGAGCGACTGGACTTCAAGGCAAATGGAAGCACAACCCTTTTTGCTTTAGCACTACAGAAGAAATTGTTGTGYATTTAGGGGAACCATATCCTTAGAAGGTAGGAAAGACTTTTGCCAGTAAAGACACTGGAAATAGTTTTTGAGATGTATATATTCATCCAACTTCCCACTTCCCTTTTATGTGATGAAAATTGTGGCTGCAAGAAATCTTCKTTTGGTAAAACACACGGCAAAACTATAAACCCAACTAATTTCCACAAATACTCCTGATTAAGTCCTCAGCACAGCAAATAGGGTTATATAATTATGTAATAGGGTTATCAAATGCAGGATAAACCATGGCAGCCAAATGTGAGGTCATTCACAGCAACCCAGCTTACTGTGCAGAAGTGTCCTGCTTGTGCTTGCCTTGCATGGAGAGGATGCACTGGTACAGTTCCTAGACTCAGCCCACCTGCAGCAATGCCACATAGGCTCCCATAACTGGGACTTTGAGCCCCAGCATCAAGCTATTCACAAGTGGTGAGRTGCACCTCCACAAAGGGACAGTAGATATGGACTGCCCTTCAAGAAAGAAAACCCAGCTTGGCTTTAAACCAGAATGCATGGGTTTAARATTCTAGGTGTACCTTGACATTGCTGCAGCTCTTACAGCAAACCTCTAGGCCCCATGCAGAATGAGCATGGATATGCTATTATACATGTGAATGCACCTTCTGCTARAGTGCTTGTTATCTAAATCAGTTCAACAGCCTGGATGGGGTCTACAGGAAGATGAGTGACTGTAGTGGTGTTTACAGGGGTCCCAGGATGAGGGAAGAGATGAGAATCTTGACTCCAAGTTTCAGAAGGCTGATTTATTATTTTATGATATATATTATATTAAAATAAAATGATATATTAAAACTATACTAAAAGAATAGAAGAAAGGATTGCATCAGAAGGCTTAAAAGGAATAGAAAGGAATGAATAATAGAACCTTGTGACTGACCAGAGTCCGAGACAGCTGGACTGTGATTGGCCATTAATTAAAAACAACTGAGGGAAGTGTAGCTGGAGATCCCTGTTCAGACAGGGCAAACAGGTCTGCTTCCCAGGTGAGTTCATCTGCAATGGTCAGAATGATGTGTCTTGGTCAGCCAATATGAGATGCTTTATATGTCTTCAGAAATAATGTGAAAGAGGAAAGGAGCCTGAAGAAAGCAGCTCCTTCAGCACCCATCTCTCTGCTGACAAGGAGATCATACAGAGCAACTCTGGCTTTTATAAAATGGACCCATGTCTCCTTACTGACTCTAGGTAGTGAGGGGATGGCAGGTTTTCCCTYCTGACAAACCAGGCTGGATTTGAACTAGCATCCAAAACATATGCCAGCAGACTTAGGAGCCCCTGAATGTCTGCAGTGCTCTGCTCTTGGAGGCCATGTGTTATTACTATAATAAACATTGTTCACGCTCTATCTGCCAGGTATGTTGCACTTCAGAAATGCCACATGTATTCCCAGCCTTTAGGAATCTCCCCAAATCCTACCTATTCACAACAGATCCCACAGCTGCTTCCCCTACAAAAATCCAGCTGTATCTTCTATTGTGCCTTTGCAGTGATTATCAGATTTTCCTCCATTTTAGCAGAGCTGCAACTCATACAATCTTGACCTCTGAAGCATGAAGAGAAAGGAGCAAATAACAGGGCACAGTGTTTCTTTTGGCTATTATTCCACCAAGGCCAGCCAGGCTACTGAAAGGGAAATCCCTGCACAAATTAAGGAAATTCAGATATTTCTTTCATATTAAGAGGCATTCACAAGAGACCCAGGACTTGTTTCCAAAGACATGACTGCATTCTAGCATCAAAAACACTTTATTATGCTAATATTGACCAGCAGTGAAGGAAACAGKAATAAAAGTTGTCAAAGGTGACAAAAGTTGTTTCATTTAAGCTGCAACATTTGAAGCCAAATTTTGAATGCACAGAATCTTGTTATTGTCCAGGGCTTAGTCACACAACAATCCAGACAATGATCTGACCTGCAGACCAAAATTAAATAAAGGCCTACCTGGCAGGAGCATGAAGAGGAATATTATACATTATGGACTAGTCCCAGGAATTACAAAGRTGGGTGGAATAATATTGGAAAAAATGGGAGCTCCACTACCAGTGAAGCAGATGGAAAAGTCCAAAGGAGGCCCAGGAATAACAGGACAGGAACTCAGTAATGATATACAAGTTGTAAGGTTTGAGGCAAAAGTCATGGGTCACACAGATGAGGGTTTAAGCTACACATCAGTGAAGCAGAGCCAAGAAGTCTAAATATTGGCAGCTTATGTGCAGAGGGGCTGGAGGAGACATGAGCACACAGCACAGCCCTGCAGGCTGGGTAGGCGTGAGCTGGGGCTGACACTTTCTGGGCTGACACTGACTTCATCTGCCTCCACAGGAGAATGAAATTAAATCTTCACAAGCTGGGGAYAGTCACTTTAAAAAATCATCTCTACACAGAGCCTTGTCCTTATAAAAGTAATGATTACAAAATTACTAAATTAGGCCCTATATACATACTTAGTGTCCTACCCAGCTATTGTCAGAAACAATTGTTTGAAAAACTATTCATAAAGGCATGAATACTTTTTTCCTTGACAATACCATCCTGGTTTCTGACACAGGCAAGTCTAGGGTACAGTTCTATTATAGTCAAATGCAAAAGTACCAGGCCTACATTTCATTCTCTGGAACTCCTGCRGAAGCCYAAGGAGCTTTTAGCCTTAAGACAAGAGCTATTTTAACAAATATTCCCKTTTTTGCTGCTTATCTCCCTCTGTTAAATATGTACTTCCTTATGGCTCTGTAGGATATCCTCATTTATTTATAAAGACGTCTCTTCCTTTTTCCTTCAAGTTCCCCTCATCATATATATAATAAACAGCATGGACAGTGTGAAAAATAGTTTATATCACATCCCTGAGCTGGTATATAAGTGAGAAGCCAAGGACAGGCATTGCTTCTAAGCATTGGCATATAGACAAAAATGTTCTCCACAGGCACCTAATGTCTTATCTTCACTATTTATCTGTGGTGAATAAACTGTCCTCTTGCACTTGCCCTCTCCTTCCTCTGACTGTAGAAGCAGTGTAGTTGGTGCTGCACCATGTGCTAATTTGTCATGACAATCAGCAAATTGGTCCAAGAATTCACAGAGGACATGAGTTTTCCATTATTTCTGTACTGTCTGTGTATGCAAGGGTGCCACCTTGGTCAAAATACAATATATGTCTTTTGGGTTTGACATCTGTGAGTGGTGTCTTTACAAAATGTTAAATGGGGCCTTTGGGAATGTCACAGGCCCTTCAAAGGTCATGGAGTCTGGCTCCAAAACTTATGTTGCTGTTTAATATCACTCAGAAAGCAGCACCATACAGCCAGTGGGYCAGGAGAATGAACTGGAAAGGCAAAAGTGATGAAACTAATGGATTGAGATAATAATATCCCATCTAACCCTGCCCTCTGTCAGTGGGAAGCRATTCCCCCTTGTCCTGTCACTCCAGGCCCCTGTCTGAAGTCRCTCTCCAGGTCTCTTGGAGCCTCTTTAGGCACTGGAAAGGGCTCTAAGGTCTCCCTGGAGCTGCCTCACCRTGCCTCACCTCACCTTCCCTCTCCCCTTCCCTCAGCCTGTCTCCATAGGAAAGGTATTTCACCCCTCTGGTAATTTTTGTGGCCCTTARACTCTTGCCATTTTCTTTTTCTCCCCCCAGCTTTAMATGCTGAGGATGATGCCACATGGTCTGGGATGTCCCTTGGGTCAGCTGGGGTCAGGCTCTGTCCCCTCCCAGCTCCCTGTGCACCCCCAGTCTCCTCACCAGTGGAGTGGGGAGAAGGAAAGGCCTTGATTCTGTCTAAGTCCTTCTTGGCAATAAGGGAAACATCCCTGTGTTATCAGGACTGTTTGCAGGATCCAAACATAGTTTGGGCTACTATGATGAAAATGAACTCGACCCCAGCCAAACTCAGCACATTATAACCCAGGTGTCCCTGCCCAAAAAATCTGAATCAAGAGTTCACCCCTGGAAAATCCTTATCTACAACTGTGCAGTCACCCTATATTCAATTTTCTTATTGAATTGACCAAAGAAAGTTTTGGCCTGTCTGGGCTGGTGCGCAAGTGAGATCTGTGACTTGCAGCACTGAATATCTCACGATTCAGGAAAATGTGGTGAAAAGTCAAACAAGTGCAGWAAAAGAAAATACATATTGGTGCTTCTCTTGCAGCTTCCAATATTTCTCAGAGCACCTTCCAAGGTGGTGAATGGACACCACATGCCAGCCTAGCTCCTCACAGCTCTTCCTCCCTGATTTTGTTTATTGAGGTCTAAAGAGCTGATATGACTCTGAGAATTCTGTCTAACCCAATGTGGTCTCAGAGGGGCAAAATATTTTACTTTACACTTGATGGGAGGCAGACACTGCACAAAACCCACTGGATGAAATCTTGTCCAAATGGTCTGTAATGACAGCAGGACCCAAATCAGCAAGCATATTCCCAGGACAATGCAATTTGGAGGGGAAAAGGTTGTAGTACAGATATCACTTCTTCCTGTGTTTCAGGCACAAAGTGGTCTAGGGAGATTTAGCAAAAAGAACAGTGTACGCATACACACACACACACACACACAAAAAATGTAGTGGAATCCATGTCACAGACATATTTTCTGAAAAATCCTTTCGTTAGGATTTTTTCTCCTGAGAAGCTGAGAGGCCTCAGAGGAAAAGAAAAACAATAATTATTTGCTGCTGTGGAATGCAAGAGGTGCATCTTTGATTGGTCCATGTTGYTTGTTTCTACTTGATGACCAATCACAGGTCAAGCTGTGTTGGGACTCTGGTCAGTCACAAGATTTTATTATCATTCCATTCTTTTCTTGTCTAGCCTTCTGATGAAATCCTTTCTTCTATTCTTTAGTGTAGTTTTAGTATATAATTTTCTTTTAATATAATATATATCATAAAATAATAAATCAGCCTTCTGAAACATGGAGTCAAGATTCTRGTCTCTTCCCTRGTCCTGGGACCCCTGRGAACACCACCACAGAATCCAGACTTGTTKAAGCTTTTTCCTTGCTGGCTCTGTCTGGTAGAGCCTGAGTTTTAAAATACCAATGCCTGTTCTTGTCCCTCTRAGCTTTAATTTATTATTTTTTTAAATCAATAAATATCCTTCCACTCCTCCATCTGGAGGATTCCATCTTCATCCCACCACTGTAAAGCTGATCAGAGCCACCTATGCAATGCCATTTGTTCCAGAACATATTTAAGTCTTGGCCCGTTCTCAGCCTCATAAATTCCTGACATGATTCAGGAGGCGTTTCTGTTGGAAAGAGCTCTCTGCTCTGCTGTCATATTTCTAGGCATTGCCGTGCCTCTGATCTGAGGCCAAACATTAGGAATAATTGCAGCAGGAAGCAGGACAAAGCTCGACATATTGTTTGTATGGATTGTTTTAATTTTAAGAGTATAGAAGTACCCCCACTTACTGATGTTAGAAGAAAAGTGAAAAAAATTACAGTTAAAAAATTGTTCTGGAATTTTCAATTTTTTTTTCTTTTTATTGCTTTTGTTAGAGGCAATGAGGGAATCATTATGCTTGCTGCTGAGGACAGGGAGGTGAATTAGGTATTGAAGACTTATTAATTCAGGAATCCTGTCCCTGCAGATTAYACCAGAGGTTCCCACTTTTTATTTTCTGCTTGTTGAAACAAAGCCAGGAAATGCACACAGCTCTGCATACGCATATGTGATATGACAGGAGAGAAACGGGGTGCAGAGCTGGAGGTTGGGCCCCCAGAAAACTTGTTCCACATTGCAGCTTCAGTGCTGACCAGCATAGCCACACTGCTGCCCTGGCCAGGGTTAAAGCTGCACATGGACAAGGTGCTGATGCTGGCAGTTTGGACYGAGACACTCATCCAGCCAGATGATGACCTGTACTCAGGATATGATGTCCTTGGCTCCATGGCTCAGGCATGAAGATCTTTCACTGCAGGACCGGGGTGCCAGGAGCTTTCAGACACGCTGTCTCTGAACTGGGGTAGCTGCCTTTGGAAGTGAGAGACATATACATTGGAAGCCTGAGCTGAGGCCTGTTGAAGTTGATTAAAAAGCATGTTTCACTTCAGTAGGCTTTGGACAACACTGGAGGCTGTCTCTTATACACATCTAGATGAGGCCTGTTGAAGTTGATTAAAAAGCATGTTTCACTTCAGTAGGCTTTGGACAACACTGGAGGTTCACCTGAGAGGGAGGATGGTTAGAAGAGCAGCAGAAGTATACCCACTACAAGGATGCCAGGCAWTATGTGAGGGGGAGCCATGGGGCTCCTGGTGCTCAGAAACACCATTGTAAACATCTCCCACCCCTGTCTGACCACTGACAAAACTGCCAGGTTATCTGGAATGTCACTGAAGCACAAAGTGAGGGGATGAATTGAGACCCACAGAGGGGCTACAAGAGTTGGAGAGGGTCTTTTTACAAGGACATGTAGCGACAGGACAAGGAGGCATGGCTTCAAATTGACAGAGGGCAGGGATAGATGGAATATTGGGAAGAAATTCTTCCCTATGAGGGTGGTGAGGCCCTGGCACAGGTTGCCCAGAGAAGCTGTGGAGGCCTCACCCCCGGAAATTTTTGAAGGCCAGGTTGGACAGGACTTGGAGTAACCTGGTCTAGTGGAAGGTGTCCCTGCCCATGGCAGGGGGTTGGAAAGTGATCTTTAATGTCTCTTCCAACCCAAATCATTCAATGATTCTATGACCTCACAGCAGAGAAGTAATAGGCTTGTCTTCTCTCACTGCAGTTTTCTGGGTAGCATTCGTCTGATACAGCAGGGKTTTAACCTTYCCTCAGTCTTACTGCTTTCAGAAGAGAGTAGTTGAAGACTTGCTTAAGTACCCATTGTTCTGGTAAAACACTTAAGAGTCTTCCTTAGGTGCATGTTGAAATATGTTCATGAGTAGAAATCCTGAATTTGTGCTATTGACTCCTGAGAAAGAAAACTGACTGTGAGTTTATTGCTGGGAAAGGGCTTTGGGGAAAAAAGGACATCTCTTCTGGCAAATTCTGGGCTGTGCTGGTTCAAATCTAACCCGTTTTGCTGATTATGGAACTCTTAATTGAGCATGATTTGGGGTAAGCGCTGCCCTAAGTTCGGAGGAGAAAACTGCTTCCACACGTCCAGCAACAGCTACAATCATATTAGCCCAAGACAAGGGGATAACTCAGGGCTTTACTCATAAAAAAAAAAAGGTAGCAAGAGCCAACAGCTAGAAGCTGAAGCCAAAAAACCATTGGTTACAAGCAAGTGAGCCTTGTGAATTGAAGGGGGATGTTGACAGCCTAGGGTGATCTATCAAGGAATGGTTAAAGTGTTGGCCAATCTTTAGGGTGCCTTCAGGAAAAGACACTTTAAGCAAATCCATGTCACTGGGCTCAGTCCAGTTTTGAGGTGGAAGCATCTGTTCTGCAGTGCGCTCAAGTTCAAATTAGGAGTTCCATAGTTTCTGCCCCTCTTAACATCTCTGAATAAAGAAATGCCAGGAGCAGTCATGCACTTCTTAAGCTGYTAGAGAAAATGGAAATCAAGTCATCTCACATTGTTTCTGGGACTGTCAGTGATATATTGCCCCCAGCAACCCATGAAATAGTTCAGACAGTTTTGGAAAATACTGCAGTGGTGGAAAAGCGATCTGGAACCAGCTGTGCTGTATGTCTGGCTTGAAAAGAGAAGAAAGCAACRGCCCCACCTGGCTGCTGACGTGAAGGAACCTTTGGGACTCTCCATTGCACTTCTTACAGGAGCTCCCAGCACACAGCCATAGAATCTCCCTGAGCTGAAAGGGACCCACGAGGATTAGTGAYGTCCAACTCCTGGCTCTGCAAGGATAACCCAAAAGTCACACCATGTGTCACAGCCATTTCCTCAGATGTTGAGTCTGCTGCCTCAATAAAAAATGCCAGCAATGGAAGGTGGGTGGAAAATTAGAGTCTTTTAAGGTCCTGGAACAAAAACAGGGCAACATTGAAATAGTTTTTGCTGTATTCATGCTTGATCATTCTTGTCGTGGGTTCCTACATCTCAGAGATAGGAAAGAAAGGATAARCCAGTGCAGCCTTTCCTACATTATTATTTAGGGGAAAACTCATAGATATGCAGTAYGAAGTGCAGATGAAAGGGTGGGAAAAGGATGGATTCATTCTGGTTTTCATCCAGGGAGCTGAGACAGCAGAAGATATAAAGGCAAGCTATAGCAAAATGGGGAATTATGCAATTATTTTGAGTCTAACCACATCTCTGTGATTCCAGTAGCACCTTCTCATGGAGTTGTCTACCTCAGCCTAAAGCTGTGGCTGGCAGCTATGCTACCCTGGAGTCTTTGCCATAGTCAAGTCACAATAAKCTCTCTCTGGGAAAAGAAGTAGCCCTGAAAAAGTTAACAAGCTCAGCATTGCCTTGAAAAATTTAAGTTACTCCAGACATGCTCAGTCTCCCTCAAAATCTGATGCTGCTAAAAGATATTCCTTTTGTTTYAAAAACCTTAAGGATAATGGGAAAATGGAATAGCAGAAAGGAAGAATGGGACAGATGCCAGAAGATCTGATGGTAATCTAATCCAGATAATGCCCAAATCCAGTATCACCTTCCCTGGGGGTGATACCCAGGACACAGTGCCAGGAGAATGTCAGTGCTGAGACTCCAGCGCTTGCCTGCGCCATCAGGGAAAAGGAATCTGCTAATATTTAGTCTGCCAGAAAGACTATTCCAATTCTGGATGTCAGATTAAGGCTTGAATGATTCTGAAACACGTAAGAGTTTGGACAAGGCTTGCCCAAGTCACACAAGGGTCATCACACTTATGTAAAATTATTAGTATTTGACAAGCATGTACATCTCCAGGCACTTAAACCAGAAACTGTTAAATTTACACTAACAGTTGTGGAATGGATCCCATTTAGCATGAATTTCTGTGTCCCCAAAGAGCTGAGCCTGAGCTGACTTCACTGTTTCTTGTCCTCTGGAAACTTGCTTATTCATAAATAAAACCCCCACCATTGTTACCTGACATGAGGGAAGGAGCCTTTGTTACAGAGGACAGGGGGTTATCACTCAGCTGTGTCATTGCTGGCTTCAGTCAGAGCCCTGTCCTAATATGGTTACAGTTAATACTTTCACCAACAGCTGTGGACAAGCCAGGAGTTTTTTGGAAATGAAGGGAGAGTAGCCACAGAGCCCAYRGTGAACATTCAAGCAAAGAGAGTCYTGTCAGCAGATGCGGCAATGCTGGCATCACACTGGTTCTGGGAAGGATGCTCCTCAGATCCTCTGTGTTTTTCCACACTGCAGTTATTTCTTTTCTTTCAAGGAAGGGCAGGGAAACCTTGCAGATCAAGCAGATGACCAAAAAAGAGGCCAAGAGCAATTTAGAATTTAGGTCTCTGCCTTAAGTACAGACATCAGTTTAATCCCCATCCCAGCTCCAGAAACAGTCATCAGCCATTATCCATTGTCCTGTCCCTCCAGGCCCTTGTTCAAAGTCCCTCTCCAGCTCTCTTGAAGCCCCGTTAGCCACTGGCAGGGGCTCTAAGGTCTTCCCAGAGCCTTCTCTTCTCCAGGCTGAACACCCCCAGCTCTCCCAGCCTGTCTCTAGAGCAGAAAGGCTCCAGCTCTCAGGCCATTTTGTTGGCCTCCTTTGAACTCACTCAGCAAATGCTGAGATATTCACTGAGATATTCACTCAAGATGTTGAATATTTGTGACTTCAGCTCTTGATTTTACTATTATTGTCCCAGAAAGGGAATGAAGATGAAGCACTTTGGSCAAGGTCACCCTTGAAGTGAGTGACAAGGTGAGACATTGAGCCTGAGTCTTTGAAATACCAAGCTGATGTTCACACCATCCTAGATGCAGAAGGAGAGCTCTGGGGAGATGGAAACAATCCCATTTTAGTGGTGATGTTCTGTCCAGACTACTACACTGTCTGTACAGTGTGTGCTGAGCTTGCTTTCCAGTGACTGCCTTTCAGGCAGATCCTAGCCATGGTATTTAAACATAAAAGTTTTAGATAGGCTTATACAAAATGCCTGTTATGAAATATGCTTTTTATGCCTGAGACTGGAAGAAAACCATCCAAAGGTGATAGCAGAAACTTCAYACAGAACTAGACCAGGGTGTAGCTCCATAGGCAGCAATGCAACCTCCCTGCTTCATATCAGCTGGGAATATGGACCATCTACAAACCTCTGCACATGACCACCACCAACTTCTCCCAGCTAGGAGCTCCWAGAAGTATTGTCTTAAACAGGGACAGAAATGGACAACGAAGGGGTGACTTAATTTTTGCCCATGTCAGCATTGTGTGTAAGTCAAAGTTGGGCATTCTGTGCATTTCTCYTGTCCTCTTGGAGGACGTCTTTGGAAAACATGAAATTTATGCGCTAAAGCCCACCAATTTTATAAAAAACAGAAGTGAATGGATCCTTTGTGCCAGATAATGTTTCAGAATATTTCACTCAATGGAGTTGCATGAGGTAAGTGTTGAAATGTTACATTGTTGTTGTTCATGATGATTTGGGGACTTCTGGATGCACAGGACTGGCAGGGACAGTCTCTTCTACCTGGCAAGCATGAGCAATGCCTAAAAAGCATCCCTGCTTTGTYAAGTCCAGCTGGACAAAAACAACAAGGCAAGGAGGATGACTGAAGAACACAGGTTTGCCTGAAATTAGTAAATTAACAGTAGGTAGGAAAGTTTCATTCCTTCTTCTCTGAAGTCAAAAGAGGTTTTGCAACWATCTGCTGTTTGACCAGGGCTTCATCAGTGCTGCTGCCCTTTGGCAAATATTGCCTGTCTGAAATAAGAAGGTCAGTTTCAGAAGAAATTGGTTTTAGGTTCAAGATGTCTGCATTATGTGGCCTTAATTGAATGAAATGAGTAGAGCCAAACTGYAGAGACAAAACCACAGCTGATTGAAGGTGCATCAAGTTTCAGAGGCTGAAACTTCCACTTTGTACCCTGTGAAAATCAAAGCATCTTAAATGAGCGTGAAAAATCATCATTCACGGGTTTGCAGACCTTTGCTTCTTCACTTTCATGGTAGAGTATACACAGTCCTAGAGAGGAGGATTTTCTGAACATAATGCTTATTAATGGAGCCAAATCCTATCTGTGCAATCTTCACACTAAGTAACAACACAGTTCTTTCAGGTCCCATCACATTTTGGTGTTTGTGAAAATGAGACATCCAGAAAGGAAACTTTCATCTGAATTTCCCAACAGATGGGACCCAAATGTGTTTCATGTTCCATTAGTACTAAACACACACAGCCAGGATGATGGATTCAATATCCTTTCTGGTCCATCAATCTAACAGATTGGAAGGGAAAGGGATTTTTTTCAATGCCATGCAGCTTTCAGTGCCMTGCAGATTATCACTTTCCTGTGCACCCATCCTCCAACTGAATAAGGAAATTYTGTTTAGATCTAAAGACCATGACTGACAGTCAGGCAGATAGATGCATATACAAAAYCCAGACAGAGAGATGGATTGTTTTTCTACACCAGCCTCCAAAAACCTGCACTTGGAACAAGGAACTTCAGGGAAGGAACCTGTCAAATCTCCTTAATCTTAAAACACAAGCAATAAATTACTCCCAGACCGTACATTTTTCCTCTTCTTTTGTACCATAACCCTCTTCCCTTACCCTCCAGCAAATCTGCTACACCAGATGTCAGAGTTCAAGTATAAACAGGGAGTTTCAACAGTCAGACCTAATCCTTTCTTTTTCCATTGCTGTCCTTCCCTATTTGACCATTTCCGACAATTAGAGATTCCCTCCATTCCCAAAACTGGTTGAAGCATGCTATCATGTTACATTCTCCTGGGCAGATGTTACCTTTGGTAAAGTCCCCTTTTCCATGTGATTTTGGGTTTGGAGGTTTTTTGTTTCATTTTGTATTTTGTTAGGAGGAAAATTGGAAATACAAATAGGTGATAGTAATAAATCTSATACATCACATTTCACCATGCTCCCTTTATTACCTCTTTTTATGTTATGCATTGTTTAAAGCAACAGCTTTTGGGGGAATATCAGGTGAATGCTTACTACTTTTGAATTATTACAGGACTAAATGTCAAGTTCAGAGAGGTTTCTCTGTCTCTACCTAGTCTGTGGTTTAGCTATTGAATGTATAGGTAATGTAGGGCCCATAGCTTGCTCACAGAGGGGTAAGGTCTAGTAGTGGACCAGCTGGTCCAGCTGGACCAGAGATTTCACCCTTTGATGCAAAGACTTTGACGTTTTTAATGAATTTTTTWAAGTGAGCTGGGACTGACCTTTGCTTTTAGAACAGGAAACTCTTCAGAATGTCTTTCTTGTGGGTGTATTTTGCATATGTTCCTTTTTCCACTGCTAGCTCATGGCCCATCTTTCCTTCTCTGCCCCTCAGCAGGTCTGTAATCTCTTATATCTGCATCTGAAGCTCATATGTGCAACATGCAAATATACTTGTGRCTTCAAAGAACTGCTTTCTTATATGCCTTTTACATGTCAGTATATGAAAGTCTCTTACACATTCATGTTTTGTTCCAAGAAAATAGTCTGGTCCTGGAAAGGACCCCAAAAAGACATTCTACAAGGTCTCMAGCTTGTCAGAGAGGTAAGCCCTGGGTTTTGGCCCTCTTCCTTCCCATCTTGTACTTTCTTTCACTCTCTTTGGTTCCTTCAAGCTGTGCAAGTATTTTGGACTCTGATGCTTGGATTGGAGAGTCATACTYCCCTTCAATAAGAGTATTTCTCCCCTAGAGAATGACTCACCATGTGCTGTCTTTGCCTCCTTCAGCACAAAAGTAGCAAACAAAACCAGTGGTTCAGKTTTGCTGTTTGGTCATGCTTGGAGGGTGACAGGCTGGGACAGGATTTCTCTTCTTGGCTAAGTCATGCAAAGTTACTTCAAGTCAAACAAGGTGCCTGCCTGAAATGCTCCTTTGCTTTCTTGTGTTTGATCTGACTCCCAGCTCACAGTCTGAGCACTCGTCTGCAGTGATGAGGTAGTTTGTGTGGCTTGCAGTGGAAAGGTCCTTTCCTGGTTCCTTCAAGAACCTCCTGGGGATGCTGTGTATTTTGATTGTCTCTGTTTGTTGCTTGGCCAGCATTTCCTTGCCTGTGTAATAACATCTGCTTACCAGACTTCAAATATCCTTGATTGCATTTGGCCAGTATAAGGCACCTCTTTAACTTCCRGGTGTGTTCTTGAGAGTGCATCTGTTCCCAAAAGTCTGGGCACAGAAATCAGCTGCATTTCTGTCCAAGCCCTCTGTCCCATGCTAATCTRTGTGTTTCCAGCTAGTACCATCTCTCTGTCTGGTAAATTTTCCATGACTTTTTTGGCATCCTGTTGGTATCTGGTGAATTTTCTATCTGTTCTGCACTTTCACATAGGTGGGGAGTCACTTTTCCTACTCTCACGGCTCTTGGTAGAGTTCTCATTGGAGCACAAAGGTTCACAATTTAGAGATTTGGACAGCTGGGGATGGCTGTGAAGAATTGTTCTCCTCTTTATRCAGGAATTCACTAAAGGAGCTTTGCTTCCTGTATCCTTCACTTCCCAGCCACATTATCTTCCTGCCTTGACTTCTGTTCTATCCTTCCTCTTAGGACCCACTCCTCCTCCAGCACTCAGCGACCATTTCCACCTCCTCTGCTCTACCTTGACTTCTCCTTTAGTATCTTAATTTAGATCTGTGGATTTTAGATTTCATTTTACACAAGCTCAAGTAGTTAACTAAAGTTAGGAGCACCCTTGACCCAACAAAGACAACATCAGGGAGCATTTCAGCCCATTCCTTCTGAAAACACCTCTTTCTTTCCATGAAGCACAAAATGGACTCTCCAGTGATGTGCTCCTATGTATGAGCTTTCCCTCTGTGCTGAGCATCAGAGGACAAGTCCAGTCCCTGTGCTTCATTGTGTGTCAGACAGCAAGGCAGAGTAACTTCTTTCAGTGTCTCTGGGTCACCATCCTCAGCTCCTTCACCTGTTTTTCATAATTCAGAAACTCTCCTTCTGTTTTGCATGTGCACAGGAATCTGCAAAGATACAGGATGAAGCATACCTCAGACAAGAAATGTTCCTGCACAGTAGGAACAGGGCAAACCTCCAATGGCAGGAACACAAACACCTCATATAAAAGTATGAAGCAAGAGASCAAGTGAGAGAAATCATTCCTGAAGTTTCCTCTCTGTTGAGAGAGATGGTTGTAAATAATAAATCAATTTGGGCACATTCTGCAAAATGAGACATTCTATCTTTCTTGTCTGGTCTCACCTGTTGTTATTTCTAATGCTTCCTCTTCCCAAGATGAGGCAGGGTTTTGCATTGAGGTAATGGAGTTGTTTTTGTGCAAGAACCAAACAACCTTCCCCCTCCCATAYCAAGGACTTTGTCATAAGTGAGCAAACATCTGTTAAATTGAACTGTACTTCATGAGAGGCTGGTTGTAGTTTTGGTTTTTTTTATTTTAAAGGGAAAAACCACKAAAAAATGGGATGTGTGATCAGCAGGATAGACTCAGGCGAAGGCAGAGAATTGGGTTTTTGCTGTGGTTTAGTCCCAGCTGGCAGCTCAGTCCCACACAAACACTCATTCACTCCCCTCCAACGATGTGAGAGAACAGGGAAGGTCAAAGAGAGAAAACTTGTGTGTTGGGAGAGACACAGTTTACTAGGGAAAGCCAAACAGGGAGTTCATTCACCGCTTCCCATGGGCAGGCAGGTGTTCAGCCATRCCCAGGACAGAAGGGCTCCATCATGTGTGCCAGTGATGCCATCACTCCAAAGGCTTCTCCATTCCTCCTCCTCCCCTCAGCTTTGAATGCTGAGGATGATGCCCTATAGTCTGGGTCAGRTGGGGTCAMCTYTCCCAGCCATGTRCCATCCCAGCTCCTTGTGCACCCCCAGTGCCCTTGCTGGTGGGCTGGGATGGGGTGAAGAGCAGGAAGGGCCTTGGCTTTAAGTCCTGCTCAGCAATAATGAAAACATCCTTGTGCTACCAGCACTGTTTCCAGCCCAAATCCAAAAATTTCACCAGCCACTATGAAGAAAATTAACTCTATCTCAGCCAAACCCAGCACACTGGTTTACAATTTGCAGCATGCATCAGTTAAGTGTCTGAAATAGAAAGCATGGGGAAAGAGGGTGAACTGATCTGTTCTTCTAATGAGTGGTGCTGTGCTGCAGGAGAAACATCATCTTTTCAGATCAGCTCTTTACAGCACAAGACAACAAGAGTTTTTAGGGAATAGATGCTTTTCAGGACAGGTCAGTGAGTGTTAATTGCTCAGAGATGTAGTATTCTTCTCATGGTTCTGGGTTTTTCAGCCACAAAACCCCCTCAGCTCTCAGGTTCTTAGCTGGGGAAACTCAAGAACGCTTTCAGGGTTACAGCACAAATTATGCACCAGCTGAAAAACTGCCCACCCCTGGWTGCAAAAAGATTAAAAAGGGCAATTCTGAATCAGATGTATATGCACACATATAATTAGCTCTTTGCAGTCCAGGCCCATAGGAATCAATAGCAAAGCTACTGATTTCATGGGRAATACAGCAGTGTGAACTTGCTAGCCCTGCTTTAATTCTATTCCCAGAAAATTGCTTTGTATTTTTCATAAGTAAATCTGTCAGGTCTTTCCTGGGTTCCCTGTAGTGCATCTAACAGCAGCACTGCAGTTCAGTGACCAGTTTGTCCTACAAAAAACTTAGTAAAAACTTTGTACCAAAAAAAGTCCCAAACAAACCTCTTTCACCTCATCTTGCCAGAACTGAAAGTCTCCTAATACTGCCTTAGGCACAAGAAATCTGGTGATAATATTTGAGTCTCACCTACTGGAAAGGGGGAGGCAGGGATGCATGTTAGCTTTGACCTTGTTTCTTGTCCAAGTTTTTACTTTCATTCTGCAGAGGAGAAGTCCCTGTGGGCAGAAGTGTCCACCCAGACTCTGGCAGAAAATTATTAGAAGACTTAAGTGTAATGAAAAGTGTTGTAAACTGTTTGCTGATGGTTACACCATAATGTAGGCTGTGCCTTCTCCCCAAAGGAGTATGATGAGATATCTGACATCTTCYTGTTCAGTCAGGAACAGATCTGAGGGCAGCTAATAAAGCTATCTACATCAGATTAAATTGCCAAACCTGCCCTCTCCCTGCTCCCTGCCCTCACTCCGTCCCCAGATCAGTGAGGTACACCAAGCCAAATAAATGCATGGCAAAGTTCATTCGAGTGATTGAAAATCAAGATGGAACAGCATATTTTTCATCAATGTTATCCCAGGAAATAAAGATAAATTCCCCCACTTCATATTTTAACATAGCTTATCATAATCACTGATAATAGCTACCAAATGTTTTCCTTTGTAGGGTTTTGAAGGGGGCTGYGGGAACAGTTTCTCGGTTGAAGGCTCATCAAGTCTAACTTTAAGTTAGTGTCAGGGGTCACTTCCACTTTTTGTTGCATTTCTGATGAGRAGTTGTATTGGTTTGGCACTGCCTGGTTTTTGGTAGCGGGGGAGGCTGCGGAGGTGGCTTTTGTCAGAAGCTGCTGGAAGCTTCCACCATGTCCAGCAGAGCCAATCCCTGATGGCTCTGAAGATGGACATGCCTGGCATGCTGGCCAAGCCTGGGACAATTAGAGATGGTGGAAATGCCGAGGAAGGAGGAGGAGGAGAGGAAGGAGGAAGAAGAAGAAGAAGAGGAGGAGCAGAAGAAGAAGAAGAAGAAAGAAGAAGAAGAAAGAAGAAGAAGAAGAAGAAGAAGAAGAAGAAGGAGAAGAAGAAGAAGGAAGAAGGAGAAGGAAGGAGAAGAAGACCCAGTGTCAAGTAATGCAATCTCGGTAAAACAAGAGTACTGCAGGGCCTCATGCTCATATGATATGAAGCTCTGAGTTGTTTATTTAAAATAAAGGGATTGATGCTTTGGCATCTCCTGCTGCAGGGCTGCCACCTGCCAGGACCACAGGTCCCCTTCTGACAGTCCTGGAAAAGAACTGTTTTCAAATAAACTTTCACCCAGCCTGGCCCACTGCAGGACTTCYCAGCTCTCTTGTCCAGCCATGGGCTGGGTTGCACATTTTAGGTGCAATTCTGGCTTCCACTCAGGCTGAATAAGGTTTCAGTGTAAAGAACCCAAAAGCACTTATTCTTCTATGGTTTTTTGTGTTCAGTGAATTATAAGAATCAACAAGCACCTTTGTGTCCTCACCAGGTTTCAGTGGARGTTGCAAAACCATCAGAAGTGCTACCAGATGCCACAACTGGAAGCAGAGACCAGATAAGTCAAGAAGGGTGACAAGATGTGTTTATCTTTTCACGAGAAGCATAAAGAACTCTTTGGATGGCTTAGCTATAGATGTGTTGAGTCCTAAATCAAGACTAAATARTTTTCTAAAAATATTTATTAAACAGATGAGCACTGTGGTCCCTAGTAAGCATCTGATTTTGSAATATCTAGATGTAGTTAGGGAAAAAGAAATAACTGATTCCAAAAATACTCCAAAAATACAGACAGATGTCCCCAGCCCAACTTGCCCAGCCCTAGGGTGAGRTGTGAAAGAGAAGAAGCCACCACAGGCAAGAGGAATGTGATTACTTTCCAGGTTCACAGATCTATGACATACATCACACTGATATAACCACTCAGTGAGATGGGTTTAGCTGGATGACTACCCCATGTGAGTAACTAACACATTACAGCCCTGACCCCATGGCTGCCTTAGAAACTTACTTGACTGCAGTTAATTCTTTACCAGATCCGGTCATTAATGCTGTTATTSGTCTTTCCTGTAGCATATGAACTGAACTGACTGACCTTTCATAGGATACAGAGATTTTAGCATGAAAGTCTGCTTAATATTAGCACATTTTTCAAGCCCTCCACAGGCCTTGACATGATTCTTTTTAACAGATTTGAAAAGAAGATAAATGCTTTTTTGGCTGCACAAAGCAGAGAGGAAATATCTCATTTGGGGTGATGGAGGGAAACAAAAGCAAAGAAAAAGCTGCTTGGGAAAGGCAAACTGGGAAGTTAGCTGACACCTTAATTTAGACATTCCTGTCACCCATCCTAATCCTGGGATCAGGGGAGCTGTGTGGAAGTCTGGGGTCTGGCTAATGAGCCAGCTCACAGAATCATAAAATCATAGAATGGTTTGGGTTGGAAGGGACCTCAAAAAACATCTTTTTCCAACCTTATGCCATGGGCAGSCACACCTTCCACCAGACTGGYTTGCTCAGAACTCCATCCCTARATCCAATTTAAACTTATCCTCCTTGACCTTAATGCCATTCCCCCATGTCTCATCATTACATGACTTTGTGAAAAGCCCCTCCCCAGCCTGCTTGTAAGCCTCCTTTAGGCATTGGCAAGGGCTCTATGGTCTCCCTGCAGTCTTCTCTTCTCCAGAGAAGTTCCAACTCTCCGAGCCTGTCTTCATAGGAGAGGTGCTCCAGTTCTGTGATCACTCAGTGACTCCTCTCTGGACTTGTTCAAACAGGTTCACATCTTTCTTATGTTGGGGGCCCCAAGCTGTACACGGTGTTCCAGGTGGGGTGTCCAAAGAGCAGAGTTGAGGGGGAGATAAACCTTCCTTGACCCACTGGTCCCAGCTCTTTTGATGTAGCTGAGGATGTGGTTGTATTTCTGAGCGGCYAGTGTGCTTTGCTGAGTCTGATTGAGCTTTTCATACACAAACACACCCAAGTCTTRCTTCACAGGGCTATTGTTGGTCCATTCTCCATCCAGCCTACACCTGTGCTTGGGATTGCCCCAGCCTATGTGCAGGACCTTTCACTTGGCCTTTTTGAGCATCATGATGTTTGCACAGGCCCATCTCTCCAGCCTGCCAAAGCCCCTCTGGAAGGCATCCCTTCCTTCCAACGTGCCAGCTACGCCATGCATCATGGTGCTGTTGGGATCTGTTGTCATATCCTTCCTTGCAATGAGCTAGGGAATTCATGAAAAACTAGGCCCAGGCAAAGAAGTAACCAAATTTGTGGAGAAAAAGGAAGACAGTATAAATGGAAACTGCAAATCAAAGCACTAACAATAAAGGCGCACTTGTGCAGAAGTCATTCCAATGGAACACCCCACCACCACTGAAACATCTGTGGAGCATCAGGCAGGAACCTCCAAGCATCAGCAATATCTTGGCACTATTTGTGTCAGACCTGGGTCAGACAATGGTGGGATCATGTTTCTTGCCTCTAAGGCTTTGCATCACATACATGGACCTGAGCTCCCTACAGCCATGGCCCAGGCAAAACTTAACTCAGAGAGGAAAAAAAGGGCTTATGCCTGAATAAGAAGTAGCAGTACCATGAAAACATAATGCCTTCTGCAGAGTTCACAATTTGCCTACATAGCAGCAGCAGCAGCAGCAATATTAACAGTTGTGAACTGCAGACATCAACCAAGAGTCTGACCATGTGAATGTAAAAAAAAGAAAAAAAAAACCAAGACATTGGCAAAGCCACTTAAGGTTCAAGAGCCAGGGTTTTGTGAAAATTTCACACTGCAAAATCACCCCAAGGCACAGGAAATGTCAAGTTGAGCTGCTGAAGTGTGGCTAAGTCACTTGCAACTTAAAAGAGGTTTGTAATGGACAGGCAGAACAAACTGCATGGTGTGTGTTATGCTCCATTGCCAAAGAACAGCCTGAGAGACCTCCGAATTTGGACTCAAGTGCTTCAGGGCTTTGMGGAGCTGCAATATAAAAAAGGGCAGCAGTCTGGCTCCTCATAATGTAGCACTGTGTGTGTGATAGATGGAGCAGGGCTAAGAGGGAAACGATGATGGATTTTCTCAGTCTACCCAGTAAATCTGCTCTTGCACTTACCACCATATTTTCAGAGATGTGCAAATTCCTTGAGGCTCCAAAGCTGGACTAGCACTCCTGTGAGGAAAGGCTCTTCCTGGTTTCCTTGCATTGCCCCTTTCTTGGCCCACCGTCCTTCCAGATGAGGTTAAAAACCACCAACATCTGTGAAGCTACCAAGTTGGTCAYGCACTTGCAAGACCTACAAGATGAGCCTAAGGGAGTTGTGCTTCTTTGAGGGGAAGATTTAAAAGCAGCCTCCAGCTTCTGAAGGAATAGCTAGATGGATGGGTAAAGCCCAACAATTTTCTGTAGTGGCAAATAAAACAGGCAATAGAMTATGTTGCTTTTATGTTTGTATGGATGAGASACCTCCAYAAGTCCCTTTCTACCAGCACATCTWGGACTGTGAATAATTTTGGACTAATTTTGTTTCGTTTTAAAATTTAAATGAACTTTTATCATAGAATCATTGAATATTTTAGTTTGGAAAAGCCCTCTAAGATCATTGGGCCCAACCATTCCCCCAGCACTGCCAAGACCACCATATCCCCAAGTGCCACATCTARGCTGCTTTTAAATCTTGCCAGGGATGGGGAATCCACTACTCTGGGCAGACTCTACCAGGGTTGGATAACCCTTTCAGTGAAGAAATATTTCCTAATATTCAATTCAAATCTTTTCTGGCGCAACTTGAAGCKATTTCCTCTTTTCAAAGCACTTGTTACCTGGGAGAACAGAKCAATGCCCACCTGGCTGCACCCTCCTGTCAGGGAGTTGTAGAGAGTGAGAAGGTTCCCCCTGAYCCTCCTCTTCTCCAGACTGAGAGCTCCCAGCTACTCCTCATCAGACCTGTGCTCCAGACCCTTCCCCAGCTCCATTCCCTTCCCTGGACACCTTCCAGCAGCCAGTGCCTTTCTAGTTGTGAGGGACTCAAAAGTGAAGACAAGATTCAAGGTGCAGCCTCATCAGTGTTTGAGAACTGCTCTGTAAAATAGGATGTGGTTTCTTAGCCCCTATTTCTTTATATTRTTCTGCTATTTATTTCTTCAATCAATTCAGTTGAAGAACRTTCACTGTTAATTGCCAGGATTTAYTCCTAGAGATATAAATTAGCACTGATGAACAGCAAAGTCAGCACAATCATCTGAGCACACAGCTGGCCAACAGAGAAGGCAGGCACCACTGTGTCCTTGAGAACCAAGGWCAAGGAGGTCATGGTCTGGAAGAGTATTTTCAGGTGGAGGAGGACTGGGACCTAGATGGTGTCGCCCTGTTCTTCTAAGTTCTTCTAAGCCTTCTGATGTTTAAATTCTTATAATGAACTTTCTCACGCAGTCTTATGTAAATAATTGTTGTTTTACATTCTT
This sequence comes from Sporophila hypoxantha, assembly GCA_002167245.1. NCBI lineage: Eukaryota > Metazoa > Chordata > Aves > Passeriformes > Thraupidae > Sporophila > Sporophila hypoxantha. The sequence goes on along the minus strand of NDFG01000610.1, from coordinate 1,423,307 downwards.
TTCTGGAAGAGGAGAAATTTAATGGACTATTGGTTTGTCCAGTGTCATTGGAGAGGTGGCACTGTCACCCTTCAATCCACTGTCACTTTTCAAAATCTATAAATGTTGGAGTCAGAAATTAACCTGCCCTTCTTTTTACCTTGGAGGCTCCAGTGTCCGCATAGTTTTACTTGGTGTCCTATAGTGACAAGATGGGAACCTAAAGGCATTCAGATTCAGGAGGACCAAGTGATTAAAGTCCTCCTAGCCCTATGAGCTACATTCCATGGTAGAGGGAAGGTAAGATGGTCTGAGATGTCCCAGTCTCAGATGGCAGTACAGCAAGCCATTCACCACATGTCAAGGAGCAGCCAAAAATGCCTCTAGTTGGGTGTTACCAATTTGGGACTAGCAGGGGATGATGAACAGAAGTTTCACAAGCAGGATGTGCTGAAGGAARGCACTGTGAGGCACTGAGATGCCACATTACAGATTCACAGTGGTACTTTGTGCTGTTTTCCCTCCTAGCTGGCTCCTGCACAACGCTCCAGGTGAAACTCCCAATGCAGCTTCAGAAAAGTGCTTTGCAAATGTCTGGCATGGGACCTCATGCTGCAAGAGGAGATAAAAGAGCTGAATTTCTTTTTGTTATTATCCCTGCAAACCAGCTACAATAAATTATTCCAGTGGAGTGATTTGATTTTCATGTAGCTACCCTGCAGCTGTTCAGCTTGGCTGATGGGTCCAACGCCTCCTGTGTTGTTTTGTCAGATTTCCACCCAGATGGCAAACCTCTTCCCTTAGYAAACCTGTGAAAAACAAAAAATTAGGTCGTCTTTTATTCTCTACTCTTTTTGTGCTTCTTAATGTGCAAAAAGGCCGTGCCTGGGGCAAAGGCTTGTTACAAAATCTCTACTGAGCAGGAGGCAAAAAAAGAAAAGAAAAAGAGATGGAAATCACAGAGTGAATAAAATACAAGTGGAATATTATTCAAAAATTTCCTGAAAATGTTATCAAACTCTTTCCATTTCTAGCCTGGCATTTATACTCTTGCAAAAGTGACAGGCAAGGCAATTTTGGAGAATATACTGAGGCAGAGAATGACTGTAAATAATTGTCCAGTGCACCCCAGCATGGAGAAGCAGGTCAAACAAGTTWCCTTTCCCTTTTCTTCCTCTCAGCTGTTTCTTATATTCCATTTCATTTCTGCCAGCCATGCCAAAATGATGAATCTGAAGCAACAGGCTCATAAATTCTAAGGCTGGCCTAGAAATCATGAGGATTAATGTTCTCTAGATTCTTTTTCTCTGACTCCTTGGTTTTGGTACATTTAGGCACACTCAGGACATATATTCCAGCTTTTTCAACATCCATGAGAACAAAAATAAACTTTATCTTTCCCCTAAGGAGGGAAGATATGAAAGCTCACATACTCAGCTCCTGGAACTGGGGCTTTAAGAAAAGACATAGACATTATGACTCGCACAATGAAGTCACAAGAGCTGGCAGCTGTCTGGACTTCAACAATAAATATGGGYGTTCCTTCCCCCACCATAAGCATGTTATTGCCATGCTCTGGACAGACTGTTCTGCTGGTAGCTCTTTCTTCTGCCTTGGTTTGGGCTCTGGAACAGTGTTGTTTGCAATATGCAGATCAGTTGCAGTAGGTTATGTCCCTGCTTGGTGTTACTCCTTCAGATCTCAGAACAATTCAGGTTGGAAAAGCCCTCTAAGATCATTGGGCACAACTGTTCCCCCAGCACTTCCAAGCCCCACCACTAACTCCAAGTGCCACATCCACGTGTCTACTAAATCCCTCTAGGGATAGGGACTCCACCACTGCCCTGGTGTGTTGATTTGGCGCATCCTGATTTTTTGGTAGCAGGGGAGGGCCACAGGAGTAGCTCCTGTGAGAAGCTGATAGAAGCTGTGACRGTGTCCAACAGAGCTAATCTCTGATGGCTCTGAAGACGGACATGCTGCTGGCCAAAACTGGGCCAATGAGAGAGGCTGGTAATGCCTCTGTTATGACATATTTAAGAAGAAAATCAAAACAAACTAAGGGTTATTGCTTCTTGTCAGAGAACAGGAGGAAGTGAGAATGTGTGAGGGGACAACATGGAGACACCAAGGTCAGTGGAGAAGGAAGTGGAGGAGGTGGTSCAGYTGCTGGAGCRSAGKRTCCTCTGCAGGCCYTGGTGAGGACCARGGTGAAGCAGCTGTGTCCCTGCAGGCCATGGATCCATGGGGGATGCAGAGATCCACCCACAGCCCATGGGGGAGATGCCCATGCTGGAGCAGGTGGATGCCTGGAGGAGGCTGTGATCCACTGGGAGACCTGGTGAACAGAGAGGGCCCTGCTTCCAGGCTGGAGCAGCCTGTCCTTGGAGGACTGCACCCTGTGGAAGAGAGAGCCACAATGCAGCAGTTTTGGGAGAGCTGTCTGCCCGTGGGTGGAATTCATGCTGCAGCAGGTGTGGTGTGGCTGCTGCTTGTGAGAGGGGACCCACGATGGGACAGTTCACAGAGAACTCTCTCCCATGGGAAGGATCCCATGGTCTCACATGGGATGGACTCCTCTCCTGGAGCAGTGGAAGAAAATCTTGGTGATGACCTGACCACAACCCCCATGCCCTGTCTCCCTGTGCTGTCGGTGGGAAGGAGGGAGGGGCTGGGGGGGAGAAGGTGTTTTCAGGGCTTATTTTACTTCTCATTATCCTCCTCTGYTTCTGTTGGTAATAAATTTCACTTTTCAACTAAAGTTGAGCCTGTTTTGCCCTTGAAGGGTTCTCTCCCAGTCCTTATCTCACTCATGGAGCCTTTGTTTACCTTTTTTCCCTTTCCCTCCTTTCCTCAGCTGTGGCAGGGGAGGGTGAGCAAGTGACTCTCCTGGGTGCCTGGCATTGGGCCAGTGTCAAACCATGGCAGGGGTGCAGTCTTCGAAGGATGGGCTGCTCTAGTTTGGAAGCAAGGGCCCCCTCTCTCTCTCTCTCTCTTTGGTCTCCCACTAGACCACATCTTTCCCTAGCATCCACCTGCTCTGGTGTGAGCACTTTTCCCACAGGCTGCAAGTGAATCTCTGCATCCATGGACTTCATGCATTACAGGGGGACAGTTTGTTTTACCACTGTCCTCACCATGGCTGACAGAGGAATCTTGGCTCCAATGCTTGAAGCACCTCCTCCCACCTCTTTTTTTCAACTGACCTTTGTGCCACCATGTTGTTTTCCCTCTCATGTCCTCACTTCCTTCTCTTCTCTGACCAGAAGAAAACCTGCTGCTTGTAGGTACCATTGTCAACCAGTTCCACTAACTCAAAGATTTTTGCAAGATCCCGCAGTGCAGAGAAGTTTACCTTGCCTACGTGCCACGCAGGGATTGGCTCTGCCACACATGGTGGGAAGCTCCCAGCAGCTTCCCACAGGAGCCATCTTTGTGCCTCCCCCATTACCAAAAACCAGGCTGTGCAAGGCAATACACTCCACCCCTTGTGGACAAGTGATCTGTGCCACAACAGTTTTGGGAAGACTGTTTGCCTATGGGAGGGACCCCAAGGCATAGCAGAAAAAAGACTCCTCTCCCTGAGCAAACAGAAAACAATCTCAAGTGATGACCTGACCAAAACCCCCATGCCCTGTCTCCCTGTGCTATTGGTGGGAAGGGAAGAAGGACTAGGGGAAAAAAGGGTGTTTTAAGGGCTTATTTTACCTCTCATTATCCTCATGTGACTCTGTGAATAATAAATTTACTTTATACCTTTAAATTTAAACCTGTTTTGCCCTTTTAGAATGTTTTTCTCCTAATCCTTATCTCAACTCATGAGCTGTTCATTAATTTTTTTCCCTCTCKTTTGCCCAACTGTAGCAGGAGAGGGTAAGTGAATGACTTTTGTGAGTGCCTGGTGTTTGGCCGGTATAAAATCATGACACCTGGGCAGCCTGTTAAAATGCTCAGTACTTRTGATACTTTGCACCTTTCTGTGGCAGGATATTGTCCTTGGTTTGTAAGAAGAATGGGACAGCATTCGGCTCTGGGCTGAATTGCATCATCTGGATTTAATAAAACAATACTCTGAAAAAGCACAAGTCATGTTCCCATGTTACTGCATGTGAAACTTATGCTGAGATGATGAGATGGCTCTGCAACACAAAAGGCCCAGAGCCACTCAATATTAACTCACCTTCACTCCATAAGTGCATTCAACTTCAGTGGAAAACAAAAGCTGAAATATATTCCTGGAGGTGGGCCAAAATGACTGTTTCATCATGATCCCCCCTTGCTTGCTTGTGTCTGGAGAACTGTAGGATTGCTGAGGGGTGGAGGGGGAGGTGATGCATTTTCTTGTTCCTGCTGAAAAAGGACATTATTTTAACTGGGCATAGAGAAAAAGAGAACTCTTTTCTCCTTGTAGTTACAATAAAAAGTTCTCTGGCTTTTTCACCTTGAGACTACAGCATCAAGCAAGCATTAGTGGGGCTCCATGGGTTCATAACCCAATAGCATTGGCATCATGCACATTCTGTGGATTTCTTCCAGGTTTTTGCTACCGCAAAGAGTCAGATCCCCAACGCAGCTTTAAGAATGGTGATTAYGGAAACTATTTCCTAAAAACAATATATTTTTTCACTTTTCTTGCCATAACCTGGCCAATCAGCTAATTCCCCCACCTGGTTCATATTCATGGCTGATCCTACATGCCTCTTACCAGCTGGTACAGAAGAAGCTGATCAGTGTACACTCTCGTTACTTGAACTAATGTTTCTTTATGCCATGAGGGTCCCTAATGTGTTGCATGTGGTTTTCATCTGGGGCTTTTTGGGATCTTTTCCAGGAAGTTTCAGGTCATTACCTCAAGCCTTTCTCAGCTGAAAAGGATTGAGGTAATAACCCACAATAGCTTGGGGGAGGGGGCAGTCATGGGGAGGTGATGGGTGCAGGCAGGCGGGTAGGTAGGAAGGCAGGTGGGCGAAGAGAGAAAAAAAGAGAAGGAAGGAAGGAATATTGGTTTCTATAATGCATTGAAGACAAGAGAATGAAAATTGCATGCAGCATAGGTGGAAGGAATGTGGCCTTTGGCCCTCCAGCAAAGGTGTCATGGAACGTGTTGTATTGAAGCAATATGTCAAAATGCAAGATCTTAGGCAAGGAAAGCAGAGGGCACAAAACCGAAACCACTGTGAACACTGCAAAGTGGTGGGCCTGATCCCCAGCCCCTGGTCAATTTTCACTCACAYAGCTTAACACTAATTAGTTAAGAGGTTTCATTGAAACAATGGCTGCCTTTTTAGGATGAATGAGAAACAGAAAGMTCTATGTGTTAAGAAACCCCTTTAAAAGCTTCCGGCATGAGAGGGGTGGCTTGAAAAGATCATGAGGAATCACTYGCCAAGGAAGGTGAGTTTTAAGTTTAAATGTAAGTTATGTGACCTTATACTGCATTTCAGCCAACGCTATACCTCACTCRGGTATTCACTCCTTTTTCTTCACCTCATCTGAGAATTGCCTTGGCTACAGAAATTGCCATTTACATCCACTTTGTCTTTTCTGGCTGGGAGCCAGCTATCTGSTGACCCAGCTAAATGAACCCAGGTTCTGCCAAAACTGTTCAACACCTACGGCACTTTTCCAGCAGGGGAAAGACTACCTTGCAGGGCCTAAGGATAGGGATGTGTGTTTGTGTGTGTATGTATTTATAGCTCCAACACAGGAAAATTACTTTAAAAGTGGGCTTTTCCAAAGTTCTGAACAGTGTGTTCCTCTTGCTTTCGCTTGGGGTTAGGGGTGCTCAATAATTTTAATGACCAATAATGAGTGCCTCAGATGCCCTGGATATTTCATGAAGCTTTAACTCAAAAAATATCWACAAAACCCTTTCAAATAAATCTGTAATGGTCTATTTGAAATGGCTGATGTTGAAACCTCCCTGAATGGAAGATTCTTGAGTGGAAAAGGCCATATCAAATTAGCTTTGGAAGTGGCTTAAACTACTGATTCTGCCAAAGGGTAGATGGAGCTATTCTCTTTTGACACATTGTTTTCTTGTTGCTAGCCTGACAGAATAAAAATGTTTCCCTTCACTTCAAAGGAAGAGGCCAGCTGGCTGGATTTTGAGGAAAATGAGGGGGGTTTCTAAYTCTTCCTCAATCCATCCACATCTGGTGTCCTGCAAGTGTTCATTAAGATATTAAAGCAARATCATGACAATAGATGGAGGGTGGGGACTGAATTTTACTCTGCAAGTCTTGGATTTCCAAAACCTCAAGATGATTCTGCAAATGTACATCAGAAGACTTTCTGGCAACCTTGTTTTAATAAGGTATTGAATAAACCATCTTAGAATCATGTCCCCCATTTTCTTCCCTCTCCTTCAACCAAAGCAGGGATAATTCAGTTTGCAGSCCTTTGCCTCTGTTTTTGTAAAGCAAATATCACATACAGCCAAACACTGTTATTTCATCTGTGTCTCGGAAGTGACAGGAAGCAGTGCACTGAACTCCAAAGCACTGAAGATCTCCACATTTGCAAAAGATGCCTCTTCTAAACACTTGCAAAGATGCCTCTCCTTTCTCCACTCCTAGTCTACAGCATCTTTGAATATAACATATTATCTTAACATCAAGAAATAACTGCTCTATAATTCCTGTACATTAAGGACCAACATATTACAGCTTTCTGAGATTTGAATCAAAATACTGTGTTTTGTAACCAAGAACAGCATGTATTTTCCTTCCTCTTCTCCCTCCTGTGGTTCAAGTTGCTTGTGTCATCACCTGCCGGTACTATACAGCACAGCTATTCAAAAAATCATGATTCCACCCTATGAAGTTATGAAATTAACACAAGATTCAGGAGGTGTTTCTGGGACAAGACACATCTTGCTTTTCCTTTGTCTTCTGGTTTCTGCAGAACATCTACCAAGRACAGACTGTTATTTTGCGCCTCTGCCATTTTGACTGCTTGAACATCCATTTCTGTTTGAGTGATGAGTGATTCCCACAATAAATTTCATTGATGACACTCCAGACAATACTTTTATTGACAGAAAATCTTGTAAATCACTCCTTGCTTCTCATTTAARGCTCCTTTCCCCAGAAACCAATGCATGTTTTCTCCTTAAATGCAAGATCGAATTTCAGGACATCTCTCCCCTTGTTTATCCTGTGCTTCAGAAACACTGTAGGACATAATTACATTCACACATAAAAGAATTGCTGAAAAGAGGTAAAATAATTTCCCAGACTGAGTACTGTGCTTTGTAGATTTGGGGGATGGGGGGAGGGGGAAATCTTTCTGTTGTATGATGTAGTTTGAAGCTTCTATCTCTGGTTCTGGACACCCTTTCAGCGATTGTAATGAAATCCACATGCTTTGCACTAATATCTGAAACCAGAATCATGGCAAAAAAGGCTGAAGACAGAGCAGTTTCAGATTAATAACGAGTTTTAGATCATGGTGTAACTCCAGGAGTGATTATTAGCTCATTTGACCTGTATATTGCAGGCTGTTTAATGTTACCCAGTGTCCTGGTTTGGGGCAAATTTGGGAGAGAACCTCTAAAGGGGTTTCCTCTAGACAGCAGATTCAAGCAGCCCCTCCCCCAACTGGTTCAGGAAAATATTTCCTTGGAGAAAAGTGGAAAAAACTGTTTATTTAACAGGCAAAGCATTCACCAGCACAAAAAAAAAAAAAAAAAAAAAAAAACAACCAAAAAAACCCCCAATGAACAATATTAAACAATAAAACCTCTTGCTGCTGCAAAAGAGATGACAAACTCAGAAAGTCCCCCCCTGGGCTGTAGCTCAGCTCACTCAGTTTCTGATCAGTCCCTCTGGTGCTGGAAATGCCGCAGCCCAGGCCTGGCCTGGGGGGCCACAGGTGTGAGCTGCTGGTGCTCTGCTGGGTGTTCAGTCCAGAGCAGGTTTAAATGGGTCCAAGAAAAAGAAAAAAAGCCACGGTCCAGGGAACTTCTCTGCCTCAGCTAGCTAAAACTAACTAAAAAGCAAAGGAGAGCTCTGTCCTGCTGTCTGTCTGTTCTGCAGACAGCACAGTGCAGGAGCAGGATGGGGGGGAGCAAGTGCAGCTTCTGATAACAAACTCTGTGCTTCTTGTCTCCCCTCTTCTCTCTCAGGACAAGTCTTGAAGGTGCAAAACTCATTGTCCAGCATAAACAGAACAGACCACTGGGGATACAAGCGTCATACAGCCAGCCCAGGACACCCAGTTACCTGTGTATTAAGCTGAGTAATCTTTGTTTGACTGCAGCTCTTCCTGAATAAAAAAAAAAAAAAACTGCCCATTTTCAAAGACTCAAGAGGTATCTTCCACTTCCTTTTGTTTCTGTTCCCAGCACTAACTGTACACAATTCCATGCTTTTATAACTTGAATTTGTTGTGCCTTCTTTATGAGACATCTGCTTACATATAGATTTGCTCTTTCTCCATTGCATGAGAGCTCCTGATAATTTGTATTCTCTTCTACAAGATACTTTATAAAGTAATCAAGTCAATTTGTTACTTGATGGCTGAACAGAATYAATATTTAAGTTTCTTGTAGATATTTCCCTTTTCTCTTACTTTTTCAGTATCACAAGCATAAATTTTCCACTAACTKCAACAATCTCTAGAAGTCAGGTATCAACACCACCTGAATTATCCAGGTCCTTTTTGAACAATGCATCTGAATTGAGATTATTTTTATTTGCTGTGGGTTTGCCTACTATGTGAATGAAATCTGCTGGGAGAAGTCCCACTCCTGAGGCTTGGAGAAATTCTCTGTAGGCCTGACATAAACCCAAAATCTATTTATGAAGAAATTGCTTTGTAYTGAGAGATTCATCTCAATAAATCATTGATTTGCTCAGCTACCTAACACTAATTCCAGTGATGATCCTAAAAACTTAATATTCAAGACAGAAAAATATGCAAAGCTTAAARAAGTCATCTCTCCATTCTTGCTCTCCAGCAGCTTTCCCATTTCTCAGATAGACAGGAACAAAGCTGAACCAGAGATAAGCAGCCTTTCTTTTCCCCTTTGAGTCACATCCCATAACGGTGAATACCTGAATAATATTTTTTAAAAAGGAAATAATTTCTCCTCTCTTTTGGTTTTTTACTCCTTTTTCTCCTCATTTTCTAATTTTCTTGACAAACGACAAATTTGAAAGAAACTACACAAGGGCTTATTCTACTTCTGTTGAAACCACAGGACTTCTTCAGACAATRAAAATCTGTCCTGAACCAAATATATCTGAGATCACAAGCCCCACAAGTCCAGAAGTGCCTCACTATGGCCTAGAAAGTRCTTTCCTGACAAATAAGCTTTGAGATGAGGTCATGTTTGAGGAATTGCCTAGGCATAAATAAAGGGATGTTTCTTGGCCAGGAAAGGCTTTGTGAAAAGAAGCACTGGAATGCCACAGATTCTTAATTAACTTCTTCAGGAATTAGGGTCCAGACCTCACAGGCTGAGAGATAACCAGAGGTTTTGGTGCATCACCAAAAATCACCTGCTGATATCTAACTGCCTGTACAAAAGCCTGTACTGTGGGGCTTTCCATATTTAAGATCCTGAAAAACAAACTTTCTGGGGTATGACCCAGCACGTGACTCTCTAGGAGTATCATTCCTCAGTCTTTCCTTTGCAATTTCAGAGATTTGCAAAGAGATCCCCAAAGCCAGCTCAGGTTCCCTCCACATTGAGAAGTACTATTCATCTCCCTTCACTCATCTTAAAATATTCTCAAACAATGTGTTTTCCTTAGCAGTCTGTGTAGCACAGTATCATCTTCTTCTTCATGTGTTTCTGTGCTTTCTCTAGTGAATCTATTTGTTTCTTGAATTATCCTTTSAATTTGGTTCTGCTTCTTTTCAAAGACCTCCAAATTATTCTTCCTGTGCTAATCTTCACCTTCCTTTCATGCCCCACACTGGCCTGTGCTGCCCTTTAATCCTACTGGGGCTTAACAAAGATGAAACTTAAACTTTAAACTGCAAGCTCTTCCAACTTTTTCCACTTTTCTRCAGTAAAAGTCTCCGTGCATTCTAAGATCACAATCACAATTCCTCTGGGCATTTTACATTCCCTCTGAGTCAGCTGAGCAGAGGTCAAGAAGTTTAGTATTGCCTCTTCCAYTATTTCATTCCTTCCACGCCTTGCAAACACAGCAGTGTTGTGATTCTTCTTTGTCTGAGATGCTGTTCTGCCTTCAGATCTTTCCTTTTGCTCTTATCTGCAGCTTTGGGACAGAGCTTGGGTGTTACCCAAGTGGCACCATGCACAAATGCTTCTCCTCCAAACCCTTGCTTGCAACCAGCAATCCTTCTCTTGCTCTCTCCTGAGTTTTGATTTAAATCATTCGGCTTCCAGTTTCTTTTTATACACCCTATCATCTAAGTGAAATTTTYTTTTGTGACCACAGTCTCAAAAGGAGACTTAGAAGTAGGCCACAAGCCATCAGTTTTGGCACATTGGTCATTCCTTCAGTCAAAGTACCTGGCAACTGATAATTTAAGCTTCAGCATGTCCTGTCCACTTTTGTAAAGCTGAGTTTGCTGCAACATGAGCTGACTTTCTGCTTGGGATATGTCAGCCCCATGTGCTYTGGCAGGAGCTAGCATTCCTGTGACCATGAAATAARAGAGTTCTCAATATTCAGRGAAGCAAYGAGGGGCATCAACAAAACTTCCCCTCTGGACTTCTGGAGGGCAGACTTTGGGCTATTCAAGGGACTGACTCAGATAGTATCTTGGGAAACACCCCTTAAAAATAAAGYGGTCTAGGAAGGATGGACACATTTTAATAAAGAAATCTTGAAGATGCAGGAGCAGACTGTCATTATGTGTTGAGAGATGAGCCAGCAGGGAAGACAACCTGCCTGAATGGGCAAGGAGATTTTGAAGGAACAAAGGGAAAAAAAGAGGGTGTACCTTTGGAAAGAGGGGCAGATAACTCAGGAATTGTTTAAGAATGTTGCTAGGTCATGTGGGAAAAAAATAGAGAGGCAAAAGCCCAATTAGAACTTAATCTGGCCACTTSCATGAAGGTTAATATAAATTTTTTTCTAAGTACATAAATGTCAAGAGGAGGGGCAAGAACAACCTCCATTCTTTATTGGATGCTGGGGGAATATAGTAACTYAAGAGGAGGAAAAGGCAGAGAGAAGACAGAGATACCTAACACCTTCTTTGCCTCAGCTTTCAATATTAAGACAGGTTATCCTCAGGACAACTGTCCTCCTGAGCAGGTAGATGGGTGCAGGGAGCAGAACAGCCCCCATTATCCAGGAGAAGACAGTCAGAGACCAGYCAAGCCACTTAGATGCTCACAAATCGATGGGACCAGGTGGGATCCATCATAGMATGACAAGGGAGCTGGCAGATTAGCTCATTAAGCCCCTCTCCATCACTTATCATCAGTTCTGGCTCACTGGGGATGCCCCAGATGACTGGAAGCTGGATGCCTATCCATAAGAAGGGCTAGAAGGAGGATCCAGGCAACTACAGACCTGTCAGCCTGATCTCAGTGCCCAGCAAGATTGTGGAACAGGTCATGTTGAGTGCCATCACACAGCACCTGCAGTATGGCCGGGGGATCAGACCAAACCATCATGGAATTAGGAGGAACAGGTCCTGCCTGACCAACCTGATCTCCTTTTATGACCAGGTGACCCACCTGGTGGATGCAGGAAAGGCTGTGGATGTTGTGTACCTGGATTTCAGCAAGGCCTTTGACACTGTCTCCCACAGCACACCCCTGGAAAAGCTGGCACAGCCCAGGGCTTGGACAGGAGCACTCTGTGCTGGGTTAGGACCTGGCTGGATGGCCAGGCCCAGAGAGTGGTGGTGAATGGTGCTGCATCCAGCTGGGGCCTGTCACAAGTGGTGTCCCTCAGGGATCTGTGCTGGGGCCTGTTCTGTTCAATGCTTTTATTGATGACATGGATGAGGGGATTGAGTCTATGGTTAGTAAATTTGCAGCTGACACCAAGCTGGGAGTGAGTGTGGATCTGATGGAACGTACGAGGCCTCTGCAGAGAGACCTGAACAGACTGGATAGATTGGCTGAATCCAACAACATGAGGCTAAACAAGTCCAAGTGCTGGATCCWGCACTTTGGCCACAACAACCCCCTGCAGTACTACAGGCTGGGGACACTGTGGCTGGACAGTGCCCAGGCAGAAAGGGACCTGGGGGTGCTGATTGATGGCAAGCTGAACATGAGCCAGCAGTGTGCCCAGGTGGCTAAGAAGGCCAATGGCATCCTGACCTGTGTCAGCCTGCCCAGCAGGCCAAGGGGATTCTTTCCCTGTACTCAGCACTGGTTAGACCCCACCTTGAGTGCTGTGTCCTCTTCTGGACCCTCAGTTTAGGAAGGACGTTGAGATGCTTGAKTGRATCCAGAGAAGGGCAACAAAGCCGATGAGGAATCTAGAACACAAGCACTATGAGGCATGACTGAGGGACCTGAGGGGCTCAGACTGAAGAAAAGGAGGCTCAGACCTTATCACTCTCTACAACTCCCCAAAAGGAGGTTGTAATCATGTGGAGGTTGGTCTCTTCTCACAGGCAACCAGTGACAGGACAAGAGGACACAGTCTCAGGCTGCACAATGGGGAGGTTTAGGCTGGACATTAGGGAAAAAAAAATTCACAGAAAGACTGATTGGGCAATGGAATCAGCTGCTCAGGGTGGTAGGAGAGTCACCATCCCTAGAGGTGTTTAAAAACAGACTGCATGTGGCACTCAGTGCCATAGTTTAGTGGATGAGGTGGGGTTAGGTCATAGGTTGGACTTGATGATCTCAAAGGTCTTTTCCAACCCAGTTCATTCTGTGATTCCGTGAAACTATCTGTATTGCTTCTACTGCTGCACTGGCCAGAAGCCCCTCTTAAGACACATCCATGAGGATGTTTTGCAGTCCTGGGCTGATCTGAAGCCTGTTGAACACAATGTCTTCCAGTGACTCAATGCCAGTTCCACAGATGTTATAAAGCACAATATCAGATCTGGGGTGGGATGCACAGGTTCAGGCACCTTTTCTTTGATTGGTCCCTAACTTTCATTTACACAAAAGCAAGAATATTTAGCAGATAACAGCCAACACGGTACTTTGCTCTTGCAAGTCACCTGTTTTAAGTCTTGCTTTAGCCAAAGCATTGCAATATCAGATGAAGGTAAGTGCTGCTGAACCTGGTAGCCTGATAGGAGAAAGATTGTTGCAATTTCATGTTCCCACATCCAGCATGCGCACATATACACGATACATATATTTACATACACAAATATCCATGTAAACATCTAGCCTGTCTTTCTCCAGGGGGCTTGCAGGACTGTCAGCCTGACTTTGGTGCCAGGGAAGGTGATTGAGCAAATCATCRTGTGTGCCATCACCTGGCACATGCAGAACAAACAGGGAACCAGGCCCAGCCAGCATGGGTTTYTYAGAGGCAGGTCTTGCCTGACCAACCTGCYGGCTATCTTGGCAATGAGACCTGCCTGGGAGATGGGGGAAAGGCTGTGGGTGTTGTCTACACAGACTCCAGTAAAGCATTATCTCCTACAGCATTCTCRTGGAMAAATTGCCTGCTCATGGGCTGGACAGGTGTGCTGTTTGCTGGGTAAAAMCTGGCTGGATGYCTGGGCCCAGAGAGTGGTYGYGAATGGGACTAAATCCAGTTAGCAGCCAGTCACTTGTGGGATTCCCTGGGGCTCAGTATTGAGGCCTGTCTTGTATAATGCATTTATTGATGATTTAGACAAAGGGATTGAGTGCACCCTCAGGAAGTTCACAGACAACACCAAYTTAGGTGGGAGTGTTGATGTGCTGGAGGGCAGGAAGGCTCTGCAGGAGGATCTGTGCAGGCCAGTGGCATGAGGTTCAACAAGGCCAAGTGTCAGGTCCTGACCCTGAGTCACAACCCCACACAGCTCCCCAGGCTTGGTGCAGGTGGCTGGAAAAAAGGCCAATAGTATCCTTAATTGTGTCACATTGGTGTGGCCAGCAGGTTGAGAGAAGTTATTTGAATGATTGCACCCCTTTGCTGGCACTGGTGATGAGAGGAGAGGGAGCTGGGGTGTAGCCATGATATTTTCTGAAAAATCCTTTCCTTAGGATTTTTTCTCCTGAGAAGCTGAGAGGCCTCAGGAACAAAATGTAAACAATGCTTATCTGCTGCTGTGGAATGCAACAGGTGGATCTGTGATTGGGCCATGTTGGTTTGTTTCTAATTAATGGCCAATCACGGTCAGCTGGCTCAGACTCTGTCTGAGACACAAGCTTTTGTTATCATTCCTTCTTCTTCTATTCTTAGCTAGCCTTCTGATGAAATCCTTTCTTCTATTCTTTTAGTATAGTTTTAATATAATATATATCATAAAATAATAAATCAACCTTCTGAAACATGGAGTCAGATCCTCGGCTCTTCCCTCTTCCTGGGACCCCTGTGAACACCGTCACACTGCGGGGCTCAGCCTGGAGAAAAGAAGGCTCAGGCAGTACATTCTCTCTATCTACAACTCCCAGACAGGAGGGTGGAGCCAGGTGAGGGTTGCTCTCTCAAGTAACAAGACAAAAGGAAATAGCCTCAAGTTYTGCCAGAGGAGGTCCAGGTTGGATACTGGGAAAAACCTACGTATGTGAGACAGTTTAACACCAGCAGGACTGCAAAGTCCTCCTTGGAAGCAAAGCTCTGGGTACAATTTGCAGCCAACATTCTCCCCACTCTGCTCTGAGTGGTGTCAGTGTCCGTCACATGTCTGGCAATCACATTCACACAAATGAGATTTCTGTACATAAAATAAGCTGAAGCACAAATCCTCACTGTTGATAAAAACCTAAACAAACAAAGCAACACATCAAGGGAAAGAATTGTCTGGAACATCTAAAATGCAGGATCTTAGTCTCCTCATGAAATTAAAATTTCCAGCCTTGGAAAAATCCAACAGAAACAGAAAAATCCCTCTAGCCTTTGCAGAAATATGTTCCCTTTTGCCAGTAAAAGCCATTCCTTCACAGCACCATTTGGAWTATTTGCCTCTACATCTTGTTCATCTGTCACCTCATAGGCTTCAGATTTTTTGTGTTTTCATCACTGGTCTGTATATAAGAAAATGAGTGGGGGGAGAAAAAGGAGGCACAGATTTTGGCAAGAATGCTTGCCTGGAATGAATATAAAACTCTGTTTTATTTAACTGATCTGGTTGTGTGTGTGATAGAAGGGAAACAAATAAAGATAGTTTTTTTAAAAGTGAGTGTGAAAGAAATTCCCCAGACAGACAAATAAAGAACTTTTTTATTGCTAATAACACGTGTTCTGGCATGAGCTTTTCACGTTGTTAACCCACCTTGAAACCAGTGAGTTTAGTTGTTTTGGGGTGTGGTTTGCTCYTTTTTCTTTTTGAWATCTTTCTTCTGMTTTTTTAATTGTTYCAYTAAAGGGAAAAATRATTTTTTAAATGCCACCTGACACACAGACACACAGATACACACCCCAAAATCCCATCTCTCCTCTTGRTATGTATTTTMGAAATCTGAAGAGTGAGAGGGTGAGTTCATCCCTTCTTCTCATTTTAGAAGTAAATCTCCACAATGGCCTGGAGTGGCTTTATCATAGCAGATGTGTGTAGGTTTAGGCTAGACTGGCAGGATGCTTGGTTTCATSTGCTGTCTTCTTGCTGGCTGACATTTGCTCGACCTGGGTGGATCTGATTGCAAAGAGCACCTTGGAGTGGAAAGAAGAGGGAAATGTTGCAAAGGAAATAAGAAGGGAAGTACATCAACTGTGCTCCCCGCTCATGTCCACTGAAAGATATTATACATGATGCATCAGTTCAAGATAGAAATGTACATGTACCCATTCTCTGAGCACACCTTAGACCAGGGAAGGACCAGAGCATTGAATCACAGAATAATAGAATGGTTCCCATTCCACCCCCATGCCATGGGAAGGGACATCTTTCACTAGACAAGGTTGGTCCAAGCCCCATCCAACCTGGCCTTGAACACTTCCAGGGATGAGGGGATGAGGTAGCCACAGCTTCTCTGGGCAACCTGTGCCAGAGCCTGATCACTCTCACAGCCAAGATTTTATTCCCATTATCCCACCTAAGCCTGCCCTCTGTCAGTGAGAAGCCATTTCCTCTTGTCCGGTCCCTGCAGGACCAAATTCCCTCTGTCTCTCTTGGAGCCCCTTTGTGTATTGGAYGGCTGCTAGAAGTCCTCTGCTAAATGTTTTCCATGGCCCAAGTTCCTGTGACCTATTTTGAGCCAGGTGTAAGTGGGCTGTGGTACATACAGTCCCTGTATGGGAGTGAGGTCAGCTGAGTGTGCAGCCCAAATGGYTCTGTGAGAAATGGCRACTCACTTTTCATAAATTTAGAAAGGTTTATTAAACCTTATCAAAAATACAACAGAAGACTGAATAGAGAAAATGTTATGGRGCTGGGAGCAAAGGATTTTCCCCYCCATGTGCTCACCCKCACAATGGAGGTTTTGCCTTTTAACCCTTTAACCRCTCCCAAAATTCTGTCCATCYACTCCTTCTTTGCTGTCCYGTGGTGGAGATCACTTCCTCAAATTTTGACTGGAGGTCAGATGTCACCATAGCGGCAAGGCAACTCTCCCAAATACCACAACCCTAGCTGTCCCTTGARAAAAACTCAGGGGGTAAAAAAACTTTTTTCAACCTATATACATGATACTTATCTGTTAATTGTGAGAGTCAGTCATCACATTACTCATCTATCACAGATCTCCAATATTAAAAAAGGAAATAAATAAATAAATAAATAAAATTGCCACACTCCTTGAGATAGAATTTTCACCATTAAAGTTCTCAAAAAATGAGGAGCCTCACATTAGTATTTCCCACCAAGGATCCCAGGTCTCAAATTCAGCCCCCAGTCCACTYTGCCATCTGCTGAACATCTCATTGTTGGACACAGGTGACCCTATGTAATCTATAAGGCTGCAGAGTGGGATTTGCTTCCACCTATCCTGGGAGCAGCTTGTACCCCCCTTTTGCRAGAACTGAACACATCAAGTCTCAGCAAAAATGATGCAGTCACATCTGTCCCATCCTGGTCTTTGGAATCTCCTGGCAGCAGGGTGAGCACTGTGCCAGGCTAGTTTGGACAAGCCAAGGTTGCTCTTGTGCCTTTGCCTGTCTACCCAAAACCTTACAAAAAGGAAGTCCAAGTGAGCCATGCAGCTGCTGTACTCCAGAAGCCTCATARTCATTTCTGAAGGCAGGAAGGGTCACATAAATATGCAGGAGGTTTCAGGGCTTTTCTGATCCACACCACTTTCACTTGAGCCTTTTTGAACATTTTCTTATACTACTCCACCTCCTTCAGCCCCATTTTTCCCAGACCCACAAGGTTTTCCCAGAGCAGGAGCTGCCAGACCAGGACAGTGTCTTTGTTATAAGTGTCTGTCATCAGAGTAGGAAGAGGAAATAAGGGAAGAGTCAGGGTAAAGGCTGTCAAATTCTTCCTCTTGTGAGTTGAACAAGATTTGGCCTTCTCCCCATGATAACCCATAGCCTTCTCTGGGGGGGTGATAGTAACAGCAGACATTCACACAGGATCCTGTTCTCCCCTCCCCCAAAGGRATCCAGACACTCAACACTG
Organism: Sporophila hypoxantha; assembly: GCA_002167245.1. Classification (NCBI taxonomy): domain Eukaryota; kingdom Metazoa; phylum Chordata; class Aves; order Passeriformes; family Thraupidae; genus Sporophila; species Sporophila hypoxantha. The sequence goes on along the minus strand of NDFG01000610.1, from coordinate 1,405,700 downwards.
TGCCATTTCACTGAGGCTGAGATCACAGAAAAGCTGAGCCCAGAGGCATCCAGCTCTTGTACAGAGCACTGCAGATGCAGGTGACATGGGGAACCTAGAGGGTATCTGTTGGGATAGTGGGACAAGACAGATGATGGACTGACTGACAGATGATGGTCCAAGACTTTGGACCTGGTTAGCATAAGAGATTTGATAACAGGATGCCTTGGCAAGAGCAAACAGAACTTTGAGGATTGAAAGAATATTCAATCAGACTGGTTTACCAGAAAAAGAAAATTTCATTAAACTCRGCYAGAAAYAGATGTGATATGCATAGGTTTGTGTATGTGATTTTAACCTAATCATTGTAGTAAACATTACTAGTCTTCCTAAAACAGTATATAAGCATTGCACAATAAATGTGGATTCTGATCACTGAATCAGTCTTCCCCATCTCTCCATCACTGACAGGTATCCTCACCTGCAGCCAAGAAAAACATCTGGGCCCATCATATCTCCCAACCTACAGACTGAGATATCTTTGCCTCACATGCTGGATATGGACTTACCAAGGAATTCCACWATACAGGAACATAAGGCAGAATGGAACTGTCCCCAAGAAGGGAAGGGAGAGAGAGAAGGCAATCAGCCTCTCATCAGAGCAACCCATGCCACACAACATGAGACCAAAGGGGACATGGCACAGCCTCTCTCCTGCTTTAGACAACCATGTTTTCTAATGTGGGAGGAGCTCCTTCATGTCAAGGGAAAGCTGTGGGGAACAATTTGCTGTTGGGACAGGYTGGACCAGAAGCAGTGAAGACTTTCCCTTCAATAGTCTTCATTTTTGCATGGCTTTAAGACAGTTCTGCTCAGGGGCCACCACTGTCAGCTAAAGCTTCTGTTGCACATATGGTGAATGTGTTTTTGTGGGCATCTGTCATGAGCTGAAAGATTTAGCTGGGAGTGTGTATTCTATTTGCCATCTATTAGAGGCAGTTATCTTCTGTTAATTGGGCAGTTTTCTTTATCTCTTACACAAACGAATCCTCCCTCGGGGAAATATCTGCTGTTAATGGGCCACTAAGTGTCACTGATATGACTGATAAAATTACATTATCCCATTGTGAGATGCTCTGCCCAGGGGGAGGAGCCAAGCATTCCTACCTAGATATAATCTGGGGTTTAGAACACCAGAGCAGCCTGTCTCGACTAGATTCCAAGAAGAGCAGCTTGCTTCTCCTCTAGATTCCCAGAGGAAGACCAGGRCCATCTACACCACCACTGAACCCTCAGAGAAAAACTACACCCTTCTACAGTATCACTGCTTCAACAGAACCACACCTGACACTCCAGGACTGCAGCCAGCACTTAATCAGACTGCTACCAGCACCCTGACCAYCAGGGTGTCAAGTCATATTCTGACTCTGTCAGTATTTTTTTTTAATTTGTACTATTACATTTGTATTTTTAATTTTCCCAGTAAAAAACTGTTATCCCTATTCCCATATCTTTGCCTAAGAGCCTCTTAATTTCAAAAATTATAATAATTCATAAATAAATTTACATTTTTCATTTCAAAGAAAGCTCTTGCCCTCCTTAGCAAACACRTGTCTTTTTAAACCAAAACAGRATCACCTTCCACRTTTCCATCAAATACAATCCCATAAATGTACCAAGATTTACAAGCAAGCAGAGAAAGATTTTAGCCTAATAAAACATCAAACAARTCAGTCCTCAAACTGAAGAGCAGACTTTTGTTAACTGGGTTATTCCTCAGCCATTCATCTGCAAGGGGATTTCTCATTAATCCCTAACCTGGTGGCTGATTCTGGGCCAGAGTGATTATTTGTGATTTTTTGCCCACTGAGGTGTTTGAAAATTGCTTTATGGAGAGGCAGAAGTCAGAGGAAAAGCCATTCTTCTCCACTGCTCAGTAAGAAAAGCCAGACATTACCAAGGGAGAAACCTCTATGTCATTTTGTCAGGCTAGCTGGAGCTCAGCAGCTCTAGTGGATACAGCACAACTACTGTCTTGCTACACCCTCATTTTTTCCCTATGGTCAAAGGCAGATGAAGCACAGGGCTCCTCAAGCTGACAGACAGCAAAKGTGCTGCTTCTTCAACTGTTGGAAAAGTCTCTTAATAAAGCAAAAGCCATAGGTTAGCCTTAAAAATTGTAAAACACTTCCAGAAGCCTAGTGTGTCCCAATCCAAGAGATTGATGTGGCTTTTTAAGAGGTACAGTGCAGCCATTTCATTTTTGACTCAGCTTTAGACCTCACCTTCCTCAAAATTTTGTTATTTTGTGGCCCATATATCACTGTTTTCTGCCCAACCAGGAGGAAATCACCATGTGTTTGAAGAAGCTTTTCTGGTTTGGTGAATTCCTCAGGCTCTGTCATCAGGTAAATTGTGCAAATGGGCCACAGATCATATTATCAACTGATAGTGGCCATCCCTGTCTCAGTATTGGTCCACCTCTACTAAACTACATCCTGAGTTTACAGCAGCAAACCTGGWTATCTTTCTGAAGTGCCCATGTCACTTTTCACTTGTCCAAGCTGTGAAGTCAAGTATGGTAACCCAAATAATGTGTTTTAAGCCACAAARGGGTGCTGGAGTAATGCAACACCTTCTCCACTGCCACTGTGCCACATGGGCCACCCCCAAGGAAGCTCTTTCTCACCAAAACTTGAATCACCCAAGACAAGGTTGCTTCTCTTTGCAGCCATGYACTTTAACTCATCACTACCTGTTATGGACTGAGTGAAAGTGTTAGAGAAACCCTGTCTCAGGTTCAGATTTTTGGCAGCATCTTAAATTCAGGRGACCCACACCTAAACCACCCTGGCTCACAAGTTCTTAAAGATGGCCAGTTTGGTCTATTGAATAGACAGGAGATTAACAGACAAAAGGCCTCATGCAGAGTTACTTATTACACAGGMTAAAACAAAGAACTACAACTAGATRACATAAAYCAGTGCACAACATAAAGGTACCTATATTGCAGCTAGCAAAGAAACKGTWTAGATTAYGAGTCAGTGTAARTTACCATYAAAGTGATGATTGAGTACATATAGAGTCCTTTCACTCACCTCCCAGGAGTGTAGCTCAAAGGCCAGCATCCCAAACATGGAGGAGAGATCCCCACACATTTTCAGGGAATGGACAGAAGATTTCTGCTTRGTGAAAYTTTTGTGTAGCTTTTATTTTGTAAAGTGAAGRYTCTGTCAGTCAGAAATTCAAGGTTTATCTCCCTTCAATCTGCTCTCAAGGCAAGYTATTTATTGTCTGCTGGGAATGCCACCTCCATGGTGCCACAGATAACTCACTACRGGACAGATGTCCAGCCTGCATCATCTCACCAATTAGAAAATTCATGTGAAGGAGAAGATGCCCGAAGTTATCACACCAGCTGATAGAACAGATAAGCTCTTCTYTGGCAGAGAGAAACGCCTCACCACACTACCTGAACTAGAAATTTCCCTTTTCTCCATAAATCCAAGTAAAGAATGTTACTTGWCCCTTTCTTAAGATCTCACAAGTAGCTAGCTCCTCACTGTGATCCTACAGGAAAGGCAAACAGAATCCTCTTTTACTTGGAGGAAACTGAGGCACAAAAGGTACACAAAACTAAACAAATTCTTGGGAATGCTCTCAGGTACTTGGTTTCTATTTCATTGCAGAGGCCAAAACAAAGAAACCCACCCACTGGTTACTCAGCTCCTTTGAAGTTTAAGGGATGTCATTGTGGGAGCCTATATCTTAAGCTTCCACCTTTGAACATTTTTGTTCTATCACCACATCCATGGCTGAACAGGGAACTGTCAGAGCTAGCAGGAGTCCCTGACTACCAGCACAATTATGTACAGATCAGAGCATCCTGAACCTATTCCCCTGCCAAAGCAGCACATTCCCACCTCCCTCCCAGCTGTCCATCCTTTGCAAAGCAACAGGAATGGCTTGMAAATCTGAGCCCTGCAGCTGGCCTCACCTACCTGGCTGACACCCATCCAACTGGAGCACTGACTCCCACACACACTCTTACAGCTTTTGTATCCATCTCCAGTGAAGATACCAGTGAAAGRGAAACTCAGTACAAAGCAGATGCTGATCATAACGGCATTTCCCCAGACAGTATTATCTCACCTCACAGCTAGTAGCTTTTTTATCTTGGTGATGCTCTGATGTTCCTCTCCCTTCCTTCCTTTTCCCTGCAGATCCATATCCATACCTCCTGTCCTTTTTTTCTCTTAGAAGGAAGCCAGTTTTCTGATTCCAGGCACAAAACATGTATTTCCATCCTCTCCTCTCCCCTTTCCTGCTTCTTTGCTCYTAGTGATCCTCCAGCAGTTTGGCTACTGCATTTTCTGATCTCCTTTACACCACTACAGCAACAGTGATACAACCACCATGAAAAAAATTAACAATGTCAGAAGGATGGTAGTGCTGAACTTCAGAAACTCATGTAGCAAATACAATGGAAATTTGGAGTGTTGTATCAGTGACTTAATGACTTTAAGATGCATTTGGCAAGTTTTTTAAAGCTACTTAGCAATGCACTTGAACTTTGGCTTTCTCCCTCTCTTCATGTCTCCCAGGTATAGATATCACCTCATAAACATCTCACACCACTGCAAGGTTTGTTTTCATACAGCAAAACACCTGGAAGACACATGTGACCTCACACCTCGATTTCTGCAGGGATATTCATGCCATCAGGTTTCTGTACAGAGCAAAGCAGACATCAGGATAACACTTAATGAAGTGCACCACACATACCATCTCAAAAATAACCCATCTGACCACCTTATTATCTTACCCAGCTACATTATGGTCCCTTGGCAGTAGCTGCTGACATACCAGGAATTTCTTAGCTAAAACTTGATGGCAACCCATCACCTGGATCATTCTTATGTTCATAATACSAATATAAGAAGGACTTAAACTTCTGTTGGAGCAAGCCAAGAGGAGGCAACTGAATTGTGTGGAGCACCTTTGCTCTGGAGACAGGCTGAGAGCTGGGGGMGTTCACCCTGGAGAYGAGAAYGCTCTGGGGAGACCTTAYAGCCCCRTCCTGTGCCTAAAGGGGCTCCAAYAGAGCTGGAGAAGGACTTTMTCAAAGGTCTGGAGGAAGAGGACATGGGGGAATGGCTTCACACAGGTGAAGAAAACAAAAAAAAAATCTTGGAAATGCTCTTTTATACTCAGTTCCTATTAGTTCATTGCAAAAGGGCCAAAACAAATGGGGAGGGCAGGGTTAGACTGGATATTGGGAAGAAGTTTTTCCCTGTGAGGGTGGTGAGGCCCTGGCACAGATTGGCCAGAGAAGCTGTGGCTGCCCCATCTCTGGAAGTGTTCAAGACCAGGTTGGACAGAGCTTGGACCAACCTGGTCTAGTGGATGGTGTCCTTGCCCATGGCAGGAGGCTGTTCCTTAATCTCCCTTCCCACCCAAACCATTCTATGATTCTACAATGCCTCCTGCCTTCTCATACCTTGTGCCTGGATGCTCTTTGCCTGCATGCTTTCAAGGCACATCTTGAAAAAGTTGTGGTACTATTCTCTGGTCCAAAGCTGAGATGGTAATTCTAATATAAAAAAGGAGGGAAATCTCTTTCCTCTCAAAAAACAGGGATTTCATGAGATCTTTGTGAGCTGAAAATTGTTAGTTCTGGAGRTCTTCTGGTCAAAGACAATGTACTCTGCCATGCACCATTCTACTCGTGCAACTCTGAGGGGGAGGTAGGGCATACTGAAGAAGATGAGGCTCACTAGGACCAGTCCTGTACTTCAAAGAATTAGCCTTCTGGACCAGTTTAAGATGTGAATGGGAATGTGTATAAGAGACAGGTCCTGTACTTCAAAGAATTAGCCTTCTGGACCAGTTTAAGATGTGAATGGGAAACATCTGTATTATTGCAGAGCAGAGGGTGTCTCAGTGCCCATGGCCTTTGCACTTTACCAGCTTGTTTTTGTAGGGTGATGAGACAGACCTGGGTTAAAAGCATGGGCTGAAAATCTTCATTTCAGATGAAGCTGTGTCCTGGGGTGACTTCATGATGCTTGTATTGCTTCCCATGACTTCATAATGCTCCCCATTCATCTGTTTAGCCCAGAAATAAGTTTTGCACCTTTAAGACTGGTTCTGAAAGTGAAGGGGGGAGAGAAGAAGCACAGAGTTTGTTATCAGAAGCTGCACTTGCTCCCCCCCATCCTGCTCCTGGACTGTGATGCCTGAAGAATGGACAGATGGCAGGACAGAGCTCTCCTTTCTTTTTAGTTAGTTTTAGCTAGCTGAGGCAAATAAGTTCCCTGGACTGTGTTTTTTTCTTCTTCTTGGACCTGTTTAAACCTGCTCTGGACTGAACACCAGCAGAGCACCAGCAGCTCACACCTGTGGCCCACCAGGCCGGGCCTGGGCTGTGGCATTTCCAGCACCAGAGGGACTGATCAGAAACTGAGTGAGCTGAGCTACAGCCCACAAAGGGACTTCCTGAGTCTGTCATCTCTTCAGAGCAGTAAGAGGTTTTATTGTTTAATATTGTTCATTTTTTTTGTGCTGGTGAATGCTTTGCCTGTTAAATAAATATTTTCCAAACCATTTGGGGGAGAGGCCACTTGAATCTGCTTTCGAGACGGGTGAACCCAATTGGGGTTTTCTATTGGGGGGAACCCAATTCAGAGGTTTCCTCCAAAATTTGCCCTAAACCAGGACATGCTATCAGTCAATAACCAATTTCTAGGGAGTAGAAGGTGTAATTTCAATCTAGAAGCTCCTGCAGGTAAACTGAGACCCACCATATCTCTGTGTGAGGGAAGGGTTCATCAACTTCTGTCAGTAACAACAGCTGATTAATTTATTGCATGCTGATCATATCCCACTTGACTTTGGACTTTCCTTTGCCTTATCAGCAAATMCAGGGTCTGCCAGTGGGACATAATGTAATAGGGTTGCTGCAATGGTTGTCAGTCACATCTTACATGATGGCCAGAGGCGTTGATTGAAGAGACACAGCAAGAGATGGGTGCCAAGAGGTTATCTGTGGCTCACATTGTCTTGCTCAGGCTTCTCCTCAAAACTTCAGCTACCAGACCTCTACACTTTCCAAAACTACTGATGGTTTGCCATTTTAGCAATTGGTTTGCTGATGATTTCCTGTTGCTCCAAATGACAAGAATAAGAGGTGGGATAAAGTTTGGCGTGGATATGTATGGCCTTGAGCCTGCTTCCACCAGAAGCAAACTTGTCCTCCAGCAATTTGAATGTGCAGAAGAGGCTGTCTGGTAAAAACTGAAAGGCTCCCAGAAGAATTCTCCCAAGTTCTTTTTTTTTTTTGCCTTTTTTTTGTCACTAAAGGTGCAGTCTCATCACACACTTGGTCTCCCGTAGCTGAGCCTTTCCTCCAGAGCTGCATTAAGCTGTTCTTGAAGAATTCATCCTGGAGTCTTTCTTGGAGTGTAACACAATAGAGGGGGTTGAGGYTGGAGGGGCAGGTTTCCTGTCAAATGCACTTCACATGTAACTTTGCTGACAGAAATCGGGGCTGGGGGAATGTCATTGAAGTCAATCCTTCTGTTTAGAGGGAAAATCCAATAATTTCTCTGAAAGCTGGGCTTGGTCTTCAAGGATGATTTTTTTTTTCTATCAAGTGGCTTGAAATATCAGCCACTTTTCCAGCCTCATTCAAGTCCTATACCAACTTCTTCCTTTTACACATTCTTCTGTTCCTTTAATATTTTCTTTTGCAGGAAAGGACTAATAAACAAATCAAATAACAAACAAACAAACAAACAAACAAAACCCTTTGAAGTGCCATTGATGAACCCAAATTATTTAATTTTGTTCAGAATCCTACTGAAAAAAGAGTTTAAAAGATAACAATTAAATTGGCATTGATCCTTATACATAGTTTAGTTGCAACAAGGGCAAAGCYAGGTTGGCAGAGAAAGGTCTCAGGTCTGTCCCCCTGATGTTGTGTTATTTTTCTTTGAAACAATATGTGAACAGACCACACAAGTACCCTGAGAGCCAAAGGACACCAGAGGATTAACTGCAAACAACAAGCCAGGATCACTGGTTTACACTAAGCAGCTTTAGCTGTGCCCTACAATATAGAATATATGACACATGAGAACCAGCCATGAGAATAAACTCACAGATTATTAAAAGGGACAAAACACCCACCCTGCACACAATACCTCACTCTTTAATTGCAACATGACAGAAGAAATTACATTAGCCTATTACTTGATTTTAGAATCCTGTTCTCATCTACACCAGATGCCTTTGTTCTGAGATGATGGATTGTTTGTTTCTGTACTCGGCTTTGCCAGCTTCTCTTTGCACGTGGAGTGCTCTTGCCTTTGCAGTACTGAGACTTTAATTTAGCCTCATTTTGAAACTTTTAATAGGGCCAATGTCATGACGAGAATGTTTTTAAAACTGATACTTCCTAGACTATGAAGTATAGCACAGAAAAAAAAAAAGTTTGAAGGGGAATATTACCAGTGTCACTTTCCTGTTTCCCATTTTTCAGCTCCCAAGGGGAATGCAGTCTGGTCACCATCAGTTCTCTGCAGACCAGTTTCCAGGTGCCTTCAATTTCATTTATATTCAATTTCCACATTCTTTTCTACAGTTTCTCATAGGCTCAACTATAAGCTCTGAAACTGCAGACGTTCCTTCTGCCCATGGTGGTGACAACTTGCAACAGCTCATCATCTTCACTGAAATGTGGCCTTGGGACCTTGCAGAATATGAAGGACTCTGTCATCCTGGTTCTGCAGGACCACACAGAGGAAGGATCAGCTGGTGGTTACACAATGCAGAATTTTTAGCACAAGTTCACAGGGCAGCCCTGTGAAACACCTTTCACCTTTCACATGAACCAAATGTTCTTGTTTGGGATTTATCCTGTTCCACTGGGRTGTTTGAGGTAGGCAGTCAGCTGCCCAAGGATTCTTCTGGAGCTTCTGCAAAGACAGCCTCTTCCAGAGCCCCTTGGTTGGAATGACTGGCCAAGAGCTCACATGCTGCATGCAAAGGAGAAACAAATCTGATTCATTCCATTATAYTGCAATTATCCTAAAAAAGGGTTGCATCTGTCCTGGTCCTGTCCCCCAACAACCCAAAATCTCTGCCTATGGATTTGTCACATGAAYAGAAAAATATATCAGGGAAAAAAAGATGCCATAATCATGTCAATATTTGCCTTGTCAATATTTGTTTGTATAAACATATACAGAAAATACACATCAATAGGAAATACCATAACAAGTCTTCATAGCCCCAGTATGTGGTAGATTGTTTTTCTGTTGTAATCTTAAGGTGTTTCTTATTGTGAGTTTATAGTGGTTTGTTCCATGTACCCTGTTTGGTTTCCCCAAAGGTTTTGCCCTYAAGTTGTTTACTACTATTTTCCCGCCAAATCTTCRGTCAGTCCCCARGTCAATCTCCCTTGCACCTSCCTGATTTCCAGACCCTTCCCTGCCAATCCTGGAAGTACTGCCCTCCTCCCTTGGTCATCAAATGTAAGCCCCACCCCTTTCTCTAGAACCTTRCTTGTCTATCACCCTTCCCTTGCAGTTCCATTGGTGTGCCAAGCCCGATCCCCTCCCATGTTATCCCCTTTTGGTTYCCTAGAATCTAATCCCMGRCCTKCATTCCTCCCCTGCTGTTCTAATACCGGTTAAGATTTGTATCCTCCCCTAGTACCTTCCCCTGGTCTTAAGTCGCTGTTATCCTGTTGGAGCTTTGTCGCTTCTTTGTGGGCTCTCTCGGAGATTAAACCCTCTGAGAACTTATACAAGTGGCCCCTCTCTCTTGTCTCCTTTGTTCTGGCTTCCTGGACTCAGGATTCCTATCAGCAGCTGCTCAGAACAGRTTTGCTGCCTCTGGGAGTTGGMCAGCCCTGCTCTACTGCCACCCAGACCGGCCCAAGGGGCAGAGAGGGGACAGCCACTCTTGGCACGGGCCAGGYGGTGAGGGCTGGCCACAGCATCACCAAGAGACTGCTCGTGTCACCAGTGAGCCTGGGATAATTCACAGCTTTCACTTCCCTCCCTCACCCCGCTGCCCCCACAGTTTGCTAAAGCCCTCGGAGTCATTACTCACTGCAAACTACGCAGCTGGATAAACTCAGTGATCAGACAGGTCATTTCCATTTCTAATGGGAGTTTGGATTGAACTCTGGCCTGCCTGGGTAGCCTTGGGAGAAATTAGCTGATTAAAAATATCCAAAGGGGAAGTAGCAAGTGGGAAGAGTTTTATTCTTCGAATATGCAATTGGCAARGCACTGAGTTAGTGAATAATCACAAGGCATTGRGTAACCAGAATATTTCATTGAGGCKTTTCTTCCAATTCATTGTCTGTTCCAGGTTTAATATACTGATATTTCTCCAGCCACTGTCCCCAGGAAGATCTGACTGGGTTAGCACAAAGTCCTTCCTGTTTCTAAGCTCTAGGATAGAATTTGTTGTCCTTTGCCTCTGAGTTATGGTAAGTTTGGTTTTATGTGTGCCGTTCCCACTCTTTGCACGTGCTCAATTTTTTTTCCCTTTCAGTGCAAAGAATGCACTTTACTCCTAAAATATTCAACCTAAGATATGGTGAGCTTCACTGGCAAGCACCTTTACTGTCACTCTGGAGGAATTTATCATGGTGAAATCCGTGTTACTTGGCTRTCCAGCTGTGTGCCTGCAGACATCTCCATCTGAGCCACAGACCCCACACTCCCCAGACACTGGAGTCAAGAGAGGAAAACAGGCACTTCTGAGTTGCAATTCATCTCAGCCTCATGTAGACATTTCTATTAGGTCAGAACCATGCTCTGTTTCTCTTCACTGACTATAAGGACAGCCTGGGGTGACTGGCTCACATGGAGGCCTCTCTCATGTACATGCCTGTGTTAGCTGAGATGAATTTTGTTTTTTAGTTCTGTTTGTGTYGAAGTCAGACACCCAGTTTTATGTCAGAGCTTTGATTTTGGAGCACCACCTGCAAATTTGTCTCCTTGTCCCTCTCACAGCAGGTGCATAAGGGCTCTAGTGGAGGTTAGTCAGCTTGCTGTAGTTTTGATAAGCCTTGAGAGCTTCAGATGACTGGCATTTCCTTCAGAACTTATCCCTGCTTTCTTTATATCMTCAGCTTTGGCCTGTCATGTAGTAAAATATATATTTTCTTTGTCGTAGGCTTTTGTATACTACATTGGAGTGGTAAGGATGGTTAGTAGCAATGAGAAGAGTATATTTTCCTTGTCACTGTGGTGTTTTCTTTTCACACTGAATGTAATGGCAATAAGCTGAGTTTAAATCCATAACCATTAGCTGAATTCTCATTGATGCTACAGAAGAAATCAATAATGTAGTAAGGAGCTGGCTGTTCTGGTGCTAAGAGTGTACACAAGCACTGCCAGAGAATTTGGCTCAAGAGAAGAATTGACACATGTAGATTTAGGGCCAGATCCATGTAAATGGAGTAATCCCCTCTCACAGGACTGCTGGGATGGCTCAGACATTGAAGGAAATTCTTGTCAACCTGACCAGGAAGAATGTGAGGGATGGAAATGGTTCATGCCTTAAACATTGCTATGAAGGAGTTTTGCCCATTATAACAAAAACTGTATAAAYAAGCTACAACCACAGAAGCCTCCTTGAAGATGCCTGARTGGAACTTTGGACTGTYAGTTAAGCTGCCTAGATAAGATGAAGTGGACATTATTGTTTAATCATCTCGGGTTAGGGACAAACAAGGCTGAGGGAAAGGAATGCATCCACAAGAAAGCCAAACCCAGCAGCTGTGCTGAGAKTCARCRCTGGCTGGTTTTGGGGTGGGGGAGACCACAGGCCACAGGAGCCAGGTTTACACAGACTGCCCCCAAAACGAGTGTGGTGTAACCTCTGGTCAGAGGCAGTGAACACCCARCCTCCCTCACACAAACCAGCCCAGCTSTGYAACCCCCAACCCCACAGGCCACATCCACAGGACATTCACATGAGAGGCAGCTGAGYGGGTGRCATAATCAATCAAATCCATCCCSCAGAGTGCTCCCCGGAGCCCTTGCACCACAGCACTGCARGTGATGCATAGAGATGCTACAGATCCAGAGTCTGCTGCAAGAGACTGGTCCCTCCCCACTCCCCCCCTGGGGGGAGGTACCTGGGCATTCCCACCTGGCCTGAGAGTATATTAACCAGTTGGATTCCATGCTTTCTGGGGGACCATCACCACCAAGAAGACCAGCTGGTGAAAATGATTGGGACACTGGTGGGATCCACGGAGTGGTGATATTTTCTTTATCTCTGTCACTCTTTCCTGTCTCCCCATCTCTTTTCTACTTCTTTCTCTTCCTTCTTCTCTCTTTCTCTCATATTTACTATTAAATAAAACCCATACTTTTGACATTSGCATATGGTCTCGTTTGCACCTTAATGCACACAGAGGCATTTCTTAAAACTTTAAAACCTGGACCATGACAAAGACCCTTTTTCTTACCACATAAACACTGTAACAGGTTCTGTAACAACTCAGTGCCAAGTCCACAACCTTACAATCAAAGAAATAAAAGCTGTGGAGGACTTTATTGCTTGTTTCTGTGTCCTAAACCCAGTTCCATGCTTTCTTTGCATTCTGTCAGATGTTTTTCAAACCCGGCATTACAAGTTCTGACTATAGGAGCTTACACTGACTCCAGGCAAGTTGTTGTTATCCTCTCAGTAGCAGGTGCCTGCATCAGCTCCAGTGAAAGAARTCCTAGATTTTTGCAGACTGAGTCCTCAAAATGTACAAAGATGCCACAAACAATGTGGCAAACAAAGCTTATCACTGTGACACAACAGACACATTTGGAGAGCCTGCAGCTGCATAGCGTGATAGCAATGTGCCAGCTGGATAGGAGACACAAATTCTCATGATGACAATGTAAATGTGCCTGGATGGATATGTCCTCCTCAGATGTATCCTCCTCCTTTGTTCACCTYTTGTCTCATTTTCTCCCTTTGGTGACCCAGCTTGTAATCTTACTGAGATGAGGACTGCCTTCAGCAGGAGTCCATGCAAGGCCTTAGCCTGGTAGTGGTCATATCCCTTKTTTGAGCTATCTGGTGCTACTGTGACATAAATAATACACTCTGCATTGATAAACAGTCAAGAAATTTCATAGGTCCTAATCTGCTTGAACTATATCCCCTTCCAATCACATATAGTCCCAGCAGAAACTCACACAGCTTCTTACACATGAAAATAATATTAGGAAAACATTTAGTGTAAGCTTTGCCTAATTTAGCAGAATTTAGAAGCTAGAAGTAACAAAGAAGAACTAGCATTTTGCAAAGGGCCAGCCCTGAACAGACCACCAGAAAGTGCTCCATACACCTCAGTGTGGAAAGACAGATGGAAGCCATTATTTTGTTTTGAACAAAATACCATATGGGGCCAACATTTGCTGTCTGTTATTTTTGAGTAAATCCAGAGAAACTCCATCATGGTCCTTAATAATCAGTCCTGGGACCAATCTTATTAAATATTTTCCTTAATGAACTTGGCAGAAAAAACTAGGRTCCTGGCCATGAGATCTGCTGAAGACACAAACTGGAGTGACTGTATGGCCAGTGCAGAGCAGGGTCAGAATATGATATGGGAGAGGGAAGAGATGGATAACCTTGAAGGAAGACTGAGAGAAACAGGTGAATTTTAATAGTAACAAAGAGTACGACACTGCATTTAGATACTAAGGTAGAAGCTTGTTTATTCAAGATAACAGTAGAAGAAAAAGGACCTGAGTTAGTCTATTTGAGAACAGTGACCTTAAAAAGAACYGCTGCAACCGTAATCTATATCACTCTCCAGTCTGCAGTGTTGGGCTTTCAAAAAAGAGTGCCCAACAAGGATTTGGGAAAGTGGTGGTGTGCACTGGAGAYAGGAAGATAGGGAGGCATGAAGTACAGGCCTAAATTTGGAATGCAGTAACAGGGCTAAGGAGGGGAAAGAAGAGAATTGGAGGTAAGGGGGTCTGATAGGTCTCTGAAAAGGCCTTTTAGGAGGGAAAACTTAAAAATAAAATGAACAAACCTGCTTCTAAACGTTGACTAGGGAGTGTCTCAGRCCAAAGAGCTGGTCATGGGATAGATGCTTCCTAGCAGCATCCTATTTCCACATGCTGCAGGGTTTATGACTCCACATTGAACAATCCAATAGCTACAGATGTTTAGCTCTGGGGAATAAACTAGGTACAATTTCCCAGCCCTTCCAGTGGGGGTGATCAACTCAGAACCCGCGGAGAATGGTGCATCTGATTTGAGATCCTGTTGCCCTGTGGTTTTTGCCTTTTTCTTTTTCCCCTCTTGTTTTTTTTTTTCTTCTTTTGGCACTGTGAATAGGGCTTGCCACCATGCTTCTCTGTTCCTCTGCTCCTTTGGAGCCCAGAGCTGGTGCATGCTGTGCCAGGAGCCAGGAGTTGGGAGCATCCATCCCCTGCCAGGCCATTCCCTCTGTGTGGCAGCCAGAAACCAGCCATCACCCATGGGAGAAATGATACTCACTTTCAAAAAAATTAAAAGGGTTTATTAAAACCTTATCAAAAATACAGCAGAAGATTGAATAAGGAAAAATACAGCACTGGGAGCAAAGGATTCCATCACCATGTGCTCATCCACAAAATGGATATTCTGCCCTTTATACCTCTAGCCCCTCCCAAAGTCTTGTTAATTGACTCTTTCTTCACTGTCCAGTGCTGGAGATCACTTTCTTACATCTTGATTGGAGGTCAGGTGTTGCCATAGTGACAAGCTGACCCTGCCAGATGCCCCAAGTACTAAGGCCATCCCCTGATAACAATGCAAGGGGGAGGGGAAACATAACTATACATCTGCAAAACTTCTCTTAACATATATGTAATATACACCCCTTAATTGTGAGAGTCAACCATCACATTACTCATCTGTAACACCCATGAGCTGTGCAAAGGGCAAACCCCTGCCCAGCCGTGCTGTTTACTGCTGCTGCCTCAGGGCTTTTTGCTACACTTTAGCCTGACATTTTGCATTTGCCAGGACCCCCGTAATTCGGCCACCACTTAGGATTTAGTGCTACAATTCGATCTGCCGCCCCCGTGGGGTTCTGATGTTCCAGCTGTTGTTCCAGGTTCCTGCTCCAGTCCAGCTGCCCACCCAGAGTGGCTCCCAGAGTTTGCAAAGATGAGTGCCTAAGGCCCAGCATCTTGGTTAGTATTCAGYGTATGTCACGCAACATCTTTGGAGGGACACTTTGAGCCCATTCTCAAAATCAAGCTCATCATGTTTACAAAGTTCTTGAAACAACTCCTGAACAACTCAAAACATGCTGGACTTCCAGCCTCAGAAGCTGAAATGCCCKCGGAGTATGAAAAGAGAACCCTTGGCAACCTTTCAAGGTGTKTTAGAGCTGCTCTGAAAGGCCTAATCTTGAACATTTTCTGTCTTAAGATGTTTTTGCACTAACACAAAAGATGGCAATGGGAAAACATCAGCTTTTGCCCAGGTCATTCCACTGTACTGAGACAGGATCAAGCCTTCCTCATGCCTGACTACTGATTAGTTAATATCAATGGCCTGGGAATTGCAGCCTTCCTCTGAGGGTGATGAGGAGTGATTTTCCATGGGTCATTGAAGGAGATGGAGGTACAGGAAAATGAAGAGATATTTCTGAGAGATGTTCACCTAGACATGGGTGATGGGGATTCCAGGTCCCGGCATTCAGTGTCTCCTTACCTCTCTGTTCCTCTCTCGAGTCGGGCTTCAGCGTGTTTTTCCTAATTTTGCTAATTTGTGCCAATAGAAACTGTGAAATCAGTCTGTCTCATATAGCAAGACCATCACCACCTTTCTCAGAGGCATGGGAAGCAAAAGCAAGCACCTTTAATCTCACAAGCCCAATCAATCCCCATTGCTTCTGCTCTGTTACACAGATGTCAAACCAGCTGTGGCAGGAACAGAAAATAGGCTTTGCATCATGTCCATCTGTTAGGCAAATCATGGCATAGAAAGACCACATTTGGAATRCTTTTTCTTTTCAGTGCTGCCAGTCATATAAAACAACAGGTCCCTAAAATAGTTATGAATAACCATTKGTAGGAGAAGACTTTGAAAATGTTCCTTGTTTATACATTTGCTGGAGGGTCTAAATCCTGGTAGAGCTTAGAAAAATCCACCGTTTTCATTAAGCTTTCAACTCAGCTTGGGCAAGGGCTCTATAGCACACAATAATAAATAAATGTCATACCACATGTATACATATTTTCTTCCAAGGCTATTTTCAATTTCTCTTTTCAGGCATGTTTTGTGCTGATGGCTCCCTTTGCTGGCTGTATTAGAACAGCTTCAGCACGTCTTTGAAAGCTTTCCCAAACAGAAAGRTCATTCATGTCCTCAGCTCTGAGATGAGTAACAGTTTGCAGCTATGTACCTTGGGCTCCATAAAGCAGAGTAAACTGGATTGGAAGACCTCCTGTGTCCCTTACCATATTTTTGACGGAAAAAATAGCCTGGAGAAACAAGGGGTTTGAAAGCAATGCCAGAAGGGCCCTGGAGAGCCTGAATTTAACAGCCTCAGCCTGATCTGTTATTTCTGCTACAACTTCACTTCCCATATCACAAACTAAATCCAATGTTGTATTCAGGACTTGCAGCAGATTTGTCCTGAGCCCACCAATTCAAAGCCCTTGAAAATACTTCCCTGCCATGGTCCAWGTCAGAGAGAAGTGGAACTCAGAAATGAGGCAAGACCAAACAGAAAGAGACATCGAGCATACCATTGATGCTAATGATTTTTGGATACATTTAGCCTGAAGTGCAAGCAGAGACAGCCCTACTGATGCCTACAGACAGCTCATGCTGGCAGGCATGGTGGCGACCCCGAAGCAGCAGGCTTGGCATTTCTTCTGTTTCTTAGGGGAGTGACTTGAGGGAAGTTTATTTGTCAKAATTTGGTCTTGTCTCCTCATCTCGAGTGGTCTTTCCCTTAAAACAATAAACCACTATTGCTTTCCCCCTTTTTAAAATCTATCYTAGCAATAAAGCACAACAGAGTAAATGTTATCAGACCATTAATACATAGCATGAGTGGGTGTCTTGGGGACGGTTTATTATCACATATCKTTTTTGGGGGGTTTGCTCTGTTTTGTTTTGTCTTGTTTCCGGGGRGGCTGCTCCCCACACCCCCCAGCCCCAATCCTCCATGGCTCCAGGAGTGCCGTGATGAGGGGGAGCAGGCAGGGGGCTCCGGAGAGGGTTGGGGATGGGAGAGGGGCAGCCCTTGCTTTTCCGGGTGGGGTGTTCAGCTGACTACACTGGTGTCTCTGACTAGGGACGCTGCTACTTTCTGTGAGTTTTACCTGTCTTTTGCTTCGGCACTGTGACTGGGCTTGTTGCCATGCTGCACCCCCTGAGCAACCCCCTGAGCTTTTCCATTCCCCASTGCCCCAGGCAAGGGACACACGTGCAGCCTTCTTTGTACCTGTCCTAGACAGCCCCGGCTGTCTGATGGCAGCAATCCAGGGGGGAAAGGGAACTGTGGGGAGAACAGAGGACATCTAAACTACAATAACATAACTGTACATCACTAATGCTTCTCTTAATATTCACACAATAGTTATCTTTTAATTGTGAGACCAAATAATCTCATTATCCATCTATAACACACAATTTCAATATCTAGCATTTATTCAATTTTTTCCTTTTTTTTCTGTGCCTTGCAGGCACCCTTTTTTTTCTCCTTAATAAACAGGGGTTTTTTCACTTTCGCCCACTGGTATTAATTTCTCTCATTGGCAAAAAGGGATTACTGGGGCCCTTCTCTTWAGAGGAAATACTCATTTCAGAGCATTTTCTCCTAAATTTGTCTCCAAACTAAAACAGTGGGTGAAGACAGAGCCACAATGCAGTACACCCTCTTGGGCATATGCTAACAGATTCCAAGCCCYTAGAGAGACTCTTTTAGAGCATCAACGTTCATTAGATAGCATCAAAAGCAGCAGCAAACATTGGGAAATGTTGAGAAATTCCTAATGGGGGCTGCCATTTCAAAATCACTGAGACAATGTTCATGTTTCATGCTGAATATTTTCCTACATATTGGCCCAACTCAATTAAAAAAGAAAAAAAAAAAAAGAGAAGGACAAAAGGGGAAAAAATCACCTAGCAGACAGAAGCAGAATGCACAAAAATAGAAAATCATTTTCTTTCCCCCACCAGAGATCTGCTGATGCTCTGATGGCCCTGCCTAGCTTTTTCCCGCTTGCTGAATTATGTGTGAGAAAGCACAAAGAAAACTATCTTGGGGATTAAAAAGCATAATAATTTGGGGGATCAAAAAGCACTAGCCACTATTTGTCTGAATACTGAGCAATTGGGGTGCCTCAAAGTTTTGTGTAACCATTCTGAGGCTTCTTGAAGTTGTTTCAAACTCCATGTGATTTATCTCCTTCACTTTGCCACATGTCAGGCTGAGCACTCAGAGATCCTACAAATACTGGCTCCATTTCCCCTTCCTTCAATCTCTTTCTTTCTTTTTTTCTTTTTTTTTCTTTTTTTTTTTTTTTTTTTAATACAAACCATAGTGGGGTGTTTTGGTAATTATCTTCAGATGTATCCTTTTTTTCAGCATTGCCTACTTTAGAGCTTCTTGTAGCTACTTTCATGGCATCTGGTACTGATCTCGAGCAGAGATCAACAAATTTGCTGGAGCACAGCTCTGGTGTGGGGTGGTCTGGAATTCTCTTCTACTCAAGTGTCCTTCAGTACTGATCCTGTTCCTGCAAACACCCAGGCTTTCCTAGCTTGGAAAGTTTCACCAGGAAAGGAAGGAATATAAAAAGAATGAACTGGGTGGGGGGTTCTTCCTTGGTGGGCTTGGGATAGCTGGGAATCATRTCTACTTGCTTGTGTGCATGACCTTCAGGACAACCACAAATTTGGAGAAAACATCACCTATAAAATGACTGACAGTTACATTTTTTCCACACTCCATCTTCACTCCTCTTTTTCCCTCAGATTTTAGACACCAGGCACAGCTATATAAGCAATATAAACAGTTTCAGGCATTTCTTAGTTTGGGAAAGAGAAAACAGGGGAATATAATTTCTGCATTAATAGTATGTACAGTCTGTCTACATTTGTAGCTGACCTGTGGAGGTCCATGGTCACAGATGGGTACTTCAAGACTGTCTGTGTCATTTTTAGGTAGAGGAATAAAACAATCTACTCTCAGTTTGCTAATYTAAGTGTATGAAAACAGACAGATGACTTGCACTCTGGAATTGCCTCTTTGCCTCCATGAACAATGAAGGGAGATTTCTGTGAGTCCTTCGGACTGTAAATTATCCACTGAATTACACACTGAAACTTCAGTGTCACTATTGTTACCTGCAATCCCTGCCCAAGCTCTTCCTGAGATGCACTACAATTCCAAAAGGAGGTCAAGTAACAAGGAAACACATTGTGCATAAGAGCCCCCTTTGTAATGTAAGGCTGATAATGCTTTCTTTCTTCACTTCCCTGCCTCCTGTGTCTAGACATGCTAGAGAMTCTCCTTTTTTCCCCAGGATGTAGTTCTTTACATACCATGGCCTCAACCCTCATTCAGGTTACTAGCTGTTTTTCTAAGACCACCCCTTTGCACAAACAGTGATGGTGGAAGACACACCTTATGTCTTGGTGTGGAAAGACAGGTGTCTGCTAAGGAAGGCAGAAGCCGCCCCTGAAATGGAAAATGTAAACCCCCTCCCTCCAAACTGTTTATAAATTTGAAATTAAGGAGGGCTGTCAGGCAAAGATATGGGAGCAGGAATAACAGTTCTTTATTAGGGAAGAAAATAAAAAGAATAAAATAAACAATGCATTAAACTAAACAGCACTGACAGAGTCAGAATAGGACCTGACACCCTGTTGGTCAGGGTGTTGGTAGCAGTCCAGTTGGAATGGTGGCTGCAGTGTCAGGTGTGGTTCTGCAGGAGCAGGGATCCTGTAAGAGGGTGTATTCTTCCTCTGAAGATCCAGTGGAAGAGGCAGCTGTTCCTCTGGGAATCCAGTGGAGAAGCTGTGCTGGTGTTCCAGAATTCCAGATTATATCACAATATATATTATATTCACAATGGATGTTTATAGTTCTTATCAGCCATGCAGTGACATTCAATAGCCCGTTATCAGCAGATGTCCCCCTAGAGGGAGGAGTGATTGTGGAAGAGATAAGGAAAACTGACCACTTAACAGAAGACAACWGCCACACAGATGGCAAATAGAATACAATTTGCTTGGCAATCCAGGACAGTTTATAATTCCTATTGACTCTTGGCCTGACTTTGTTAATCTTCAAATCACAAAGGTGGTTTGAGCTAACAGTGACTGGTTACTGCGTTTAGTGTCTTTTAAGCTCAAGATGTTCAGTGAGGAGCATTTAGGAATATCCTTAACTGTTCCTGTTAGGGAGGATGTGATCTTGTTCCCCAAAACTCCTTAACACCAGTGTAGTATTAAGAAGGAGGCATTCTCTATTCGGCCAGATGTACAAGAGGATAGCTCCTCCCAAAAGCTGTGCATGCTGAGTACAGGAAAGTTTCTGTTTATATACTGTATTTTTCATACATATTCATTGATTGTCCCAGACTAAACATACATATGATAATATCATTTCCCCAGAATCATTAACATATTTCCCCTGTCCTTTATGCATGTATTCTTCTGTCCTGAGGGTCTCGCTGATGGTCCTTGGAGGTCATGTGTCCCAGATTGCAAGGCAATGTGTATTCTTTCTGCCATCTGATAGAGGTGTGGCAGTTATCTTCTGTTAATTGGGAAGTTTGCTTTATCTATTCCACAACTAATCCTCCCTCAGGAGACATCTGCTCTTAATGGGCCGTTGAGTATCACTGCATGACTGATAAAATTGCATCATCCCATTGTGAGGTGCTCCACCCAGAGGGAGGAGCCAAGCATTCCTAACTGGATATAATCTGAGATCCTGGMYCTGCAAGACAGCCTTTCCACTGAATTCCCAGAGGAACAGCTGCCTCTTCCACTGGATCTTCAGAGGAAYACTACACCCTTCTACAGGATCKCTGRTCCAYCAGAACCACACCTGACACTCCAGGAGSACWGCAGCCACKATTCCAATTGGACTGCTACCAATGCCCTGACCAACAGGGTGTCAGGCTGTATTCTGYCTCTGTCAGTGTTYTTTTAGTTTACTGCATTGTTTATTTTATCTTTTTATTTTCTTCCCTAATAAAGAACTGTTATTCCTGRTRCCATATCTTTGCCTGAGAGCCCCCTTAATTTCAAATTTATAACAGTTTGGAGGGAGGGGGTTTACATTTTCCATTTCAGGGGAGGCTCCTGCCTTCCTTAGCAGACACCTGTCTTTCCACACCAAGACATGGTGGACCCCAGGGTTCTGTTGCTGATGTTGGAGACAGGCATGCGACAGAACACGCTGAGGTTCGTGCGACAACAACCAACTTTTATTGAGTGCTGTTCTCCCCATATAGCACGGGAGCTCTGTGTGGTTAATCCTGATTGGCTGAAACAGTTGCCACCCGGCCAACCAGCCAATAGCTTCCCGTGTCCCCAGCAGCCTAGGCCTGCTCACCAACAGCCCAGTCTGGTCACGTTATATGATCAAGGTACTTATATAATTATATAGTCAGTTATGTTTCAGTTATAAAATTATAATTAGCATGATTTATAACTGTGAGGCCTTCAGGCCAGCTGTTAGCCACTACAGTGTTCCAGGTGACCTGGCTGAGGTGACAGGACACTGAGGCTGYTGAACTTCCAGTTCTTCTTACACAATGGGCACTGTGTAGTTTCCACAAGCCAGGAGTTTTGGAGAACAAGCATTGTGTTAGCTCACTGGGTGTAGGCCATTTTTCATCTGGTAACAACCTCATAAAGTTGGAAAGAAGTGGAACAGTTTGGTCCATACTCACGTCATCATAAAGGGATGCTGATAGCCCAGCACTACACAATTGGTTTTATTTAAACYTCATGGCAGCAATGCCATAGTATCAATACTCTCCTTTTGAAGAATATTGCAAAGAACATGTGAGGAAGAAACTTCTACAGAAGGATTTTGCTGAATACCTTTGCTGCCCACCTGTGTTGTAAGACACAAATCTCTTCAGTTTCTGAGAGTGGTGCATTTCTTGAGCGTGAAATATTGTGCCAATTAGAACGAAAGTCAAGTCAGAGTCATAAAAAAGAAGGCAGGAAGGATGAGGAGAGGTGATCAAGGTCTTTGTTTTGCCTCAAGGAAYGATCAGTTTTTCCCAAGCCATTTCTGACAGTTGTTTGTTTTATCTGTTTTTAAAGACCACAGTTGTTCAAAAATGACAGCCTCCCAGGCAATCAATGCCAGTGCTTAACTGGATTTACTGTTAGAAATTGCCTCTCAAGCTTAACAGAGCACTCCCAGGGCTCCATTTAAGACCATGACTTCATGCCTGGTTCCCTGGTAATATGGAGAAGAGCCAATTCCCTTTGTATTTATGGTCCATTTTATATAGTCAGACTGCTGAGGGCAACCCTGGAGGATCCCCTCTTGCTGCATATTCGGTGTTCACTCTGTTGATCCACCTCAGCTATTGTGAGGAGCTCCCACACATTCCTGTGGGGCTTATGCTTACTTACAGAATGGATAAACTCAGTTCTTTCACTGTCTTATTCCTGGCCAGCCTGCAACAGCCTATAACACCTATCTGCCTAGTGGCCCCAGTGGGTTTTGTGATTCCTGGTCTTTGAAAATTTATTCTAACTTCTGAACAGATGCTCCATAAAAGCTCCCATTGCCAGCTGCAACCACCACATGAACAGAAGATCAAACTTTATCAATTCCTTTGTGCTTTCTGCCCAGCACTTCTGCCCATGAACCCATGCTGTTGCTCTGGCTCTTAGCCAACTTCCACTGAGGACCTGAATGGCCCAATGAGTTTTGTAGCTTCATCCATGTAAGATATTTGTATCTTGCAAAAGTCTGAGTTATCTTCCAGGTAGGTTACCAAACCTACTCAAAGTCTGCTCCATTTGGGAACTCAGTTAAGCTGAGGTGATCCAAAGACTTGAGGGTTTGCTGAATGACTGGTGGGCSTATCAAGCAAGCACACATGCTCTCYGTGTGCTCTCTTTCTCTTTCTACCCTCAAGACTGCCTGAAGTGGCCATAATTGGACCTTCACAAGTCAGCATGTTGCAGCTATCATTTCATCCCTTGTCCTGTCTCCCTGAGCACTTCTGGGTTTCTTGGACAAAATTCCAGCTTGTTTGTCCACAGCCACATCTCCTTCTATAATGAAAGACTGAGTTAGCAAAACCTTGAGGAATCTCATTACATTTCATGCRGGAAAAAGCAGCCAAGCCTTGCGAGCAGGTCCCAAAGACTGTAATATATGATCTGGGTTGAGGCCAGCAGCTGTTCCTGCTCCTCCTCTCTGCAAGGGTTCTCAGATGGAGACATTTCCAACTTATAAATTACCTGCTGTAGCTGTCATCTGTCAGAGCAGCCACAGAGTATTGTCTCACAGAGAGTGTAATTCCTTTTCTCCCCATTCCTCTCCTATCAAGAGTTTGGTAGCTTTCTGGTGTCAGTCCCCATTGCCAGGCAGGAGGCTTTCCTCCAGCTCCCAGCTTTACTTACTTCAAAGGCCAGCAGGGAGGGGGAAGCACAGCAGACCTCATTCCTACAATTTATTTGCCTTGCAGACTGGTGGCTGCACTCAGTTTTCCCTGTCAGAGGTATTGGCAGCCCTCTCAAAGACCTCATGTGACAACTGGACATATAAAATGGCTCCAGAGGAGAAAACAAGAATATGTTGTACTCCGGGAAGGTCACCATCATCTCCTGGCTTTAGCCTGCATCTCTCTTTAGCAGGACTTAGAACCCTGTCCCATCTACCCTTGGTTACATCTGCACTCCAACTCATTACTGGATGATGGGCAATCTAAGAACAAAGGCCAATGTTCCTATAAAGTGCTGGAAATGGGAAATTCACATGTTCCTGGTAGGAGAAAACAAGTCWTGAGACCCAAATGTAAACCTGGGACAAAAAGACACCACTCAGATAATCCACAGTTTCTGATGGTCCCCCAGTAAGGTTCAGTTTGATTACAGCTCAGTGCATGGAGGTGAAACTACTAGTCACTCTGGTCCTGAAGGAAGACATAATTCAATGAGGGGCTTCTGGAGACAACACTGATTTCTTACCTGTTCCTGAAAAGTCTTGGAGAACTTTTTTGGGCATGGAGACATGCTTACATGTGGTTTGGGATCTAACAAAGGCTGAGTACCATTCCCAYTGAGCAGTTCACATAAAGGTCCCTATTCAGATTTAAAGGTATGGGTGCAAGCTCTTCCACACCAGCTGACCTGAGTCACAGGACAGTCGTGTGCACATTGAATTTATTTGCACAGACACAAACACTGAGTWAAGCACTTGCTGTTTCAGGTGCCATGTCACACAATCCTCAGAAGTACATGGAGCTCAGGTGCCCAAGATTTCCATGAAACAAGTGGTTAACTGGTAAGGACCTCTGTAAGCTTCTCAGCAGACCTTTGAGTCTTTTGCTAGAAATAAATTAGTGTAAGTTATTTCAAGAAAAAAAAAAAAAACATAAGGAAGAGTTATAGAAGGAAGATACCACAAAATCCTTAGATTCAGATCTTACTTTTGACTCTTCTCTTTAGTTTAGTATCAGCACACKAGTTAATGCTATTTATCTTTGTTTTGAATGCATTCTAGTAAAACTGGTGTAGTCCTTCTCATTTGTATTAATGCATCTGTCTAGTAGTGAGTAGGTGATCAAAAATACCCCCAAGCCCTTGAAACCTTGCTCTTCTGACACTGACCTTCTTGCCATTTTGCTCTYGTCAGTGGTTTCTCTCCTGAAGAGCACAAACCATATCAATGGCTGGGATTTTCTAGCTTATCCCTACCTTTTCATAGGATTATTGATCAAATCCCTTGATTGAATGCTTGACACCATTGACTGAATGCTTGACACCATGCGTGACAAGGCACAGGCACATAATTAAGTGACAGCCTTTACCCTTAAGAGGTTTTACAAAGCAGCATTGAAGTTAACAAAGGATACATGGAAGAGATTATTTGCTTAACACCTTTATTACGTGTGTTACCCATCAGTTCAAGGCAACTCTTCTGAGGATATCTGCCATGGGAGATGGTGCATGTGTTTATGTGTGAGTATGCGTGCCAACTCTTTTATAACCATGTGCTTGGAGGTGAGATTCATGTCTTCAAAGCRCACCTGGACACTTGAGCCTCACCAGGCTTCTGCTGTCACTCAGCCTCTTTCTGTCCACTCATCTTTCCTGCCYAAATCTCGGCACTTGATGGTTGCCAAGCATGTGATAAAAACATCTGCCTACCAGAAAGGCATGTGCACAGAATCTGCTGCTGCTGTGGCTTCTCCATGGAAGCTGGCATYCCTCAGAGCTTGGAAGGGGTTCCCAGCTCTGTCACCATCATATTTCCTGAAAAATCTCTCTGCCCAGGATTCCACTCCTGGGAAGCTGAGAAGCCTCAGAGAAAAAWMYAAAKKAWWAWT